>JAWNOR010000008.1:0-36245 GCA_035045885.1 Drosophila borealis | reverse complement strand
CGTTTCAGACGGTCGTTGGGAACAGACGTGCTTATTTCATCGCTCGCTTCGCGAACAATCTAAATAACGGTGCTTTCAAGCAACGGTATCTTGTTTACATTTTGTGCGCTTATCGGCAATAAAGTTTTATTGCTTTGTTTACGTCGTTGCCGCGTGAGCAACAGGCGTTCGTGTGTGTGTGTGAAACCGCCAGCTTCTACGTGTGTGTGTGTGTGTGTGCGTTCTATTTATATATTAAATAGATAAGCGTACACCTGCGGGCGATGCCGCCACGCAAAAAGAAGCCCGCTGAGAAGGGGGCTTTCGAAAATTGTAGGATGACGTCGGATGATGAGGTGGCCTTGTCGGAGTCGTCATCGAACAGCGAGGTAAGGCGGAGGAGCAAGCAGCGCCTGAGGAAGGCAACTTCTGAAAGCGCTGTCAGCTCAGTTGGTGCGTGTGAGGGGAGCGCTGTTCCCGCGGGAGCCGCAGATGGCTCGCCTGGAGCAGCGGGTGCAAGTGTGGAGGAGCGGGTTTTTGCCGTTCCTCATGCCGCGAGCGTTGTGAATGTAGCTGGACCTGCCGGTGAGGGGCCGTCGTCAAGTGCGGCAGCTCTGAGGAAGCGGAGAGGAACAGCTGTCGAGCAGATGAAGGGGATAACGGGGGACTTGTTGAAGCTTGCTCTCAACGAGAGAGCCACGGGGTCGCTCATTTGCAAGTTAGTTGATTATACTGGGCAGTACGAGCAGCTCTTGTTCGCTCTTGTGGCGCAGAATGAGCGGCTGCAGGGGCGCTTGGAGGCCGTTTGCGGGGTAGGAAACGTTTCGCATGCTTCGCATGTTCCAGCCGGCCAAGCGCGGGCTTCGTCGGTGAACGCCGCCAGAGGGGTCCCATGTCGGCAGCGCCGTCTACCCCGGAGATGCCTCGGCCAGTCGAGACCTGGTCCTTGGTTGTGCGCAGCAAGGCTGCTGGCAAAACCGCTAAGGACGTGGTTGAGCAGGTGGTGAAGGAGGTAGGTCCCTCTCTTGGCGTTCGGATTCATGAGGTGAAACCTCTAAGGGATGGAGGTGCGTTAATTCGGACTCCATCGGTCGCCGAGCGTGAGAAAATTGTGGAGAACACAAAGTTCAACGAGGTGGGATTGGAAGTGTGTGTGAATGATAAATTAGGGCCGAAAGTCGTGGTTCAGGGCGTTCACTCGCAGATCACCCCTGACGAGTTCATGGGTGACCTTTACGAGATGAACTTAAAGGACAAAATGTCACTTGAAGCCTTTAAGAAAGGTGTCCGGATGACAAGTAAGCCATGGGCGGTGGGAGGTAATGTTGCAGTTAATATAGTCCTCGAGGGTGCTGTGGTGGCCATGCAGTCCCTTTTAGAAATCGGACGCTGCTACATAAAATGGTTTTCGTTTAGAGTGAGAAGTTTTGACCTGGTACCGGGATGCTACCGCTGCCTTGGCTTCGACCATAAGGTGGCGGAGTGCAGAGCCAAAGAGGACGTTTGCCGTCGCTGCGGCCAGATGGGTCACCGTGTGGCTCAGTGCAGCAATGCACTGAATTGCCGCAATTGCTCCTTTAAGGGGAAGCCGTCGGGACATCTGATGATGTCTCTAGCCTGCCCCATATTGTTGCGCGGGCGAATGCTAGACATTAAAATGTCTAGCAGATTTCTTCAGCTGAATTGTCAAAGGTCGTATGCAGCTATGTGTGATGTGGGGGCTATGATGTGTGAAAGGGGCAGCGTCGTTGCCCTGCTGCAGGAACCCTACGCGACCGGAGGTTGCGTAAGGGGATTGCCCGCATGTATGCGAGTATTTCCTGACAGCAGGGCCAACTCCGCTGTCATTGTGAATGATGTCAGTATTGAATGCACTTTGGTGAGTTCAACTGACTGGGGTGTGTGTGTGAGCCTTAGCGGCAGTTTTGGCAGGATTTTTTGTAGTAAGCATGTATTGTAAGTTCGGGGATCCCCTCGAACCATACATTGCTTACTTGGATGAGGTGCTACTACTGGTTAGTAGCGTACCAGTCATCCTTGGTCTTGATGCGAATGCATCGTCCCCCATGTGGTTCAGTAAGGTATCTAGACATTCGTCTGGGTATTCGAACCACACACGGGGTGAGATGCTAGCCGAGTGGGCCGTGTCCCAGGATGTTCGGGTCGTTAACGAACCCAGTGAGTGGTACACGTTTGCGGGCCCGGTGGGTCAGAGTGACATTGATGTTACTCTAGTGAATGCGGTAGCAATGAGTATGTATGCTTTCCATTGGTGTGTACTAGGTGGGCTTGGTGTGAGTGACCACAATCCGATTGAGATTGTTGTCACACACACTATTACAAGGAATGAAAGTGTTGGGGGTAATCGCTGGCGCACTTGTAGTGTGAATTGGTCCCTTCATGGGCTCATTGTGCAGGAGGCGGCAACGCAAGTTCCGCCTAATGCATTTAATGATTTGAATGTGGATGAGCAGGTCGTATGTGTGAATAGGTGGATAACTGATGCGAATGATCGCATGTTTGAGAGGCACCGTAAGGTCAACCCCTAAGCATGTGAAGTGGTGGACGAATCAGCTGAGCACCAAGCGGCGGATGGTCCGGTCTCTGCGGAAGCGATTCCAAAGGGCCAGAGCCACCAATGCGGATGGTGCAGCCCAACTCAGGATTGAATATAGTCGGTGTATGAATGAGTACAAGCAAATGCTTGTAAAGGTGAAAGAAGATGAGTGGCGCTCTTTCCTGGAGCGCAATAAGGATGACCCCTGGGGTCGTGCGGGACCGGAAGAAGACTGATGCCCCGAAAGGATCTAGGATTGCTCCTGACCCTGTCGGGCGACTTCAGGAGCACTATCACTCTCGCACACTTCCATTCACTGGGAAAATAACCCTCATTCAGACACTTCGCATACATTGCATTCATATATTCTGGAATTGACTTCCAGACACTTTTACACATTTCTCCAGTGAATCCATCCATACCAGGGGACTTCCTCGACTTTAACCTCGAGAAAGCCACCTCCAACTCACTATCCAGAAGCGGATCAACCGGGCTAACCACACTAGGTGGTGAGTCCTGAAGATCCGCTCTGGGGAAGAACTCATTCAACAAGACATTCATACAATCCCTCCATGCCGTTAACTGGACGTCACCAACACGGAGGCTACTCACATCCGTTTCCCTGCCTCTACCTCGAACTATTTTATAAGCACGACCCCAGGGGTCGTCCTTATTGCGCTCCAGGAAAGAGCGCCACTCATCTTCTTTCACCTTTACAAGCATTTGCTTGTACTCATTCATACACCGACTATATTCAATCCTGAGTTGGGCTGCACCATCTGCATTGGTAGCTCTGGCCCTTTGGAATCGCTTCCGAAGAGACCGGACCATCCGCCGCTTAGTGCTCAACTGATTCGTCCACCACTTCACATGCTTGAGGTTGACCTTGCGGTACCTCTCAAACATGCGATCATTTGCACCAGTTATCCACCTATTCACACATACGACTTGCTCATCCACATTCAATTCATTAAATGCATTAAGCGGAACTTGCGTTGCCGCCTCCTGCACAATGAGCCCATGGAGGGACCAATTCACACTACAAGTGCGCCAGCGATTACCCCCAACACTTTCATTCCTCGTGATGGTGTGTGTGACAACAATCTCAATCGGATTGTGGTCACTCACACCAAGCCCACCTAGTACACACCAATGGAAAGCATACATGCTCATTGCTACCGCATTCACTAGAGTAACATCAATGTCACTCTGACCCACCGGGCCCGCAAACGTGTACCACTCACTGGGTTCGTTAACGACCCGAACATCCTGGGACACGGCCCACTCGGCTAGCATCTCACCCCGTGTGTGGTTCGAGTACCCAGACGAATGTCTAGATACTTTACTGAACCACATGGGGGACGATGCATTCGCGTCGAGACCAAGGATGACTGGTACGCTACTAACCAGTAGTAGCACCTCATCCAAATACGCTATGTACGGCTCAAGGGGATCCCCGAACTTACAATACATGCTTGCTACAAAAATCCTGCCAAAACTGCCGCTAAGGCTCACACACACCCCAGTCAGTTGAACTCACTAAAGTGCATTCAATACTGACATCATTCACAATGACAGCGGAGTTGGCCCTGCTGTCAGGAAATACCCGCATACATGCGGGCAATCCCCTTACGCAACCTCCGGTCGCGTAGGGTTCCTGCAGCAGGGCAACGACGCTGCCCCTTTCACACATCATAGCCCCCACATCACACATAGCTGCATACGACCTCTGACAATTCAGCTGAAGAAATCTGCTAGACATTTTAATGTCTAGCATTCGCCCGCGCAACAATTGCCCCGTATATGGGGCAGGCTAGAGACATCATCAGATGTCCCGACGGCTTCCCCTTAAAGGAGCAATTGCGGCAATTCAGTGCATTGCTGCACTGAGCCACGCGGTGACCCATCTGGCCGCAGCGACGGCAAACGTCTTCTTTGGCTCTGCATTCCGCTACCTTATGGTCGAAGCCAAGACAGCGGTAGCATCCCGGTACCAGGTCAAAACTCCTCACACGAAAAGAGAACCATTTTACGTAGCAGCGTCCGATTTCTAAAAGGGTCTGCATGGCCACAACAGAACCCTCGAGGACTATATTAACTGCAGCGTTACCTCCCACCGCCCATGGCTTACTCGTCATCCGGACACCTCTCTTAAAGGCTTCAAGTGACATTTTGTCCTTCAAGTTCATCTCGTAAAGGTCACCCATGAACTCGTCAGGGGTGATCTGCGAGTGAACGCCCTGTACCACGATTTTCGGCCCCAATTTATCATTTATACACACTTCCAGACCCACCTCGTTGAACTTTGTGTTCTCCACAATCTTCTTACGCTCGGCGACCGATGGAGTACGAATTAACGCACCTCCATCCCGTAGAGGTTTCACCTCATGAATGCGAACGCCAAGAGAGGGACCTACCTCCTTCACCACCTGCTCGACCACGTCCTTAGCGGTTTTGCCAGCAGCCTTGCTGCGCACAACCAAGGACCAGGTCTCGACTGGCCGAGGCATCTCCGGGGTAGACGGCTCTGCCGACATGGGACCCCCTCTGGCGGCGCTCACCGACGAAGCCCGCGCTTGGCCGGCTGGAACATGCGAAGCATTCGAAGCGTTTCCTACCCCACAAACGGCCTCCAAGCGCCCCTGCAGCCGCTCATTCTGCGCCACAAGATGGAACAAGAGCTGCTCGTATTGCCCTGCAAAATCCACTAATTTACAGAGGAGCTCCCCAGTGGCTCGCTCGTTAAGAGCAAGCTTCAACAAGTCCCCCGTAATCCCCTTCATCTGCTCGACAGCTGTCCCTCTCCGCCTCCTCAGAGCTGCCGCACTAGTCGACGGCCCCGCACCGGCAGGGCCAGCTACATTCACAGCGCTCATGGCATGAGGAACGGCAAAAACCCGCTCCCCCACACTTGCACCCGCTGCTCCGCTCGAGCCAGCTGCGGCTCCAGCAGGGGCAGCGCTCCCCTCACCCACACCAACCGTGCTAACAGCGCTCTCAGAAGTTGCCTTCCTTAGCCGCTGCTTGCTCCTCCGCCTTACCTCGCTGTTTGATGACGACTCAGAGAGGGTCACCTCGTCATCCGACGACATCCCTTTCGCCTCAAGCGTCCCCTTCTCAGCGGGCTTCTTTTTGCGTGGCGGCATCGCCCGCAGGTGTGCGCTTATCTATTAAAAATAAATAGCACGCACACACACACACACGTAAAAGCTAGCGGTTTTTCACACACACACACGAACGCCTGTTGCTCACGCAGCAACGACGTAAACAAAGCAATAAAACTTTATTGCTGATAAGCGCACAAAATAAAGCAAATAGCGTTGCTTGAAAGCACCGTTATTTAAAATTTATGCACGAAGCGAGCAGAGAAAATGCACGTCTGTTCCCAACGACCGTCTGAAACGAACTGAGTAGATAGGGACAGAAAGTCTAATTTTATTTAACGTGGCGTTTACCCCGTGGGGGTGTACTACCACGGTATTCGTTTATGCCACATATGTGACATAAAATACAGCGGGCCGAAACAAAGCGTCGGACTAGCGCCCCTCCAGAACCCTGCTTGCACAGTGAACCTTCGGTACCAATTGAATGCATGCTTGTCGAACATGACATTCCCCCTTGGTGGGAGGCGAGGTCTATCTAAACCTCTGCTGGTCTATGGGTACAGCACCCGGTTGACACGCAACTCCACGCCGAGTGAAAACTCTCCCCGCATTCGGGTATCAAACACACAGCCACCACGATACTCCCCGAAGGGCCGCACCAACTAACCAGGACGGAACAAGTTCCGTGGGCTCCTGGTTACCCGTGGTACCAAATTACAGCTTTGGTCGGCTGTTCGTAGCAATTGCCACTCCCCAGTTTTGTTGACGACAAACACGGAATGGGTCGTCCGTTGGTCGACTTACCCCAAATTGGGCTTGTCTTCCAGATTAAGCTCTGGTCGGCTTCGTGGCACAGTCCATGCCACTCCCAGTTTTGGCTAACGTCAGCCCGGCACTGGTCGGCCCTGTGTGGCTGCACTTCGCTCCATCCCTCGCCGCCGTCTAGCAAACACCGCCCGCGCAAACATCTCCAGGAGTCGCAGCCGCTCTGGTGTCTCCAGGACCCGGGAAAAGTCCCAACGGGTATCTTCTCTCCTGACACCAAGTCCGTCGAGGTCTCGCAGATCTGCATAGAGTGGGCAAGCAACTAGCACGTGCTGCCAGTCTTCGTACTCTGCACCGCATTGACATGCGGGCGTTGCACTCAGACTTCTCTGATGCAGAAATGCATTTAGCGATCCGTGGCCAGTCAGCAGGAATCCAGCGTGAAGACCGAATCCAAAGTCTCGCCGGCTGTAAACGAAGCATGCGTCCGGGATAAACTGATGAGTCGGTCGACCGTGCTCATCACTATCCCACCTCCGTTGCCACTCGGAGCACATGCCTTCGTCCAGCAACGCCTTCATCTGCCTCTGATCTAGATTTGCCACATCTAGACCGAACAGCCAATCACTATCCTCCAGCGGGTGGGCACGCTTGACTTTGAATCTGATTGCCAATTTCTTGGCAACCAAATCCAGAGGTGGAGCTCCAGCAAGCACCTGCAGTGCCACGGTGGACACTGTACGGCATACCGGCAGGCATCCTAAGAGCATGACTCTTTGGCAGGAGATGAGGCGCCTCCTGGCCCCCGACTCTCCCCTGACCGCGGAATACCATACCGAGGCACCAAACAGTGCACAAGGCACCATGAGTCCGGCATAGACAGTGCGTCTGGCTCGGGGACTGAGGCCCCAGTCAACCCGTAGCACGCGACCCAATGCTCCGACGACTCCAGTCAGTTTGTCCCGCAATCCTGCGATATGCGGCTGAAAATTCAACCGTTCACCGACTGTGATGCCAAGGTACCGGTACTTATTGACGTATGGTAGGCTTGCTCCTGCAAACCGTACCATGGGCGGCCTGGAAACGGCAAAACGCCCCTTCAGCATCATCATTGCCGTCTTGCTGGTTGAGATCGATACTCCGACCTCGGCTCCCCAAGCTCCCACGACGGACATCAGCTCAGCTGCTCGACGCTCCAGTTCGGCTCTCGACCTTCCCTCGACAAGAACCAGCAGATCGTCGGCATATGCACTAAATGTGCACAAGGACTCCAGGCGTTGGAGCAGGACATCCATCATGGTGTTCCAGATGAACGGCCCACTGATGGATCCCTGGGGACACCCTCGTGTGACCTCCACCTCGACTTCGCCATATCTGCTGGTCATCCTGGCTTTCCTGCCACGAAGAAGCTTCTCCACAAGCTAGCTTCCTTGCATCCCGCATCGATCAAGCGGCGCATCGCGGCGCTCCACTCGATGTTGTCAAAGGCGCCCTTAAAGTCCACGAAAAGACCAAGTACGTATACCGCCTGGCTGGCGGCAACGCTGGTCATCACGTGCTTCCAGGCGTCCTCGACACAGCGTCCAGGTCGAAAGCCAAATTGCCATCTATTTCCATCCAGAAGCACCTCCTTCGTTCGATTAACCATGATCCCCTCAAGCACTTTGCCAAACACTGGCAACAGGCAGATGCCCCGATAGGAAGCTGGATCGCTCCTATCCTTGTCGGGGCTCTTGAGGAGCGCAACCACACGCGGGCACTTCCACTCAAGGGGAAAGTATCCCTCTGCCAGGCAGCGGGAATACAACGCTGTCAGGTGCTCGGGGATGGCACGCCATACCGCCTTGCAGATCCCACCTGTAATGCCGTCCAGCCCGGGAGAGCGCCTGCTCTTCAACCGAGCGACGCATACTCCAACCTCGAAAGCTTCGAGCGTTGGAGCAGCTTCGTCCGGAATGACGATGTCTTCACTCGACTCCGCAACTGGAAAAAAGTTGTGGAGGAGGAGACTCGCGCAGTCGTGCCATGTTACGACCAGCCCGTCATCCGAACGAAGGCATCTCAAATCGGTGGATCGCTTTCGTCCCCGGCATATCCGGTAGACGTGCCCCCACGGATCATCTCTGTGGTCTCCAACGAAGCGTCGCCAGTTTTCCTCCTTCGTCTTCAGGATTAGCGTCTTGAACTCGCGGACGGCTGTCCGCAGATGAGCTGCAAGATACTGCGCAGATTCGTGGCCTCTGCGCCGTGCATCCTGGAGCCTCCGCCTCAGTCTCCTGACCTCCCGGCGTTTGGTACTCAGTTCGGCAGTCCACCATTTAACTTTTCCCTGGGCTCTCGACGGTCTGCGGCCTAACACTCTGTCGCACACAGACTGTACGGCAAGGCGTAGGGCAGACACCGCGGAATCCAACGGCAACATCCTAATATCCTCCTGGGAAAGGTGCTCCTCGATTTCCTCTACCAGCTCTGAGTCGAACAATCGCCAGTCAGCATTAGCGAGCTTCCAGGACGGCACAGGAGCATAGCTCTCAACTGCATTTGCTGGGGATGGCGTGATCACAACACTGATCATGTTGTGGTCGCTCAAATCCCACTCGTCCACACTCCAGTCATACGCGGCCCACGTAGACGCTGCTTCGTTGACGATTGTTACGTCGATATCGCTCTGTCCTCTTCGATTATCGAACGTGTACACCTCGCTGACTTGATTCAACACGTTGGCACGACTTCCGAGTATCCACTCATCAAGCTGTTCGCCTCGTCTGTAGTTCAGCTGGCCACGAAAGAATTCGTGACGTTTGCTGAACCACAAGGGAGACACAGCGTTTGCGTCCAGGCTAAAAATGACCGGAGTACTGCTAGCCAGTAGCAGTACGGCATCCATGTAGCTCAATATCCTCATCAAGTCAGCATGAGCATGGCAGTATATGGAGGTCAGGTAAACTGTACCATGTTTACTCGTCACCCTCACACATACTCCAGCCTCGGTGGTCAGCGACTCCACTGGTAGGCAGATGGCATCTGGGTCGTCGATGATGACAACAGCGCTCCTTTTCCTTACCTCAAATGGTGCGACCTCCTCTGATGCGCTTGGCAACGCTTTGCCGGACTCCTCGTCCCACTCGTGACCACCGCGGACCACGTCCCAACTGGCTTGTTGATCCGTGGGGCGGCGATCGGCACTCCTGGGACGGGGACAGCGGTATGGGCAGCATGGTGGGCAGCGTGGTGGGCAACATGGGCAACGTTGTGGGCAGCAGCTGGGGTGGGGGCGGCAAACTGCGCTCCGGGCAATCTGCTTGAGAGACTCTCAAGCAAAGCGTTTCGCACTGCCAGCGACGTGGACAGCTCTTCCATCCGCTTTACGGCGGCCGACACCTCGCGCGCAGCTTCAGGGGCGACACTCACCAAGGCAAGGCGGGTCATTTCGGCAACTGCCGATAGCTCCGCGATGATCGCTCCTGTCCCCTCGGCCACAATCTTCCATGCAGGCGCTCGCGCGGGGAGGGGCGGCAGCGGCAGCTGCAGCAGCAGCGTCTCCGCTGTCCTCATCCGCAGCGGCAGCGGCTCGCTTTGCAGCAGCCCTAGCGGCGGGCCTGGCAAACTCTCCTGCGCTTTCCAGCGCCTGCCTCTTCGGTTCCACGGGTACCATGGGGGAGGGGGAAATCGTGCTACGACCCCTCCCTCCCTCCCTCCTCCTTCCATCGGCGGCGACCTGCACCACTCGGCACTGACCCAGTGTCGTCACGCTTCTGGCGTCCATCATCTGGCGCCCTCTATCGCCTCTAACACCACGCGATTACCCGGACACAACCGTTTACAAATCGAAACCCACTGTTTTGCGCTGCTTTGCACTACCTTCAACTGCTTGTCAAGCAGTGAACTGTTTTGCACTGCTTTATTTGTCCGCTTTGGCACAAGCAGTTTTATTGCTGTTTACCGCAATTTTTACCGCAATGTTTTATGACTTTGTTTTCGTCAAAGTGACACCTCTTATCTTACAACAAAAAACACAAATAACACCGCGACCTCTCTCGCGACAACTCTGGAACAAACTGAGTAGATAGGGACAGAAAGTCTAATTTTATTTAACGTGGCGTTTACCCCGTGGGGGTGTACTACCACGGTATTCGTTTATGCCACATATGTGACATAAAATACAGCGGGCCGAAACAAAGCGTCGGACTAGCGCCCCTCCAGAACCCTGCTTGCACAGTGAACCTTCGGTACCAATTGAATGCATGCTTGTCGAACATGACATTCCCCCTTGGTGGGAGGCGAGGTCTATCTAAACCTCTGCTGGTCTATGGGTACAGCACCCGGTTGACACGCAACTCCACGCCGAGTGAAAACTCTCCCCGCATTCGGGTATCAAACACACAGCCACCACGATACTCCCCGAAGGGCCGCACCAACTAACCAGGACGGAACAAGTTCCGTGGGCTCCTGGTTACCCGTGGTACCAAATTACAGCTTTGGTCGGCTGTTCGTAGCAATTGCCACTCCCCAGTTTTGTTGACGACAAACACGGAATGGGTCGTCCGTTGGTCGACTTACCCCAAATTGGGCTTGTCTTCCAGATTAAGCTCTGGTCGGCTTCGTGGCACAGTCCATGCCACTCCCAGTTTTGGCTAACGTCAGCCCGGCACTGGTCGGCCCTGTGTGGCTGCACTTCACTCCATCCCTCGCCGCCGTCTAGCAAACACCGCCCGCGCAAACATCTCTAGGAGTCGCAGCCGCTCTGGTGTCTCCAGGACCCGGGAAAAGTCCCAACGGGTATCTTCTCTCCTGACACCAAGTCCGTCGAGGTCTCGCAGATCTGCATAGAGTGGGCAAGCAACTAGCACGTGCTGCCAGTCTTCGTACTCTGCACCGCATTGACATGCGGGCGTTGCACTCAGACTTCTCTGATGCAGAAATGCATTTAGCGATCCGTGGCCAGTCAGCAGGAATCCAGCGTGAAGACCGAATCCAAAGTCTCGCCGGCTGTAAACGAAGCATGCGTCCGGGATAAACTGATGAGTCGGTCGACCGTGCTCATCACTATCCCACCTCCGTTGCCACTCGGAGCACATGCCTTCGTCCAGCAACGCCTTCATCTGCCTCTGATCTAGATTTGCCACATCTAGACCGAACAGCCAATCACTATCCTCCAGCGGGTGGGCACGCTTGACTTTGAATCTGATTGCCAATTTCTTGGCAACCAAATCCAGAGGTGGAGCTCCAGCAAGCACCTGCAGTGCCACGGTGGACACTGTACGGCATACCGGCAGGCATCCTAAGAGCATGACTCTTTGGCAGGAGATGAGGCGCCTCCTGGCCCCCGACTCTCCCCTGACCGCGGAATACCATACCGAGGCACCAAACAGTGCACAAGGCACCATGAGTCCGGCATAGACAGTGCGTCTGGCTCGGGGACTGAGGCCCCAGTCAACCCGTAGCACGCGACCCAATGCTCCGACGACTCCAGTCAGCTTGTCCCGCAATCCTGCGATATGCGGCTGAAAATTCAACCGTTCACCGACTGTGATGCCAAGGTACCGGTACTTATTGACGTATGGTAGGCTTGCTCCTGCAAACCGTACCATGGGCGGCCTGGAAACGGCAAAACGCCCCTTCAGCATCATCATTGCCGTCTTGCTGGTTGAGATCGATACTCCGACCTCGGCTCCCCAAGCTCCCACGACGGACATCAGCTCAGCTGCTCGACGCTCCAGTTCGGCTCTCGACCTTCCCTCGACAAGAACCAGCAGATCGTCGGCATATGCACTAAATGTGCACAAGGACTCCAGGCGTTGGAGCAGGACATCCATCATGGTGTTCCAGATGAACGGCCCACTGATGGATCCCTGGGGACACCCTCGTGTGACCTCCACCTCGACTTCGCCATATCTGCTGGTCATCCTGGCTTTCCTGCCACAGAAGAAGCTTCTCCACAAGCTAGCTTCCTTGCATCCCGCATCGATCAAGCGGCGCATCGCGGCGCTCCACTCGATGTTGTCAAAGGCGCCCTTAAAGTCCACGAAAAGACCAAGTACGTATACCGCCTGGCTGGCGGCAACGCTGGTCATCACGTGCTTCCAGGCGTCCTCGACACAGCGTCCAGGTCGAAAGCCAAATTGCCATCTATTTCCATCCAGAAGCACCTCCTTCGTTCGATTAACCATGATCCCCTCAAGCACTTTGCCAAACACTGGCAACAGGCAGATGCCCCGATAGGAAGCTGGATCGCTCCTATCCTTGTCGGGGCTCTTGAGGAGCGCAACCACACGCGGGCACTTCCACTCAAGGGGAAAGTATCCCTCTGCCAGGCAGCGGGAATACAACGCTGTCAGGTGCTCGGGGATGGCACGCCATACCGCCTTGCAGATCCCACCTGTAATGCCGTCCAGCCCGGGAGAGCGCCTGCTCTTCAACCGAGCGACGCATACTCCAACCTCGAAAGCTTCGAGCGTTGGAGCAGCTTCGTCCGGAATGACGATGTCTTCACTCGACTCCGCAACTGGAAAAAAGTTGTGGAGGAGGAGACTCGCGCAGTCGTGCCATGTTACGACCAGCCCGTCATCCGAACGAAGGCATCTCAAATCGGTGGATCGCTTTCGTCCCCGGCATATCCGGTAGACGTGCCCCCACGGATCATCTCTGTGGTCTCCAACGAAGCGTCGCCAGTTTTCCTCCTTCGTCTTCAGGATTAGCGTCTTGAACTCGCGAACGGCTGTCCGCAGATGAGCTGCAAGATACTGCGCAGATTCGTGGCCTCTGCGCCGTGCATCCTGGAGCCTCCGCCTCAGTCTCCTGACCTCCCGGCGTTTGGTACTCAGTTCGGCAGTCCACCATTTAACTTTTCCCTGGGCTCTCGACGGTCTGCGGCCTAACACTCTGTCGCACACAGACTGTACGGCAAGGCGTAGGGCAGACACCGCGGAATCCAACGGCAACATCCTAATATCCTCCTGGGAAAGGTGCTCCTCGATTTCCTCTACCAGCTCTGAGTCGAACAATCGCCAGTCAGCATTAGCGAGCTTCCAGGACGGCACAGGAGCATAGCTCTCAACTGCATTTGCTGGGGATGGCGTGATCACAACACTGATCATGTTGTGGTCGCTCAAATCCCACTCGTCCACACTCCAGTCATACGCGGCCCACGTAGACGCTGCTTCGTTGACGATTGTTACGTCGATATCGCTCTGTCCTCTTCGATTATCGAACGTATCGAACACCTCGCTGACTTTGATTCAACACGTTGGCACGACTTCCGAGTATCCACTCATCAAGCTGTTCGCCTCGTCTGTAGTTCAGCTGGCCACGAAAGAATTCGTGACGTTTGCTGAACCACAAGGGAGACACAGCGTTTGCGTCCAGGCTAAAAATGACCGGAGTACTGCTAGCCAGTAGCAGTACGGCATCCATGTAGCTCAATATCCTCATCAAGTCAGCATGAGCATGGCAGTATATGGAGGTCAGGTAAACTGTACCATGTTTACTCGTCACCCTCACACATACTCCAGCCTCGGTGGTCAGCGACTCCACTGGTAGGCAGATGGCATCTGGGTCGTCGATGATGACAACAGCGCTCCTTTTCCTTTCCTCGACAGTGTGGCTTCCGAATACGCGCATCCCGGCTGGGAAGCCCGTAATCCTTCCTTCCACATCGGCGTACGGCTCCTGCAGCAGCGCAAAGGTGTGGCCGCGGTCACGCATACGTACACCGATATCGATGCACGCAGCGCGGCCGCGGCCACAGTTGGCTTGAATGAAGCTAAACATTAATGCTTAGCTTGCACCCTTGCCAACACTGCGCCATAGATCGGGCAAGACCCCGAAAGCATGTAATGCCCCGAGGGAAGCCCCTTGAAGCGGCAGTTCCGGCAGTCCACCGGATTTGCGCATTTGGCTGCGATGTGCCCCATCTGGCCACACTGTCGGCATACGTCCTGCTTGAGGCGGCACTCGGACACCTTGTGGTCGAAGCCGACACACCTATGGCAAGCATAAGTGCGGACGAGGGACCGGCATCGGTACGAGAACCACTTGATATAGACCCGCCCGGTCTTTTCAAAAGTCGCCAGGACCCTCTCGTCAACTTCCAGCGTCAGATTTATACTGGCGCCATCAGTGACGGACCACGGCTTCGACTCAAGGTGGATCGCCTTGTTGAAAGCAGCTGCTGTCATCTCCTCCTTGAAGTTGTTCATGTAGAGCTCCTCCATGAACACCTCCGGCAAGATGGACGTGTCCACGTCAAACACCTTGACTTTCGGCTTTAGCCCCTTATTCGCTTGGACGCTGAGTCCAATCTCTGCAAATTTCTTGCTTGCCACCACCTTAGTGAGCTCGCCCTTCGATGGCGTGCGGATTACTGCACCGCCTCGCCTGAGCTCACGCACCTCATGGACCCTCACTCCAAGGGTGGGTGCGACCTCCTCCATGATGCGCTTGGCAACGGCTTTGCCGGACTCGCTCGGGTCCCGACTCGTGACCACCGCGGACCACGTCTCAACTGGCTTGTTGATCCGTGGGGCGGCGATCGGCACTCCTGGGACGGGGACAGCGGTATGGGCAGCATGGTGGGCAGCGTGGTGGGCAACATGGGCAACGTTGTGGGCAGCAGCTGGGGTGGGGGCGGCAAACTGCGCTCCGGGAATTTTAGAGACTCTCAACAAAGTTTCGCACTGCCAGCGACGTGGACAGCTCTTCCATCCGCTTTACGGCGGCCGACACCTCGCGCGCAGCTTCAGGGGCGACACTCACCAAGGCAAGGCGGGTCATTTCGGCAACTGCCGATAGCTCCGCGATGATCGCTCCTGTCCCCTCGGCCACAATCTTCCATGCAGGCGCTCGCGCGAGGGGAGGGGCGGCAGCGGCAGCTGCAGCAGCAGCGTCTCCGCAGTCCTCATCCGCAGCGGCAGCGGCTCGCTTTGCAGCAGCCCTAGTGGCGGGCCTGGCAAACTCTCCTGCGCTTTCCAGCGCCTGCCTCTTCGGTTCCACGGGTACGCATGGGGGAGGGGGGGAAATCGTGCTACGACCCCTCCCTCTCCTCGCCCTCCTCCTTCCATCGGCGGCGACGCTGGCAACCGACTCGGCACTGGACCCAGTGTCGGTCACGCTTCTGGCGTCCATCATCGTGGCGCCCTCTATCGCCTCTAACACCACGCGATTACCCGGACACGAACCGTTTATCAAATTTCTAAACCGCACTGCTTTGCACTGTTTTGCACTGCTTTGCACTACGTTCAACTGCTTGACAAGCAGTGAACTGTTTGCACTGCTTAAATTGTCGGCTTTGGCACAAGCAGTTTTATTGCTGTTTACCGCAATTTTTACCGCAATGTTTTATGGCTTTGTTTTCGTCAAAGTGAACACCTGCACCTTATCTTTGACTTAGACACAAAAACACAAAAATAACACCGCAACACGTCTGCTCGCGACGAACGTCTGGAACAAACTGAGTAGATAGGGACAGAAAGTCTAATTTTATTTAACGTGGCGTTTACCCCGTGGGGGTGTACTACCACGGTATTCGTTTATGCCACATATGTGACATAAAATACAGCGGGCCGAAACAAAGCGTCGGACTAGCGCCCCTCCAGAACCCTGCTTGCACAGTGAACCTTCGGTACCAATTGAATGCATGCTTGTCGAACATGACATTCCCCCTTGGTGGGAGGCGAGGTCTATCTAAACCTCTGCTGGTCTATGGGTACAGCACCCGGTTGACACGCAACTCCACGCCGAGTGAAAACTCTCCCCGCATTCGGGTATCAAACACACAGCCACCACGATACTCCCCGAAGGGCCGCACCAACTAACTAGGACGGAACAAGTTCCATGGGCTCCTGGTTACCCGTGGTACCAAATTACAGCTTTGGTCGGCTGTTCGTAGCAATTGCCACTCCCCAGTTTTGTTGACGACAAACACGGAATGGGTCGTCCGTTGGTCGACTTACCCCAAATTGGGCTTGTCTTCCAGATTAAGCTCTGGTCGGCTTCGTGGCACAGTCCATGCCACTCCCAGTTTTAGCTAACGTCAGCCCGGCACTGGTCGGCCCTGTGTGGCTGCACTTCACTCCATCCCTCGCCGCCGTCTAGCAAACACCGCCCGCGCAAACATCTCTAGGAGTCGCAGCCGCTCTGGTGTCTCCAGGACCCGGGAAAAGTCCCAATGGGTATCTTCTCTCCTGACACCAAGTCCGTCGAGGTCTCGCAGATCTGCATAGAGTGGGCAAGCAACTAGCACGTGCTGCCAGTCTTCGTACTCTGCACCGCATTGACATGCGGGCGTTGCACTCAGACTTCTCTGATGCAGAAATGCATTTAGCGATCCGTGGCCAGTCAGCAGGAATGACCGAATCCAAAGTCTCGCCGTCTGTAAACGAAGCATGCGTCCGGGATAAACTGATGAGTCGGTCAACCGTGCTCATCACTATCCCACCTCCGTTGCCACTCGGAGCACATGCCTTCGTCCAGCAACGTGTAATAGTAAAGGATAAGTAACACACGTCTGCTTTCGTTTGAGGTTTCGTTGAGAGTGATCGCTCTCCTTTATTCAGTTTATATCTTAGCTTATTACATGGAATATTCTGAGAGAGCTCTGCCGCTAAGAACGTCGGCAGAGAGTGAGAGAGTTGCAGTACATATATGCCTATGTAGTTATGTATATATACATATATATGTACAGATGGTACATACTCAAGAAGTGCTTACGCTAGCGATCTCACGCTGCGGCCAGTCCGCATAAGTGACGGATCCTATTACTGCACTTATGTATATTTATGTTTGTATAAACATAGCAACAAAGTGTCGTTATGTTATGAGTTGTTACTCTTACTTTTAAATTGGGCATATGACCACTTGTTATATTGTATACTCTACAATACTGTGGGCATATGCTCATTTGGCATGCAACATACTACACCTCCCTTTTAAAAAAATAACGTAATATATTGTAGTTATTTAATATAAAAATTATTATTAGTATTATTTTTATTTTTATATTTTTGTATACTATGTTGTATTAAAAAAAAATTATTTTTTTTGAAATATATTATTTTCATATAAAAATGTTTGTTAATATGTATGTGTAAATGTATATGTTTAAAACTATGTGTATTTAAAAAAAATATATGTATGTGTTAGTATTTTATTTTAAATGTAGTCTCTTTTTATAAAAGAAAGGAATTTTTCTTTCTTTTTGAGTTTCTTTTTCTTAAATTCCATTTTCCTTTTTATTGTTTTGTATTATTTTGTTTATATTAAAGTTTTCAATTCAATTATTATAAAATTTTAATCTATCCTTATGGACTGTTTGCGTTTTATTCTTATTTCCGGAAATAACTATATTATCCCTATCTTCTATTTTTTCTACTCTATAGGGCCCTGTGTATTTAAAATCTAGTTTATGTCCTACTTCATTTTTTAATAAAACCTTATCTCCTATAGATAAATTTAATTCCTTACTATTTAAGTCATATAGCTCCTTATTTTTCATCTTATTTATTTCGAGCATATTTCTTGCTCTTTTGTATGCTACTTCTAATCTATACTTACTCTCCTTAGCATAATCATCTATGTTATATATTGGTTCTATGTTTGCTATGCTATTGAAGTACTTTGGTAGATTACTAGTCTTACCAAATACTAATTCATACGGACAATAATGATGTGCCGTAGAAGGGGTCGTATTAAAACAATAGACAAAGTATTGGAGCCATACGTCCCAATCAGTTTTATCAACTGATATATAAGATCGTATGTATTCGTTAAAAGTTCTGTGACTTCTTTCGACTGTTCCAACTGTCTGGTGATGATGTGCAGTTGATGTTATGTTGTCTATTTTCATAAGCTTGCACAAATCATTTATAATTGAATTCTTGTATTCTGTTCCCATGTCCGTAATGAACGTCTTCATTGGACCGTACTTTAGAATATAAGATTGGAATATACCTTTGGCTACTGTACTAGCGTTTTTGTTTGGTATTGGTATCGCGACTAGGTATTTAGTCAAGTCACAAATTAATGTGATTACGTACTCATTACCATTATCAGATTTGGGTAGCGGACCAATTGTGTCCACTATAACCCTATCGAACGCATGTACAGGTGTATCAGTTATAATTAATGGGGTCTTACTATGCTTAGTTATTTTAGCTTTCTGATATTTGTGACATTTACGTATGTACTCAGTAATATCTCGAGTCATACCTTTCCAAAAGTAATGTCGTTTGACCTTGGCCAAGGTTTTTGTAATGCCAGTATGACCTCCTTGTATTGGGTCGTCATGTAGTGTAGACAATATAGCTTCTTTTTCTTTATTATTTGTTATTGTGGTCACCGGGTTGAGTAGCGCTACCCTTAATTTAGTCAATATTTTATTGCCCATATTTTTGAAATTATCTATTGAAATTGTATCAAAGATATTTTCCCACGGTGCCATTTTCAATTGGTTTATTTTCAATATACCGGCTTCATTTTCGAGCCTTGGGAATAGTTGACCTAAGTCAATATTTCCATTTGTATATAGATCACCAATGTCAATTCTTGCAATAATTTTCTTGCCATGTTTAAAGAAACATAGCGTATCTTTTATATGCAAGGTCACTACTTTGCGTACCTCGTCATTGTTAATGACTTCGTATACGTTGGGCTGTGAAGCTTTTTCTGTAGATTGCCTTGGCAATTCTACCTGATATTTTCCTGCGCAGGAATTTTGTCTACTTTGATATCTTGTAGTGACTTTGTGGATTGTCCCTGTTATTTCTTGTAGCTGTTTGATGGTTATTCTTGATAACGCATCGGCTACGAAATTATCTTTACCCTTCAGATATTCTACCGTAAAATTATATTCCTCTAATTCAAGCCTCATACGTGTTAATTTTGAACTTGGATTTACCATTGAAAATAAGTAGGTTAGCGGTCTATGGTCAGTTTTAACCGTGAAATGGTTACCATAAATATATGGTCGGAAATGCGTTATTGCCCAATGAATAGCCGCTAATTCTTGCTCAGTAGTACTCTTGTTACTTTCTCCTTTAGTAAAGGATCTTGATGCGTATGCAATTGGAAGTTGGGGTCCATTATGGTTTTGAGTTAAAACCGCTCCACACGCTTGCTTACTTGCATCAGTTATTATGCAGAATTCTTTAGCGAAATCTGGATATTGTAACAAGGTTGGGTTTATAAGAGCCGTTTTGAGGTGATCGAAGGCATTCTGGCATTCAGATGTCTATTCGAACTTAACGTCTTTTTTACATAAACTTGTTATGTGACGTGAATAGTCGGCAAAATTTTTAATAAAGCGCCTATAGTAATTGCAAAATGCAACGAATCGTCTAGCGCTTTCCGCATCATGTGGGACTGGGTAGTTCTTTATGACGTCGTATTTTTTGTCGTCTGGCAAGATTCCTTTATCAGTGCATTTATGTCCCAAAAATGTGACTTCATGCATGAAAAATGAACATTTTTCTGGATGTAGTTTCAGGTTGAATTTCCTACATTTGTCAAAAACTTCAGTTAAGTTTTTGACCATATGTTTTTCGGAACAACCGATTACTATCAGATCATCCATATAAAGGAAAGCCTGAGATGGTTCGAGACCAGAAAATGCTATTGTCATCATTCTTTGAAAGGAGTTTGGGGCTATTTTCAAGCCAAATGGTAATCGCGTAAAGCGATACGAGCCATTGCTCGTTGAAAATGACGTTATATCTCTAGAACTTTTTTCGAGTTCGATTTGGTGAAAGCCAGACATTAAGTCTAGGCATGAAAAATATTTTGCTCTACCTAGCTGATCTAGAATATCATCAATTCTCGGTAGCGGAAATTTATCGGACAATAGCTTTTTATTAATTTGACGATAGTCAATTACTAATCGCCATTTCTTCTTGTCAGAGTCCGGAAGGGACTTCTTCGGAACTAATAAAAGTGGGCTATTATACTCTGAGGCTGATGGTTCGACTATTTTGTCGTCTATTAATTTTTGCACTTGGGCTTGAATTTCTTGTACTTGGCTGTGAGGACTTCTATAATTTTTTATGTATACGGGCTCATCATCCTTCAATCTAAGCTTTTGCTTGTAAAAATTATTAGTTGTTATCGATTCGGTTTCTAGTCCGAATATGTCGGTATATCTGGTGCATAAATCTTTTAATTGATTTTTAAATAAAGGTGGAAAGTTTTTGATTAATTTTTCCATAACGAAGTTGTCTCTTCCTTCGTTGGTTTCTTTTACTATATCATAATTGTTCAAAGTTTCATATTTTATTTTATTTAAGTTTACTATCTTATTGGCATTTGTTGTATTTATAATACGGACATATGTATTTTTGTGATTGGATATCGTGTTTGCGATGTAAATTCCTTCATCAATTTCTTGATTTAATATAAGAATTTGATTTTGTATTGAGGGAATTTGTATTTCACGGACAACTTCGGAACGAGCTGGGAGTACTGTGGCATTATTGGCACAAGTATGAAGTATTTGTAATCGAATTGGATAATTTAAGTTGTTTGGGCGAAGAATAAGTGAGTCGCCACTTTGAGAGAAATCTAGTTGGCAATTATATTGTTTTATAAAATCTATGCCTAGTATGCCATCACTCGGTATTGGGAAATTTTGTTCGACTAAATGAAAGTTATGTGGAATTATATATTTGCCTGTAGTGAGTTCTATAAAGGCTAAGCCTTTTGAAGGAATTATGCCTTCGCCAATACCCGATATTTGGGTAGTAATTGTTTCGTTTACATTGTCGAATATATCTATATTTTCTTTTAATATGGATATATCTGCGCCAGTATCTACTAACAGTGTAATTGATTTACCTGTTCTTTCATTTTTAATTTTTACAAATATGCTAAGATTAAGGTTGATGGTTTTTATTGAGCCATTTATTGGCTCTGAACATCTGAGGGGGTCTGTTGGTTTTCCGAGTTACCTTGAGTTACTCGGACATTACCTCTATTGTTACTGTTCTGGTTTTGGTAGCCACCTCGGTTTGAATTGTTTCTACCTCGGTTGCCACCTCGGTAATTTCCTCTGAAATTACCCCTATTGTTGTTATTGCCATTATGGTGGAGATTACCATTGCCGCGGCTATTGCCTCTACCTCTTTGGTTGTTACGGCTGTAATTTCCACGATCGTTTCTGCCTTTGTAGTACATAATTGTACTTTGGCTTCCAGTCATTTCAGTGCTGCATTGGATATATTTACCCATAGCATCATTGAAATTGCTGAAATTGCCTGCTTCTAATATTATGCGAAGCTTTTCGTATTCGCAATTCTTTGTCATGGCAGATATTGTTTCTTTAGTAGAAAATTTCTCTGCGTTATCAAAGTCTAGTCCATCGTCAATATAGGCTGCTTCCAGTTGCTTACGCAAACTGTCAATTTCAGCTGTATATTGCGAGGCTGACTTGCCTTTCTGCTTTATGTTAAGCAACTTAGCTTTGATAACGTCAGTTGACTCGCCTTTGATATTGGTATTTAATTTATTTATAATACCAATAATGGATGTTTCATTTTGTACTTTGTACAAAATTGGGCCAATTATTTTAGACTTTATGACTTCTACGGCTAAGTCTTCTTGTGTACCTTTAGTACGATCGACTAGTCTTAAAGCCGTTAGAAATCTGGCCAGTGATAGCTTTTTGCCATCAAATTCCGGAATTGTAGACGATACCTGTCTTACATATTCGCGGTCTAAGGCCACTTGATTTACTGCCATGTTTGGTTCTGTTAATTCAATTAATTCAATTTCTAAATTCTTGGTTTGTCTATATCATTTTTGAATGTTTACAGGAAATAAGAATAAAATTTTACTTCGCAGACAGATTTATAAAATAACCAATAAAATTTGCAAAAACATATATATAAATTTAATGAGCAAATAGCCATATATTTTAATTAGTTTGTTTTCTCAATAATGTTTTTAATCAATTACTGTTGCTAATTACCAGTAATTTTATTTTAAATTTTATCCAGGTCGTTTGCCTGGCTCTGGTATCGCTTCTTAATGCATCTGTTGTGGTACTTATATAATTTGTATAATAGATGCGCTAGTATTATAATAAAAATTATAACAATAAGTATTGTTATTAGTTTAAGGTCGGTGTTTTCGACTTCGACTTTGTTTATTACATTAGCTGTCGAGTCTACCGTTTTTACATCAACAATGCCCATTTTGGCTGAATTTTCAAAATTTTCTACAAATTTACTTATTTCATTAGTTTCTATTGACATATATCGGATTTTTTTTTTTTTTTATATTCTTGGAATTATAAAAAGTTATTTTACATGTTTTCCTGCCTAGTATTTCGAATGGCTTTACGGGCCAAACGTCTTGCCGGTCGACTCAATTGTCGTCGGGCATTACAATAGGTTTACAAATTTTTTTTTTTAATGATAATTATAATTATAATTTTTTTTTTTTGCTGTGCGCCCTCTGTGGCGCTGTCGGTCAGTTCACCCTTGGTGTTTTCCAGCGTTGGTACAAGGGGCGGTCTGCCTCTCGTACTTCTTCTTAGTTGCTTAGTATTCCCTCGTAGTCTTCTGGGCACCTTTTAGGTTGCCCTGGGCAGCAGATTCTTCTCTGTATTTTGAATATAAGTTTTATTAGACAAGTTCTTTATATGTATGTTGGGAGGAAGGCGTTTTCGATTGTGTTTTGTAAATCTTAGATTGCTCTTCAAGAAAGTCTAGCTCATCGGCTAGCCTCTTGGCATCTTTCCAACTTGGTGGCTTGCTGCTATTATTTAAAATTTTGCATATTTCCGCTTTGCGTTTCTTTATGCGCAGCTGAATGCTACCACGATTTCTTTTTGGTTTTATGTCTGAATTTTTTTTCATTAGTTGCAGCCTGTTCACTGGCTGTTGTTCGTCTTGCCCTATACTCATCAAGCGTGATGCGTATAGACATTGGAACTTTTGACATAACCGAAATACACCTTACTCACTCAGAACTTTGTCTTTAATCTCTCGCTGTTGGTCATTGCAGACATTGTCCCGCGCCGTTTAAAATTATTTTTCGTTTAATTGCTGCACTCCGCTGTCCCGCGCCGTTGTAGAATTTAGTGTGGGTGACATCGGTTTCACGCCAGAGCAGGGTAACGGTCTTGGTCTGTGTGAAGAATTAGGCTGTTGCTGCTGCCGCTGCTGCACCTCGGGTTTCCAATTTTATATTTTATATTTATTTGCACTATTACTTTTTAACATGTTCGTGACACTTGTCACGGTCGCCATGTAAAAGTAAAGGATAAGTAACACACGTCTGCTTTCGTTTGAGGTTTCGTTGAGAGTGATCGCTCTCCTTTATTCAGTTTATATCTTAGCTTATTACATGGAATATTCTGAGAGCTCTGCCGCTAAGAACGTCGGCAGAGAGTGAAAGAGTTGCAGTACATATGTGCCTATGTAGTTATGTATATATACATATATATGTACAGATGGTACATACTCAAGAAGTGCTTACGCTAGCGATCTCACGCTGCGGCCAGTCCGCATAAGTGACGGATCCTATTACTGCACTTATGTATATTTATGTTTGTATAAACATAGCAACAAAGTGTCGTTATGTTATGAGTTGTTACTCTTACTTTTAAATTGGGCATATGACCACTTGTTATATTGTATACTCTACAATACTGTGGGCATATGCTCATTTGGCATGCAACATACTACAAACGCCTTCATCTGCCTCTGATCTAGATTTGCCACATCTAGACCGAACAGCCAATCACTATCCTCCAGCGGGTGGGCACGCTTGACTTTGAATCTGATTGCCAATTTCTTGGCAACCAAATCCAGAGGTGGAGCTCCAGCAAGCACCTGCAGTGCCACGGTGGACACTGTAGGGCATACCGGCAGGCATCCTAAGA
This sequence comes from Drosophila borealis, assembly GCA_035045885.1. Taxonomy (NCBI): domain Eukaryota; kingdom Metazoa; phylum Arthropoda; class Insecta; order Diptera; family Drosophilidae; genus Drosophila; species Drosophila borealis. Next base: position 11,968 of record JAWNOR010000008.1, on the reverse strand, counting down.
GCATGACTCTTTGGCAGGAGATGAGGCGCCTCCTGGCCCCCGACTCTCCCCTGACCGCGGAATACCATACCGAGGCACCAAACAGTGCACAAGGCACCATGAGTCCGGCATAGACAGTGCGTCTGGCTCGGGGACTGAGGCCCCAGTCAACCCGTAGCACGCGACCCAATGCTCCGACGACTCCAGTCAGCTTGTCCCGCAATCCTGCGATATGCGGCTGAAAATTCAACCGTTCACCGACTGGGATGCCAAGGTACCGGTACTTATTGACGTATGGTAGGCTTGCTCCTGCAAACCGTACCATGGGCGGCCTGGAAACGGCAAAACGCCCCTTCAGCATCATCATTGCCGTCTTGCTGGTTGAGATCGATACTCCGACCTCGGCTCCCCAAGCTCCCACGACGGACATCAGCTCAGCTGCTCGACGCTTCAGTTCGGCTCTCGACCTTCCCTCGACAAGAACCAGCAGATCGTCGGCATATGCACTAAATGTGCACAAGGACTCCAGGCGTTGGAACAGGACATCCATCATGGTGTTCCAGATGAACGGCCCACTGATGGATCCCTTGGGGACACCCTCGTGTGACCTCCACCTCGACTTCGCCATATCTGCTGGTCATCCTGGCTTTCCTGCCACAGAAGAAGCTTCTCCACAGGCTAGCTTCCTTGCATCCCGCATCGATCAAGCGGCGCATCGCGGCGCTCCACTCGATGTTGTCAAAGGCGCCCTAGGAATCTCGTTAATCCATTCATGCGCGTCACTAATTAGATGACGAGGCATTTGGCTACCTTAAGAGTCATAGTTACTCCCGCCGTTGACCCGCGCTTACTTGAATTTCTTCACTTTGACATTCAGAGCACTGGGCAGAAATCACATTGTTTCAACACCCGCTAGGGCCATCACAATGCTTTGTTTTAATTAGACAGTCGGATTCCCCAAGTCCGTGCCAGTTCTGAATTGATTGTTAATTGATAATCGTTATAATTTAAAAGAACTAATCGGTGGCCCAATTAGTTTTCTTAAAAATTTTAGCAAGAAAGTTCCACAATTGGCTAAGTAACTAAACTATCCGGGGAACAAGAAACTACCATAATTGATAGAAACTTTATTTACCCAGAACGAGCACATAAACCATGTTATTGTTTCCCAATCAAGCCCGACTATCTCAATCTTCAGAGCCAATCCTTATCCCGAAGTTACGGATCTAATTTGCCGACTTCCCTTACCTACATTATTCTATCGACTAGAGACTCTTCACCTTGGAGACCAGCTGCGGATATTGGTACGGCCTGTTGAGAAGTTTGCGTGTCCCCACCATAAATTTTCAAGGTCCGAGGAGAAAATATCGACACAACAGTATATGTCATGCTCTTCTAGCCCATCTACCTCTCGACGGCTTCTTTATGGTCGTTCCTATTGCCAGGATGAGCACGAGGCCCATATTTAATAACAAACGGATACTCAACAGGTTACGGAATTGGAACCGTATTCCCTTTCGTTCAAAATTATTCAAGCGTATAAAAATCGGTTAGATGACAAATATATTTAGATTTTTGTTTACTTGAAAATTTTCGGCTTTCGCCTTGAACTTAGGACCGACTAACTCGTGATCAACCACTGTTCACACGAAACCCTTCTCCACTTCAGTCCTCCAAGGTCTCATTCGATTATTTGCTACTACCACCAAGATCTGTACCAATAGCGGCTCCATGCAGGCTTACGCCAAAACACTTCTATGCACACCATTGTACCTTCCTACTCACTAAAGTTTCAAAATTTATATTACAAGTAATATAAACCATCTACTTTAGCGGTAATGTATAGGTATACAACTTAAGCGCCATCCATTTTAAGGGCTAGTTGCTTCGGCAGGTGAGTTGTTACACACTCCTTAGCGGATTTCGACTTCCATGATCACCGTCCTGCTGTTTTAAGCAACCAACGCCTTTCATGGTTTCTGTATGAGTTGTTAATTTGGGCACCGTAACATTACGTTTGGTTCATCCCACAGCGCCAGTTCTGCTTACCAAAAGTGGCCCACTGGGCACATTATATCATAACCTTAAACTTCATATCAAGAAAGCTAAGGTTCTTACCCATTTAAAGTTTGAGAATAGGTTAAGATCGTTTCGACTCTAAGGCCTCTAATCATTCGCTTTACCAGATAAGATTATTTTATATAACAGTTAAATGCACCAGCTATCCTGAGGGAAACTTCGGAAGGAACCAGCTACTAGATGGTTCGATTGGTCTTTCGCCCCTATACTCAATTCTGACAATCGATTTGCACGTCAGAACTGTTTCGGTCTTCCATCAGGGTTTCCCCTGACTTCAACCTGATCAAGTATAGTTCACCATCTTTCGGGTCACAGCATATATGCTCAAGGTACGTTCCAGTTAGAGGCATAAATAATATAAATATTATTATACATAACTATATAGAGCGCCACGGGATTGCGTTAATTAACTATAAATAGTTAAAAAACTAATCCCATTAATACAAGGGGAACAAGAAACTACCATAAATGATAGAAACTTTATTTACCCAGAACGAGCACATAAACCATGTTATTGTTTCCCAATCAAGCCCGACTATCTCAATCTTCAGAGCCAATCCTTATCCCGAAGTTACGGATCTAATTTGCCGACTTCCCTTACCTACATTATTCTTTCGACTAAGGACTCTTCACCTTGGAGACCAGCTGCGGATATTGGTACGGCCTGTTGAGAAGTTTGCGTGTCCCCACCATAAATTTTCAAGGTCCGAGGAGAAAATATCGACACAACAGTATATGTCATGCTCTTCTAGCCCATCTACCATATCTCTCTGCGAAAGACTTCCATGGTAGTGTAATGTTGTGATTACAATTTTTAAAGAAGAGTTCATTTTTGCACGTCAGTGCTAGTTAGGTTGTAGTATGAGAATGATTTTATTCAAAGTCAATGTTATGCGCTTAGCCTATGGATACATATATGTTCTTATGCTTTTATTGGTTAACAGCTACAAAGAGAGGGAGAGTGAGTAGCTTGCATATGCCTGTGTTAGTGAGCATATATGTTGCTCATGCAATGCGCCCAGACGGAGCGTGGGATATGCAGCGTAAACATAAATGGTCAGCGTGGCTAGTGACTCGCGCTGCGTAATATGAGCCAGAGCCAATACATAGAGTGGCTCTGGGTTTGTTTAATTTATATTTGTTATTGTATGCAACAAAGTGCCACATACATACCGCTAGAAGGCTCGTCGTCCGGACTACCGGCTGTTATAGGTACCATAGTTAATAGTGTTCCCACTGTCCTACCTGTGGCACCTAAGCCTCTAGTCGGTGTTCCACCGAAGAGACTTATTTTTGTTTCTAGGCTGGCCCCTCACTTTTCATCAGATGATGTAAAAGCCTTTATACAGGCAAAAATTCAAGCCCCAGGTATACTGGTGGAGAAATTTAAGTTCGCCTTTGAAAGGGATATTGCTTCCTTTAAAATAAGTGTTCCGCCAGAAATATTTACTGATATTTGTTGTAAAGAGTTTTGGCCGGAGCACTTAATAGTAAAAGAATATAAAGCCAAAAAGAAAAATCGGACTCCGATTTTATTACCACCTATTTCTAATGGCGCATCAACTTTAGTTGCTGCGTCAAAAAACTAATTCCATCTTTCGAGCTTGCCTACCAGAATGTTAGAGGTCTTAAATCTAAACTCGCTAAACTGTATTTAGACTCTCTTGCTTTTAATTTTCAAATTATCGCTTTTACTGAGACCTGGCTGAAGCCGGACATCCCAGACTCTTCAATTTTTACCTCCAAATACACCACTTATAGATGCGATCGAGCTTCCCGTATCGGAGGAGGAGTACTTATAGCTGTCGAGTCTGCTCTTTCGTCGGAACGCATTGATCTTCCCATCTCAGAGATTGAGTTGGTGGCTGTACGAGTTGTATTTGGTACTTTTTCTATCTTCATTACATGTTCATATTTACCTCCTCTATCTAATTTGTCTATCTATCAAACCCATCTTAACGCTATTAAATCTATCTCCTCCCTACTTTCTGATAGAGACCTATTAGTAGTTCTTGGGGACTTTAATCTTCCTGTTGTCGAGTGGTCATCGCCATCAGACTCAAACTTTCTGTTGCCGTCATCGTCAAACGAATTTATTGATGGTCTACATGAAATGTCCTTACGGCAGGTTAATCGTGTGCGCAATTCAAGAAACAGATCTCTTGATCTAATTTTCGTGTTGGATTCGTTCAACAGTGTTGTGCACAGGATCAATCCGCTTACACTTCCTGAAGACCCTTTTCATCCAACTCTGGAAATGGTCATTGATTTACCAGCCCGAGTCCCTATCAAGGAATCGGAATTAGCTGAACGCATGCGTTGTTTCAGAAAAGCTGATTTTCATAAGCTAAATGATCCTATTCTGCAAGTCGACTGGTCCCAACTGTACAATTGTGCAGACATTGATGTTGCCGTGAAACTTTTTTATGACACCTTGTACCCGATTTTTGATGTCTGCGTTCCTCTTGATCACCCTGCGAGGCCTGATAGGCCTCCCTGGTTCTCAAATGAACTTATGAGGTTAAAAAACGTGAAGTCGAGGTGTTATAAAAAGTTTAAGAAATCGGGAAATCACTCCGATTTCTCCCGCTATGCAGTTGCCCGATCAAATTTTTCCACCCAAAATTCCATTTGCTATAAGAATTACCTTCGGCGTTGTCGCCTTCAATTTTCACATAATCCTAAGCAATTTTTTAACTTTGTCAATTCTAAACGAAAGACATCTACTTTGCCTTCTTCGGTTAATTTTGCAGATGAGAGCGCGAACACTGATCCAGGCATAGCCGATCTGTTCGCAAACTTTTTTCAAACTACCTACTCCTCCTCTAGGTATAATAAAAATCAGCCTTATCCTTATCAGTTACAGAGGTCAAACTGCATCTTTAATCCCATTATTACCGAAAGTTCGCTTCTTAGCGACCTTAATACTATCAAGCCGGTTTACTCACCGGGCCCTGATGGTGTTCCTGCTTGCGTGCTTAGATACTGCGCTGCAGCGTTATGTAAACCTGTTTTAAAACTTTTTGAATTGTCCGTAAGCACTTCATCTTTTCCGACCATCTGGAAGGAATCATACATTATACCTCTCCATAAGAAAGGGAGTAAGTCCGAAGTCGAAAACTATAGAGGTATTTCCAAATTATCCGCTATACCTAAAGCTTTTGAGAGAATTATAACATCTCAACTGCAGCATTTATGTAGTTCTATTATTTCACCTTCCCAGCATGGGTTCGTGAAGCGCAGATCTACAACCACTAACCTTCTTGAGTTTACTTCGTTTGTAATTGATGGGTTTAAGAAAAGAAAGCAGACTGACGTCATCTATACTGATTTCAGTAAGGCTTTCGACTCTGTCAACCATTCCTTGCTGCTTCATAAATTAAGCCTTCTCGGCTTCCCAGTCAATCTTTTGAACTGGATTTCAGAATATTTGCGTGACAGAACCCAAAAGGTTCTTTTCAGAAAATCATTTTCTAAACGTATTCTGGTGACTTCCGGTGTTCCTCAAGGTAGTCATCTTGGCCCGCTACTCTTTACTCTTTTCATCAATGACCTTCCCTCGATACTGTCTCACTCTCGAGTATTAATGTATGCTGATGATGTAAAATTGTGCCTTGCATATAAGGATATGGCATCTTGTTATCTCTTACAAGCGGACATTGATGCGTTTCAGGCTTGGTGTCTAGCCAACCTGTTAAACTTAAACTGCTCTAAATGTAAGGTAATGACCTTCTATAGAAGCCCTCCTCAATTGGTTTCTTACATCCTTGATAGCATACCGCTTGAGCGTGTTAATAGTACTTCTAATGAAGTTAATGATCTAGGTGTCATCCTTGATCATAAACTTAAATTCGACTCTCATGTTAATACCGTGGTCAATAAGGCCAGAATAGTTATGGGTTTCATCAAGCGATGGTCGAAGGAGTTTGACGATCCGTACACGACAAAAACACTTTATATATCTTTGGTACGACCTATTCTTGAGTATGCCTCATGTATCTGGTCACCACAATATGCTACCCATCAGGACAGAATTGAATCCGTTCAGAAACAATTCTTGTTGTTTGCCCTTAGTGGTTTAAATTGGGATCCTCGTGTGCGGTTACCGTCATACTCCAGTAGACTTCTGATGATTAACCTTCCTTCTTTAATTAATCGTAGAACCATGCTGGGTGTAATATTTATTCATAAATTAATTACTGGTGAAATCGACTCTTCTGTGTTGACTAGCCAATTAAATTTCTCTATCCCTACTAGACTAACACGAAATTTTGTACCTTTATCGCTTCAATTTTGCTCCACTAATTATGCCTTGCATGAACCGTTCAGGGTCCTCTGTGATGACTATAACAAGCATTACAGAGTATTCTGCTCGGAAGCTTCTCTTCCTCGTATAAAGTCTTCTATTCTAAACTATTTAGCAAGTAGATAGTCCTATTTTTATTTGAAATTGTATTTGTACACATACTCGTAGTTTGTATCGTCGTTTTTTTTTTTTAATATTTTTTTTCTTCATATTTATTTTGCATTTCGTGTCGTACGTTACACGACTGCGCCCCTCGGTCGGTTGGGCGGGAGGTGGGATGCAGTACGTTGCATCGGGATTCGCGTTAAAAAAAAAAAAAGAAAAAAAAAAGAAAAATATATGAATACTGGGTGTTTGGGCATATACACACTACACCTCCCTTTTTAAAGAAATAACGTAACATTATAAATGTGTAGTTATTAAATGTACAAAATTGGTTTTTTTTGTATTAAATAGTAAAATGTAGTGAAAATGATTAAAATAATATGAATTTCAAAAAAAAATTATTTAGGATTTATAAAAATGTAAAAATTTCAAAATATAAAAATATAAAAATATAAAAATGTAAAATATAAAAATGTAAAATTCATTATATCAATTTGTTTTTCTTAAGGATTGATATTTTTTTTTTTGTACAAAGAAAATTTATATGTTTTATTCGTTAAAAATTTTTAGTCTATTCTTATGAACTTTTTGTTCTTTACCTTTTGTATCTTTTATTATAGCATTGTCTTTATCTTTTATGCTTACTACCGTATATGGTCCTAAGTATTTATTTTCTAATTTATGACCTACTTCATTTTTTAAAAGTACTTTGTCTCCTATATTCAAATTTAAGTCTAGTGTTTTCCTATCGTATAGTTTTTTATTTTTCTGCTTATGTTTATCTATCATAATTCTTGCTCTTTTATATGCTAATTCTAGTCTATATTTGGATTCCTTAGCATAGTCTTCTACGTTAAAAAGTGGGTCTATTTGATCAATGCTATTAAAATGTTTTGGTATATTTGAATTTTTACTGAAAATTAGCTCATATGGACAATAGTCATGTGCCATTGATGGGGTTGTATTGTAACAATAAACGAAGTATTGAAGCCATATGTCCCAGTCAGTTTTATCAACTGATATGTAGGAACGTATGTACTCATTAAACGTTCTGTGACTTCTTTCAACAGTACCAACTGTTTGGTGATGGTGTGCTGTTGATGTTATATTATCTATTTTTAGGTATTTACATATGTCCGTTATTATTGAATTCTTATATTCTGTACCCATGTCCGTCTTCATTGGACCGTACTTCAGAATAAAAGATTCGAATATTGCTTTAGCGACAGTTTTTGCATTTTTATTAGGGATCGGAATGGCAACTAGGTATTTTGTTAAATCACAAATTAGTGTAACTGCGTACTCGTTAACATTCTCTGATCTTGGTAATGGACCTATAGTGTCAACAATTACCCTGTCGAAAGCGTTTGTTGGTGTTTCAGTTATAATCATAGGTGTCTTAGTGTGCTTTGTTGTTTTGGCTTTTTGACATTTCGGACAATTACGTATGTACTTTGTTATATGACGTGTCATATTTTTCCAATAGTAATGTCTTTTTATTTTTGCTAGCGTTTTTGAAGTGCCCGTGTGACCACCTTGAATAGGATCATCATGGAATGTAGACATTATTGCTTCTTTTTCTGTTTCTTTATTTATTTGGGTTACCGGCTTGAGTAGCGCTACTCTTAAGTTTTTTAAATATATATTGCCCATATTTTTGAAAGTATCTATTGAAATGTTTTCAAAGATCTTTTCGCTCGGTACCACTTTGAGTTGGCTGATTCCTAATATACCGGCTTCTTTTTCAAGCCTTTGGAAAAATTGACCTAAATCGATAGTTCCATTAGTATAAAGGTCGCTAATCTCAATTCTTGCAACAACCTTTTTACCATGTTTTAAAATACATAGCATATTTGTTATGTGCAAGGTCACTATTTTTCGCATATCGTCGTTTTTAATGACGTCGTATACGTTGGGCTTAGAAGCTTTATCAAGATTTTGCCTTGGAAAAATTTCTTGTTCTTTTCCTGCGCAGGATTTATTTTGTCTACTTTGTTGTCTTGTAGTGACTTTCAAGACATTTGTATTAGTACTTTTTAATTCTTTGATGGTTATTCTTGCAACAAAATTATCTTTTCCCTTAAGGTATTCTACAGTGAACTCATACTCTTCTAAATCTAGTCTCATTCTCGTTAATTTTGAACTTGGATTTACCATTGAAAACAGATATGTCAAAGGTCTATGGTCTGTTTTAATAGTGAAATGTTGACCATATATGTATGGTCGAAAATGGGCTATTGCCCAGTGGATTGCTGCCAACTCTTGTTCGGTTGTACTTTTATTGCTTTTTCATTTTGTAAATGAACGAGAAGCATATGCTACGGGCATTTGTTTATCTTCATACGTTTGAGTCAAAACTGCTCCGCAGGCTAGTTTACTGGCATCTGTTATGATGCAAAATTCTTTGTTAAAATCTGGGTATTTTAGTAAAGTGGGCTTCATAAGAGCTTTTTTTAAATATTCGAACGCTTTTTGGCATTTATCGGACCACTCAAAGTGGACAGTCTTTTTACATAATCTTGTTATGTGACGTGAATAATCTGCAAAGTTTTTTATGAAACGTCCGTAATAATTGCAAAATGCAACGAATCTTCTAGCGCTATCAGCGTCCGTAGGGACTGGGTATTTTTCAATGACATCATATTTTTTGTCATCTGGCAAAATACCTTGATCAGTACACTTAAGACCTAGAAAAGTCACTTCGTGCATGAAAAATGAACATTTTTCTGGATGTAATTTAAGGTTGTGTTGCCTACACAAGTCAAAAACGTTTGTTAAGTTTTTGATCATGTGGTTTTCGGAACAACCGATGACGATTAAGTCGTCCATGTACAAGAAAGCTTGTGAAGGTTCTAATCCGGGAAAAGCGATGCTCATCATTCTTTGAAAAGAATTAGGCGCTATTTTTAGACCATATGGTAATCGTGTAAAACGATAGGAGCCATTGCTCGTTGAAAAAGACGTTATATTTCTAGAATTTTCTTCTAATTCTATTTGGTGAAAACCGGACATTAAATCTAAGCATGAGAAATATTTTGCTCTGCCTAGTTGGTCAAGAATATCATCTATTCTTGGGAGTGGAAATTTGTCAGACAAGAGTTTTTTGTTAATTTGACGATAGTCTATAACTAATCGCCATCTCTTGGTATCGGAACCAGGTAATCCCTTTTTTGGGACAAGAAGTATAGGACTGTTATATTCCGATACAGACGGTTCTACAATATTATCCGAGATAAGTTTTTCGACTTGATTATTAACTTCTTCTTTATGGGTATGAGGGATTCTGTAGTTTTTAATGTACACTGGCTCAGTATCTTTTAGTCTTAGTTTTTGTTTATAAAAATTATTGGTTGTTATGGATTCGGTTTCGAGTCCGAATATGTCTGTATACTTGGTGCAGAGATTTTTTAATTGTGTCTTAAATAATGGGGGAAAGTTCTTTTTTAGTTTTTTCATCACCGTTTCTTGGCGATCTTTGCTAATTTCGTGGATTGTTTCATAGTCACTTAGCTTTTCTATTTTAATGTCGTTAAGATTTACTATTTTTATTGAATTTGTTGTATTTAAAATTCGGACAAATGTTTGTTGATTATTGGAAATAGTATTTCCAATGAATATTCCTTTATCAGTTTCTTGATTTGGGATGAAAATATTGTTTTCTGGCGAAACAATATTGATTTGACGGACTACTTTAGAACGAGCTGGAAGTATTGTGGCATTATTATCACAAGTGTGAGTTATTGGTAGTTTTATAGGATAGTTTAAATTATTTGGACGAAGTATTAGAGAATCACATGTTTGTGTGAAATCTAATTGGCAATTATACTTTTTAAAGAAGTCTATACCAATAATGCCATCGCTGGGTATTGGGAAATCGTGTCCGACTATGTGAAAGTCGTGTGGAATGACATATTTTCCGGTAGATAATTCTACGAATGCTAAACCTTTGGAAAAAACTGAACCTTCACCGATTCCAGATATTTGAGTTGATATGTTTGAATTAATGTTTTCAAATGTATCAACATGTTCTTTTAATAGTGATATGTCTGCACCAGTATCAAGCAATAGGGTAAATGCTTTACCTGTTTTTTCGTTATTTATGTTAATGAAGATACTGAGGTTTAGATTGACTGTGTGTACTTTGGTGTTTCTTGGTGAATATCTTAAGGGTTTTGTTGGTTTTCCGAGTTAGTCTGTGTAACTCGAACATTATTATTACCATTATAGTTGCCATTGTTATTGTTTTGGTTGTTACCTCGGTTGGAATTATTCCTTCCTCGGTTATTACCACGGGCATTACCTCTATATTGTCCTCTGCCATTGCTATTGTTAGTATAGTTTGCGTTATGATTACCGCGGCCATTGCCTCTACCTCTTTGGCAATTGCGATAATCATTGCCTCTATTATGTCTGCCTCGCTGATATAATACTGTGCTGGCACTTCCAGTCATTTCAGTGCTGCAATGAATGTATTTACTCATTGCATCATTAAATGTGCTGAAGTTTCCAGCTTCTAGTATTATACGAAGTTTTTCATATTCACAATTTTTGGGCATTGCAGATATTGACTCTTTAGTAGAGAATTTCTCTGCATTATCCGAGTCTAGGCCATAGTTAATATAAGCTGCCTCGAGTTGCTTACGCAAGTTATCGATTTCAGCTGTATATTGAGCTGCTGTTTTGCCTTTTTGTTGGGCGTTTAACAGCTTTGCCTTAATCACGTGAATGGATTCTCCTTTGACGCTACTTTTTAATTTATTAATAATGCCATAGATCGTAGTCTCGTCTTGGCATTTGTATAGTATTGGGCCAATTAGTTTCGATTTTATGACTTCTACAGCCAAATCCTCTTGGTTGCCCTTTGTTCGTTCAACAAGCCTTAAGGCTGTTAAAAAACGATTTAATGACAGTTTTTTACCGTCAAATTGTCTTACATATTCCCTATCTAAGGCTACCTGGTCTGGCATGTTGGATTCTGTATTGTCCAGTGTCTCAATGTCGATATCGATGTTTATATCAGTAATTGGCTTCGACTCATTAAGATCTTGTAACTGGTTTGGATCCAACTTTGCTGGTAAAATTAGATCTTCTGGAACATTTATTATAATGTTCTGTCTGATGCCAATGTTTTTCAATCTGGTATTTAAAGGTTGTATGAATTTAAGGCACTGCCTGGTATGCTCCTGTGTCAGTTTATTTTTAATGGAATTTACTGCCTGTACTATATCGTTATATTGTTTATCAATATTTGTACATGGTATATTAGTGGTATGCCTTTATTAATGCATTTATATGACTTGCCAAATTTGTCTTTGTGGTCACTGATATTTTTCACCAATATACTCCATTCCATACTAATATAATAGATATTTATTGATGCAGTCGCACCATTAGTATCGTTGCTGGTCCCAAAATTGGGTGTTCTTCAGTTACTAGTTTTACTGAGATATATGGCAACGTGCTTAGTATGATTCCTCTGACATATTCAAATATGTTCAA
>JAWNOR010000007.1:2980000-3391375 GCA_035045885.1 Drosophila borealis | reverse complement strand
TAATAGATATTTGATATATTATTCAATAAAATACCGTTTAATTAATATTTTTGTTTGCCCTTCTCTTTCTACTTGCCATAATATCGTTCAGCCTTATATATTAACAGATATGTTACTTGATTTGGTTCTCCTGATCAAACTCAGTAATAACGTGCTTCACAGTTCTCACAAATTTGTATAGCCTAACGTTGTACGTCTAGAAGGGTATTTAGTCGTCTTTGTGCCGAGGAAAATCGTCTTTTGTAGCGATATTTTAAGTAATATTGCTTGCTTCTTTCTAATTTTAGCACTTCTTAGCACGATGTTCCGCACCTTTTTCTACTATTTTTATTTTGCCGGACATATTTTTAAAATATCACTTTATATACGTGCCACAGCTGTCATCTCTGCCAGACGCTGCTTGCCTCATTTTGCAAAGCTGGGGAAGCGACGTAGCACTAGAGCGCAGACAATGCACCAAAGTCAAAGTGAAAATCAAACCGTAAAACCGAAAGACTGACAACCCGTGCCGACATAGCTTAAAGTGTTCCGTTGTAAAATGGTGGAAAAACACTTCCAGTGCCACTAAAATCCAATTTCACGCACAAATTAACGCCGTTGGCATGGTGACTGACAGCATGGTAAGAGGAGGCGCGGCTGGGGGCGTGGCAATTGAACCAATTGCAATCCACATGACTTGCAGTCGTTAAAGGAAAGCGCAGCGAAGCTCTTAGCCAAAAATGTTCACACAATTTCCCTGGAGCATGGAGGGGGGTTGCCCGGAACCCAAAGTGCAGCTCGGCAGGTATTTAGCTAACTACTTGATTTCTAATTAAGTGCTATTATCATCAGCCTCTCCGTTCTGCTGCCCGTTTGCGCGGTTCTGTCAACAATTTACCAACGAAGTGTTTGTGCAGTCTTTGAGACTGATAAGGAAATTCTCTGAATGCTATGCAAACTGCCGACGCTTTGTGAAAACTTTCTCGAGCACTTCAATTCGCAATGATGTGTATGCTAATGGCATTCGAGGATGGTATTCGTGTGGGCATGAGTATATTTTCCAGGTGCTTATTCCAGCGAACAAATATGAGAGCTTTCCGTTTTATTTCTCTCTCTTTTTGAGAAAAATCGAACTACCGAATTCTGGGATTCATATTCCATACTGAATATTATTTTCTCGAATAAATCTTTAATCACGTATATATTCTGAACTGTGTTTTTCTGAAGGATCAAAGAGGATTTAAGGAGGATGTCGTGAAAAGATAAAAATGTCACGACATCCTCCTTGAATATTGTAAATTACCACGACGAGCTGGGTTTATCTGATCATTGCCATTTGTCCTGGTTCTCTTGGTGTTATCCATAACAGACTGCTTAGATTATAGCTCTCAAAACACAAAACGCACGCTCTCCGAATGAACAACTCGCTTTAAGAGTCTACAGGAGATAAAAGGTAAAGAGGGTATAATGTATTTGTGCAAATATATGCAGTCATGGCCGTAGCTTCTTTCACCCCAAAAAGTAAATATATTATTGATCAGCATCAATAGCTGAGTCGATCTAGCCATGTACTTCTGTCCGTCTGTCTGTCCGTCCGTCTGTCCGTACGCAAGAATCGCAGACCCTTTAAGAGCTAGAGACATTAAATTTGGAACGTAGGTTCTCCTAGTGCCTCTATATCGTAATAATGTTTTTTTTGCATATCTCGTAAATGATATATATATTTATATGTATCTACCACTATATCATATTGTTACCATTGGTCGAAAAGTAGGTTCTTGTATGGCAAAATATTCTGTTTTCCAAGATATTTTGTAACATACTTTATTTCTAGTTTTAATGTTCAATAATTCTTCCTGAAATCCAATAATATCGTACTTCTTATTGGGATAACTCTGAGTTTTTATTAACTGCGGCCACAAAGTTTAATATATTGTCTTACTTTCTTCTTGGAAAGGCACCCACCCAGGTGCCTAAAAGAATCTGTTGCCTTGCGCTCTGGCTTATAAGCACATATAAATCATATATTTATGCCCGGAATTAACGACCAATTTCCACAGTATGCAAGAAGATGAAGCACGGCCTTTGCAAAAAGTGCGCAGCTTGTGTGTCTGTTTTTGTGGCTGACCTTGTTTCCCTCAGCTAAGAGCTGGTAATCTGCTAGCTTGGCACCCTTGACTAGATTATAACTCCAAGATCTTGAGTAACAACAGCATTAAATGAGAAGTGAACTACCTTTCAGGACTCGGGTCGAGGCGGAGCCACTCTTTGGGTCTGGAGAGAGTCATTCAAATGGCACATTAAATGAGCTTGAAAGTAACATTGTGGTCATCAACGTGCTCGACTTGAAACCCTGCCTGATTTAAAACCAAAATCCGTACTCTACTCGACTCTGTCGCTCGGAACGCAGCCCTAAGGCTGGGCTAACAATGTTTTTGCTGGCCAGGAGAGCCATCAACTACCAATGAAATGCAATCAAAAGCTAGCGCTTGATTTATGGCCATCTCTGAGCAACTGTTTTGGGGCTGCAGTGAATGGCTGCTGGGTGCGTGTGGTGCGTGTGCGTTTTATGGCATACTTGCAGGCGCAGTTGCCTGTTGCCGTGTTCCTGCTTACTGTCGCATATTGACTTTTTGGCTGTTGCTCACGTAGGGGCAACGCTGCGGCTACTCAATCTTCCCAAGCGACGTGACTTTGGTGCTGCCACACGATGTTTCGCAGAAGGAAACAGTAACAGACGGTAACAGGCAACAAGAGCCAGGACAGATGGAAGCGTGTACTAGGCTTAAACGGAGTTCTGTAAGTATCCTTGACATTTCCCGTGTGCAGCTGCTGCACTTTGCTTGATTTGTTTCCCCTTGAAAGCCAAACTAATTTGGAGCCACGTGCTGGCCGTTAAACTAATTTCCAGATGAGCATTATGCGACAAATTTTGTGCACTTTTTAATTACAACCACTAAAACTTTTCACTGCCAATGTGAGGCCAACAAATTGCTAGCAGAGTTGCCAAAAGTTACGATCAAACAACTAAAACCGACTGCCAACAGCGTCCAGTTTTCAATGTTACGTATACGAAATGTGCATCGACCTACCTGCGGTATCCGAAACAATCTCAGCAAATTGGCCACCTGTATGGATGTCACCGATGAGGCAGCACCAACCACGCCCGATATCACCTTTCGGACTTGGGTCTTGTTGCAATGATATTCCGCATCGTCAATGTTACTAATGGATCCTGTAACAAAAGCAAAAAGGAGCGTAATACCGTTAGTATTGAAATTTATATGAATTTTTAAATATACAAATAATATTTAATACATTTTAATACATTTAGCAATGAAATTTATGGTAAATTCTAAGAGATGAAAATTAATTTTCAAGTATGTAAATAATATTTAATTAGGAAATTACAACTAAATTCTGAGAGTTGAAAATTACTTTTAAAATCTGTAAATAATATTAAATTCATTTAGCAAAGAAATTTATACTAAATTCTGCGAGATTATAATTAACTTCCAAGTATGCAAATAATATTAAATTTAGATGTTTATTCTAAATCAGAATTCAGAAGAGATTCACATTCCTTTTTAAATATGTAAATTATATTAATTGATATTTAATTTGTATATACATATATAATAAAGCTGTAATACACATGTTTTAATTTATGTGTATAGTTTGTCAGCTAAAAGTTGAAATATCCACAACTTATCTAATAAACTTTAATTCTGTTTACTTTTGTTTTTATTTAAAAATGCCTTATCTCAAGTTTTGATTATGAAACATACTAAATTCTTCATTTATTTTTGTTTTTATTTACAATTTATTTTTTAGCATTATTTTATTATCATCAAAATGTTTGCATGCTCTGAACTTTTGTTAACTTTAACTAGCCACGTTATGCGGCTAAACTTATAACTAACACTTAATCGTAAATGCCCCGTGGCGCAGACGAAGTTAGAAATGAAGAGCCAAAGTTTGCCAGCGCCAGCTCAAGGCAGACCTTTGAAAAGCACAACCATACAAAACCAGACCAAAAGCAAAACCCACACAATGTAGTTGGTCATTTTGTTCTTGCAACTCAATCGCGACGACCCCATGGCATTTATTCATTTGCATATTTGTGTTGATGCTTTCAAATTTATGTTTCTCTGCTTTTTAGATTCTTTTTTTTGGTTTACTTTGCAGCGTTCCAGTTTTTAATTATACAAGTTTTTGTGTACTGCTATTTGTTGCTCCATTAAATAGTTCTAATCGACACAGGCCAACAGTGCACCATATTTAAATATCTGTATATATATGTATATGTATATAAGCCCTTACAGTTCTCTCTTCGGTAATTATATTTACACTTTATTCAATTTATTTATTTTTCGGTAACTATATTTACACATTATTCAATTTGGTTGAATTCATTTATGTTCGCTTAGTTTGTTTTTCGAAAACACTGAACATTTTATTTTCTGCAATTTATGTTTGGCTCTTGTTTTTTGCATTTGGCAACCATAGATAACTTTGTATACCCTGTAATTATAGGAAATGTTCACATGTCTGAAGAGTTTGATGGTATTTATTATCTCTCAAATATTATAGGATTTAGTGGTGGCTGCAAAAATAATAATATTTTGAATCGAAAATCTATAACCCAGGCGATAGTTTTCATTTCAATGAATGTAAAAAGAAAAAATTTCTTTAGAACTTGTTGCAGCATTTTAAAAATGCGATTGAATAATATTTTTGGGAACAGGTTACGATGGCATTAAGAGTATTGTTTAGGCGGTTAGAATCGATATTTATTGTTGCGTATTTAAATGCAGATTTATCTGCGTCATGTTCAGCGCAAATAAAAGAGTGTGTGTTTTTTTTCTAAAATGCACAGCTGCAAACTTTTAATTGTAGTCTGTTGTGCAACATTTGCTGTGGCTGGCTGCTGGTGGGAGCAACAAATAATTATTATAATCGCAGTAGAAAACTGATGCTGGCAGCTCCAGCTTCCGATTTCGATTCGATTAAATTAAGCTAAGCTCGATTTAATTCCAAACAGCAACACAGACACAGATAGACATAAGCAGATCATGAAATTCGGCTTAGGGTTATTTTTATGAGTCTGTCACGCCCACCAGGGAGCAGAGTTCGGCAGCTGTACTTTAATACAAATTAATTAACTCTATTTGGTAGGCCACTTAATGGGTGCCCCAACAATGACGAAGCTGATGACTTGTGCTTGTTGGGGGGGTGTAGAGAGATCAGTGGCTCATAGTTTGCGGGTTGCCTAATCCTGTCAATATAATTCAGTGACTTGGAAAATTATATTTTTCATACGTCGGGTGCAAGAAATGTGGCCGCTAGTCAATGCGGCATGTCGCTCAAATAAATCCTTGTTGCGCACATAAATAATGAAATTATGGAGATTAGAAAGTGTTCAGGCCTGTCGCAAGGACAAGGGCACCGACTGCCAATCCTTGCCATGCTGGCGCAATTGATTATAGATCGTTGTAGCTGTCGTTGTCGCTGTTCCATGCGCCGCTTTATTGCCAGATAAAAGCAATAAGCGCCTCCTTTATGTGCCCGGGCAAAGTGCCAGACAAAACTGCCGCACGCGGGCCAACTTACATATATGAGCCATGTGGTAACGCCCTCACATCCGCCGGCACGCCCTCGCCCACTTCCGGCCATGTTGATCTCTGGCGGCGCACTTAATTTTCGCTCGCATTGACACGTGGGACTTCTGATGCCTTACTCTGTTTGCCTGTGTGTGTGTGTGTGCTTCTGTGTGGATGTGTGTTTGTGTGTGTGTGTGTGTGTGTGAAAATTCAATAAATGACACCGTTTTGTCTTAGGGGAATTATGTATATTAGTTTTGGCGCACGAAAGCGCTCAGAGGGCTTAAATGTTCCTGTCCTCTGCTGCTTTCGTATTCCCCGCAAAGAAGTCGCTTAATTTATTTATTAATTTTGTTTATTAATCAAAAGTTCGACGCTCGAGTAAATCGTATTTGCGTCAGCTTTGCCTTGGGCTCAGCGAAGTGCTTAATATTCGAAACAACAAATATTCCCATTGCGTGGGCAATCAAAGAGGAAATCCTACATTTGTTCTCGGTTTTTATATAAACTGTAATTAAATTTGTATTGCTTTTAATATTTATAAAAGAGTTCTGCAGAAGCAACCAATTGCACAACAATTAAGCTTGATATTCATTACCCAGAAGCTCGTATGAATGTAAATCACAGTAAATATGTATGTTGGTTCCTTTGAAGTTATTTTTTTTTTTTTTTATAAATTCAACAATATGTAGTATTCCTAGTAAAAAAAGGGGAAATTCCACAGTACTTTGATTTTTTATACCCTGAACGCATTTCTCAAAATTGGATTTATAGGTTCGCGGTAAGGCAGAGGGACGCAACTTCCAGCTATCGCGGGCGCTAATTGAATTTACTTCTTTACCGATAACTCTCCCTGTTTCGATATCGTTATCATGTTTTTAACAATATATCGGAGCTTATAAGTGTTAGTATGTAGTATGTACACAGATTCTGAATATTTCATTCTTTAGATATCTACCGTCGTTTTTCACATAGTTATAATGAAGGCAATTATGAAGATAATGTCTTGGACTTTAATATTTATATACATTCGATTAACATATTTATCCCCTGAAAATATTATAAGAATCGGACTGTAAACATTGCAGTTATTTAAGATCGCATTCGCGAATGTGTGAGGTTAAGGGAATATGGCAAAAAATACTCAACTGTATATTACAGCAACAAGATTTGATTTATCGAGTAGATTCATTAATAACATTATCATCGTGTCATATTGATTATTCAGAATACACTTCACATTTGAAGAATGAATGTGTGCAGGACAGAATTCTT
Source organism: Drosophila borealis (assembly GCA_035045885.1). NCBI lineage: Eukaryota > Metazoa > Arthropoda > Insecta > Diptera > Drosophilidae > Drosophila > Drosophila borealis. The sequence continues at coordinate 3,384,518 of JAWNOR010000007.1, read as the reverse complement.
AAGCAACTACTGCACAATATGCATGTGAGTCGCACTGCACTTACCTTTTATGAAGTCCACAGCCATTTCCAGGCCATACGAGTCCTTGTCGCAATCGTCGAGAATATGGGCTCCGAGCGTGATGTTAGGCAGCAAATCCATTTCATTGATGCGATCTATGGTGTAGAGCATGGCCTCCAGTGCCTGGATGCCGCCCTGTGGCATGATGGGGCCACAGGTGATGGTGTCCTCGCGCGAATGCACCATCATGAGGGCGCCCAGGATGACGTCGCCCTCAACGATGGCCTCCCGCTTGACGGGCCAATGGCGCTGCGCCTGCGTTAAATGCAGTCGATCCTGAAGAAAGTCTACGGAGTCGGGCAGCGAGCGCAGATACTTGCCGCTCAGCTCCGAGATCAGCGGCAGCATCACATTGTTCGCCTGGTTGTTGTTGTTGTTGTTGTTGCTATTTTGTGGCATCACATGGCGTCCTCGATGACGTCCAGAGCGCGGCGAGGCGCCGGCGGTCGCCATGTTAGTTGCCAGCTCGATGTTCGCATAGCGCTGATAGCTATCCAAATCGAAATGATTATTGCCATAGTCGAGATTCCCGACATGCTGACTGTGTGGCTCGCTGTCGACCTCCTCGTCGTTGACATAGTCAGCAAAGGGCGCAGGCGTAGGCGGGGTCGGCGGCCTGTTTATGGTCGACTGCAGCCAGTGCGAGTGCTTGCCTAGCTGCTGCCGTCGCTGCTCCAATTCGAGCGTCTTGTAATGATTTTCTCTGTAAGTCCGACCATGGCCATGTTGCTGCTGATGATGATGCAGATGCTGTCGATGCGGGTGCTGATGATGATGATGATGATGGTGATGATGCCTCGCGGCTGTGTAGCTGTTCAACTGTTCAACTGGAAACGACAGCAGCTGCTTCTGCTCCTGCTCCTGTTGCTGCTGCTGCTGGTCCTGCTCCTGCTCCCGTTGCTGCTGCTGGTTATCGTCATCGGTCCACTTATCATGAATGTCACCAATTACCGCATTCTCGACGCTGGCAGCTTTCGATTCGGCCAGCGCCAAAAGTACAACGACAATAATAACACAAACTTGCACAAACAACCGATTTAAACATGTCAATTTCATGTTTGCCTCAACTTTAAACTGGAGTTTGCGTCTCTTTCTTTGATAATTTATTTGATATTGTTGCAATAATTTGGATTTATAAGTTCCATTTTCGGTTTGCACACACAAATTGCTTGACGCATGTTTGCAGCATTCACTTTGTCATTTGATATTAATTAATCTAGAAATATGTCGGTGTATGTAATGAAATGTCTTTAACTTTGAACTCGAGTTGTGTACGTGCACTCAATGTGTTTAATTAACGAGTTTATGATATTTCGAGGTAATTGAAATGCTGGTATTATTTATTGTTGCATTGTCATTAAAATTGCTAACGTTTTGTGGCGCTGTCAGCATTGCAACCGAACTCTAATGTCATTAGAGCAGAAGCCCCGCCCAGCTTATAAATGTCAGCCACATAAAGCCCTACAACTGTGGACCCATTGAGTGTTGAGCCGAGCCCGCGGCAAGGTTGCCATAAAAATTATTGCCCTGTATTTGGCCTGAGGTAAATTGAATTTTGCATAGAATTTATGTGGCGAAGGCGCACCACAAAACGGAAGCAAAAGTGCGGCTCACATAATGCACAAATCCTTTGCAGCGACTTCAACAGTTCGCCTGCCGCAGGGTGGCCTCGTATAAAAAGTGTAGCATACAGCCAGGCGACGGGCGTGGTAATTAATCAAATTGTTGGCGGCATAATGAGCTTGTCGGCTTGTCGGCTTGTCAGAGCACCTCTGAAACAAGCCTCCAAAAGAAACATCTCCTCCGTTCGTCTCGTTCTCCAACATGAATTCCCACTGCGACTCCGACTCTGACTAATCAACGGGCGCATTAACGCCGCTTTCGAGGCACAAACTCGGTCTGCAGTTCGAGTTTACAAAATTACTTATCATCAGCATAATCAGCGGCATTATCAAGTCGAAGGTGGTGGCAAGACGGGGGCTGTCACTGCGTCCTGCCCTCAATGCCTATCACTGCCAGGGGCAAATGCTTAAAAGGGGCCGGCCCAGGGCTGCAGCAGCTGGTGCCCCCGGCTTTGGGACGCATCTAATAATGAGATTGCGTTAAACAAATGGTGCTTTCCTTTTATTGCCCTTAATAGACACCGGAGGCTGCTTACACGCTCGTAATTTATTTTGATTACATTTGTCTCTCGCTCTCGTTCTCTCTCCCTTTCTCTCGCTCACTCTCTCTCTCTCTCTCTCTCTTACACACTTTCACGCTATCTCGCTCTGTTTGTCTAGCTAAGAGTGCTTGAGTGAAGGGTATTAAAGTTTGCCTAGGTTATTTGTGACTCAATTAATATATTTATTCAAAAACATTTATGCATACTTAATAGTGTTAGGCTGCGATTCCACACTTTAAATAGGCCAATAAATTTAAAAAAATGAATATCAAAGTTAGTTTTGCGTGTTAATCGAAAAACCTTTTTTCCTTTTAATTACATTGTTTTTATTTTGGCAGAAACATATTTTCTTTATTCGTACATTGGTCATTATCATATATGGCACTTAATATTTAAAAATGGAAATGCAGCTTAAACTAACATATAAACCAAAAATAAAAAAACCTGAATTACATCTTACTATGCTGATCAAAATAATACATACAATTTCAATCTCCAAAAACCACCATAAAAATGTCATCAAATTAAGATAAAAGAGGATGTTCTAATTAAACAAAACAAAATTTTTTGAAAATAAATAAACATATAAATAAATAAAAATAATATATAAATTAAAAATTGCAAAGTGAAAGACTGTGATCTTACTTGTTCTTCGTTAATGTTGCTGCTAGCTCATTTGTCAAATGGATACGAATCAAACTAACATATGCACAAGGAATAAACTTTAACGAATCAAAAAAATAAAATAAAAGTACTTTAGTGCTTCTAAAGTAGAGATGCTTCTCAGCGGAGCTGATTCGAGCGCGTGTCCATGACTATTTCAGGGACAACAGCGAAAAGGATAATGAATAACTTGTCTAAGTGTAAACGAAAGGTTGTTCCACTTGAAATTCACTGCATGGGATATTACAGTGTATGCGAGGCTCGATGTCTTATCTGGGCTTATGCCCGATACAAGGTTCTTGGGTCTACCGTCTAATGGCAGGACTGTAGCTGACACTGGCCCGGACTCGTCATTGCGCTGTATCCTTTGTGCTATTGTCTTATTTTGCATTTGGATGTGGGGACTTTGATTTGATTGAGCATTTCGCTCACTGGCTGTGTCCCTTTTTGCGCTTATTTGAATTTTCAGACTGGCATTGAAATTGAAATATGTATGTATTGGCATGGTAGAGATTCCCATGGCCCGGATTTAAAGATAATTTGTGAGTGCCAAAGACAAGTTTGAATGCGGCCAATCTGTTTGTGTATCGCGTGAGTGCCTGGATGCGTGGGTGCTGGATTTCAGCTTGGGCGAATTGATTTCCATCGATAGCAGACAAAGTTGCATAAATTGCCACTTGATGTGTTTGCGTCAAGCCTGGCGCAAGGTCAAACACTCGATACGATGGCCGCTTAAAAGCCAATATCGTATTAACTATATACAAAAAGACCTCCATAAAATAACACTCGTTGCGCTGATAAGTAGGCTGTGAAAAAAATATGCGCAAACTGTAATTTATGCATTCATTCATGTGGCGCCCAGGGAACAGGCCAAGTGGTTTTTGCCTGCCACTGTTGCAAGTGCTGTGCCAGGCAATAAGTTCCAGCTGGCAAAAAAAATTCCATATATACGTCCTTATATATATTCCAGCCAAAATGATTGATTGTCAAGCGAAAATGTTGTCCAGTAACTGAATTTTTAAAATGTTGTGCAATTAACTCGACTTGCGCTGCTTACATTCGGAGAGTTGGTTAATTCTGGCTTATTGTTTGACGTTCACAGCTTAAACAACAGACACGGACCTTAAATTTTCACTTAAAATAACGAATGGCGCCCCTACCACATGCTGCTTGTTAACATTCCTGGGACAGCCGTAAAGTATGCAAAGCAAATTGTAACATTTACATAAATGCCAGTCCAAACAACAGACGCATAAAGAAATTTCGAAATTCGCATCAAATAACATTCAATCATACTTTTGTGCGCCCCCACACACGCACACACACACACACACACCCGCCCACACGAAAACACGCAGCGAGCGCACAGGCTGACACCTGGACAAGGATGTCAACGTCCTGCAGCTAATAGCTCGGTTCAGAATCTACGCGGCAGCGAAACGCCAGCCGCGCGGATTAGACGACGTCTTCAATTTGTTACGCGTTGGAGCAAAAAATTAATAGCGACACATGTAAAAAATGCCGAAATGCTGTACACAAAAAACAACATTGAAGAAAAGGAATGCGAATAACTTTGACAGGTGTACACATACGGGCAGATATGCAAAGTCCCTGCCCCGACCCAACCGTCATCCGCGCTGTCTGCGTCAGTTACAAATGCCTGCGACTGTGTGATAAATTTCGCACGCAGCACGAACTGGGAGCAGGCGGAAGAAATTGTAGGCTACCGGCAGCAGCTCTACAGTGCCTGCGTATATCTGCGCACTTGCGTATGTCTAGATGTCAGGTAATCAGCACCAGCGACAGTTTTGACACTTGCACAACAAATTTTAATTTGATTAGAAGCAATGGCAAAGCCGTTATACATAAATCATTTGAGTAGCTGTTGTTATCCGGCATTGCCCGGTCAAGCGTTAACCTTCTTCATATTTTTATAACCGGTGGGAGACCAATTGAAATTTCTAGAGGTAAGTATTACGAATACAAAAGCAAATAATTCAATTTAAAAAATATATATATTAGAATCAAAATAAAAGTATTTGTCTCTCAATATTAATAACAGATTCCTACTTAAAAAAAAAAACTTTGAAAAGTGAAATGTTTTATTTTTAAGGTTCGCACTCTTCATATGCAGATGTGTACCTAATATTAATATTATGTACATTTTTTCTAACAAATCTTCTACAAATAAAATAACAATTATTATCCATACAGGTCGTTTGGCAAAGAGCTTTTCTTTTAAAAGATATTAATCGCAAAATCAACCATAGTTTTTTTTGTATTTTTGTTTTGTATTTTTAATTAAACTGACTTCGAATGGAATCAAGGTCAAATGGTCTATTAATCTATTTTTTGTTAAAAACAATTGAACAGTTGAAAGTTCAAAGTGCGGCATCTCTTTTTAGTTGATTTTGCGAATTTTAAAATGTCAATTAGTCCGTCAAAAGCTAATATTATTAAATAATAACTATGCACTATACCCTTAACTCCGCTTGGTAGAGATCAGAAGGCACTGATCGATTCCAGCGCAAAATAAACCAAAATAAAAAAAAAAGCTAAGATCTCTGTTGTATATATGTTTGTTCTGTGTAATTATTATTTATTTTTGTCAATTGTCCATTTAGAGTGTCCCTTATTCAAATAAACACAAATTACCATATGATCTATTCGTAATAGTCTGTCAGTTTCTTGAGGCCGTTCATTCATAATAATATCTCTACAAATCTAGCTAATAGGGCACTTCTTGGCAGCAGAGTTCCGCGTAGCTAATGGAAATAATTGCTGATTTCATTACGTGGGACTTATTAATGAGCAGCAAGCAATTGCTTGCCGCGCCGCATTGACACACGACGAAGCAATAAAAGTCATTTTAATAAAGGTCAACAAACATAAATATGGAGAAAAAAAAAAACAATTTCACTTTCATTTCCGGTTCACACACGCACGAGCGCGCAGTGAAAAGTTTCTCTGCCGAGAAACTTTTGCTTACGCCTCCCTGCTGTAGCCGAGTTTGAGTTTGCGTTTGAGCTGAGTTGTGAGAACGCTCCCGTAAATACATAAAAATATGCGCAAATAACAATAAAACCTACAAAATTATTGATATTGGGCGCATAAAAATTGCTACTCAATGTGGGCGTAGCTCAACGCACGTATCTGGGCGAGGCAGAGTCTGCGAGCTAATGTCGAAGCTGAACTAAGCAAATAACCCTTAGATGTAAGGTATACGCATTTTATGCATGCCCGAGGCCAACTAATATTAAAACAAATATGCTGGAGCCCAGTCCATGGCACTCTGGCACAGAAACTTGTGCGGCAAATACTTTAAGGCAAACTTTATTAGCTACCAAAATACCTGAGATTTGTGTGCTGCCTGACTAAATATAGCCGAGCATCGTGGGCCCTACCCGACCCTTGCTACGACTACCCTACAGCCCCGCCGGCTAGCTATGTATGCGCCGCGCAAAATACAAAATGGAAGAATTGTAATTGGTTTCGTGTGTTTAACGCTTTGCGCCTCTGGGCCACAAAATGTGGCTAATAATCCCGTCTAGGCACGCAGCTCAAACAACAGGCTCTCCCAGGCATGTGATGGCACGGCAAATGAGACGGGGGCTGCAGACATGTTGGATAGAACAATTTTAGGGGCTCAAGATGAATGTAAAAGTTTGCGAAGCAATGCGTAAATTTTAGTAAATTGGACATTTGATAAGGGATCTTAACTGCTTAAGATTTCAAATTATGATTTTGATTAAAATGGCCATTAATATTATTATATTGAATTATTATAATCGACAACTGAATTAATAAGTTTAATATTTAAAAAATAAAAAATGAGGATTATTTTATATTTGAAGCCAATATTTACAAACTTCTCTAGAGTGCTTTAAAAGTCCTTGTTTTTGGTGTTGTTCACAAAGTTTGTGCTATTTCCCAAAAGAGCTCGCGCTTAACGAATCAAAATAAAATGAAAAGAATAATTTGAATATGAGAAGAACAATGCAAAATAATCAACGGAAGGAAGCAATTAAGTGAATGGTATGAGAAATGCCAAAACCAAGTGAGATTCAGCAGCGGAAGTGCCACATAAATGCACAATTATTGAACACAAATACATGCAGATAGATATTCAAACACGCTTTTTCACACATATAGACACGTGCCGGAGGGAGTACAAAGCAAAGTCCCGGGGCGAAAGTGAGAGCAGGAGCAAAAGTAAAGCAGATGACAGGAAATCGACAGGCGCTGCCATGTTACAATTTAGCAGCAAATTGTTTTCTTTCACATGACAGCCGCAGGCAGCCCGAACTCAATCAAGTGCCACGTAGCGCAGTGTACCATATGCCATATGTGTGTGCTGTGCCGAGCACTGATTGGTCAATATTGCGGTACAAGTTAACAACATGCACCTCACGGCATCGCCCGAAAATTCTAGTACACTGGCCCGCAGGCCTTTAAACGAACACAAGAAGCAGATATCGCTGATATATTCAACGAGTCGAAAGAAATCCAATCAAAGCTCGAGCTTTTAAGCTATAGATAATATATTTAATATTTTACGGATATTGTTAAGGTACTTTACACCTTAAGCCATAAGAAGCTTTCACCTGTTGCCTTTGGCTTTACCCCGTAGTCTGGCTATAATCTAGAAATCGTTTTGCAATGGCAAAACTTAAACTATGACCCGGGCTTATCTTGACATGCTCGCCCTTTAGCGTGCAATATACTTATAAAGTAAGTATAAAATAAAAGAAATGACTTGCAGCATTTTACTTTGCTGAAATATGAGACATTTCCATAATTAAATTCTGCACGCCAAATAAACGCATTAAATTAACAAAGTTACAAGTAACCAAAAACTCAGACGTAAAGTGAAAATTTTCATAATTAATTTTTGTGGGCTTCAAGTTGTAGGGATCTGCCCTGACAAAAGTTGGCCAGCCAGCCCACGCCAAAGACACAACGACCGACCCCGAGCTGCCCCCTCCCCCCGTTCACCTGTTTTGGCTGCCATGTTTGCGCGCAATTTGTCCACTTTTCGGCGCGTCAATTTGGGCGACTGTTTGCACAACGCCAACACAACGCGAACAACACAATAAACCTCACACCTGAACGCCGAAAAGAGACTAAAATAGACAGACCAACGCCGGCCACACACTTTTAGTTGGCACTGTGGCTGACCGCTCCTAGCACGCAGCCAGTGTTGCCAGCGACATCGAGTGTTGCACACTACTAAATTATTGACGACCGCTGGAGAGCGCACTTAGCCTTAGCAGCGAGCTGAATTCGTTAGACTTGGGCCAAAAGCAAATAGTTGGCATATATTTTTTTGTTTTGTATACCCGTGTATTTGTGCGCATTTGGCATGCATTAGCCTTGAAATAGAATCTAACTGGGGTGTTCTGCTGGAGCAGCAACAACATTCGGCCATTCGGCAATTTGGCTAATTGAATTCCTAAGCTAGCCGACCTAATGCGGCTATTTATAGTCATATGTTAGGCTTGAATGGTTGTCTAACAAATGCCATTTGCTGGCATTTGTGTTATTTTATTCTTGTCCTTTTCGTTTTTGGGCATTTTAATTGTTATTATTGTTATTGATACTATGTTTTCGCACGCTCAAAAGTTTATTTTATCTGCAGTTTTGTCCTGTTTCTAATCAATTATAACAATTTGTATACATATTTCATACATTTATTTGCCTTTCAGCACAGCGCAACAGCTGCAAACATTTTATTTAACTCCTTTCAACATTGCATGTAGTTAAAAGTTGTTGCTTTCATTGAGTTTGGCTCGATGTTTGAAGTTTATTTCAAGTTGAAAATGTACTCAATTTTAATTAATAAATTCTATGACTTTTAACAACTAACTAACTTTGGGCATTCCCCTGTATCTTATTCCGACGATATTAAATTGGGTTTATTAAAAGGGGAAAACTTAAAATATTTCTATTTATCTAAATAAGTGAACCAATAAACATAGGGATGCTGAAAATTAAATACCTTTGTTGTTGGAGGAGCTGGTAATTGCTGAGTTTGGAAAAAAATATCTTGATAAAATGACAAAAATAAAATGTATTGCATCGATTCTTCCTTTAGAGCTATATGATATAACCTTGTTAACATTTAAATGATATATAAGTACAGAGTGGAACTGAGATATGCTCTACTAGATGCCAATAAAGACAACTTGATAAAAAAAAGCTGTTCAAATTACAAGAATTTAATTTTCGAACAATCGTGTATAATGTATACATATGTATGCATTTTCCTATAGCATACATCGTCATATTTTCACACAAATTATAATAATATAATTGTTTTAAAATGTTATAGCGAGTATTACAAAAGATAAACTCTGTCGTATAGCGTACTGGATAGTCAGAATAGAATTCTCTGGCTGAAGCTTTTGAATGGAAAACTGAATGTAAATCATGCTCAGATTGAGCTATTTGGTACTCCTGACAAATACCTGCTCCAACACAATTATATAATCCTTTACGGATGGCCCAGTGAGCTCAGTCACTTGGCAAGTTGGTTTGGTGAGCGATTTAGGGAGCGGGCAGCTGCTGACAGGCAGCCAGCTGGCAGTCATCGGCATTTACTACCACAAGCCGTCAATCTTGCTTGCACAATTTCATTTGTGCATTCGTGTAAGGCTATAAGCAATTTTTCTTTGGACAAGTGACAACAGCCGCTCCTTACGCTTATCAGTGCCTGTTCACACTTCTGGCTTTTTTTTTATGCTTTTGCTGAATTTGCTCTGGGTGTGTGTGTGTGTGTGTGTGTGTGTGTGTGTGTGTGTGCAGCAGGAGACAGAGTTGGTGGATCAAAGCTTGAATGGCAGCTGTGGCACACAGTTTGCACAAATCGTTGTGCATGACTCTGTAAATAATCTATTTCATGTTTACTTGCCACTTTCCAGCTAACCAACAGGAGAGCCCGGTTTGCCAAATGTGTGTGTGTGCTTGTGTGTGTGTGTGTGTGTATGGGTGGGTTTTGGGTGGCAGCTCTGTGTGACCCGGTCGGCTGCTGTACCAGGCGAACAGCAAACGCGAACACTAGATGGCGTCAGTTTGTTGCCAGTTTGTCTGCTCGTGTGACAAATTATTATGGTATATTGGTTCTCAAATCAAATGTGCACACATGTAAGCATACTTCAGTACATTCGATCATTCCACGAATTGACTGGATGTTCGCATTTTCCCTTTGGCTGCGAAGTGGTGTTGCCAAGCTGCAGGCTCAGTTTAGATTGACACTCGTTTATCGCAAATTTCGCGTGCCAAATGCGATTTTTCCAGTTGAGCTTCCAGTTTTTGGCACGTATTCAGGTGTGGTTTTTGGCTTAGGATATAGACAGCCCAACTAACCTCTTTAAACGCGGTGTAGATTACAGATGTGTAAGTATACACAATGTGCTCGAATATGTATTGAAGTTTCGAAGAAATATTGGTACACGAAAATTTGCCGAAACACAGCAAATTAACTTTTTTGGAATAAATAGTATAATGTTGCGAAAAATCTCTGATTTTTAGTTTTCAACTACCAAAAATTAGTTTAGATAAATTTATCACAGAGTAGAAAGTCTTAAGGTCTTCAATCTTGAATAATAATTCAATCTTGATTAGCTCGGTAATCGAAGTACTTGCAGGTTAAGTGTAAAACGCATGACTGAGTTTGTTTTTGATTTCTTAGTATATTTTTATTATATTTGACATTTGGGCAAATTTGGTAATATTGAGTAAATTATTTGTTAAGGGCATAGAATAATCTTACCCAAAGCTAAATTGCAACTGTTGCTTGATTTTAGTTTGACTAATATGCTTATTACAATTACATTTCTGAATTTCATGGAAATAATTCTTGGCATTAATTGTGTGCTGCTTTTCGTTTGCATGAATTACAATTTATTTACAGCTGGCTTTTTGGCATTTTAATTTGGTTTGGCCCCTTTGCCAACCCTGCAAATAACCAGGATGCAAATATCTCTTTTTGTCTAAATTCCACTTGCAAATTGCTAAGTGATATTCGTTTGAAAAAGTTGAACCGGCTAACAAGTCCTGTCCCACATTTCTACGGACACTTACAAAGGCGAAAGCAGAAATTATTTTATGCTCTTTGCTGGGATGTATTTAGTATTTAATGACATTTTTATGAAACTGACCAGTTAAAACGCAGGGCAAACAAAGAGCACGGACCATGGTCCGTTCAGTCTGTTTGCGAGAATTATTACATTTCTATGCAAATTTCATGGTATGCTAAAACACGACATGCAAATCATATGAAAACTGTTAACAAAGCTGTTGGCCAAGTTCCGGTTGCGGAAATTGAATCATTGTTTTCGTAGTTGTTGCACCTGGCTGACCAGGCCATAATTAAAGCCAACATGCGAGTTGTTTTTGGACAGGTAACATAATTCAAAAGCACTTGGATAATTTAATGGCTCTCGACATGCAACAAAGTACACAGAACATCAGCAGCAGAATCACGACCACGACTCCTAAACACGTCGAAAAAACCACTGAAATTGTGTTAACTGTTTCATGCAGTTCACTGACCAGGCTGGAAAAATAATTTACTAAACGGTAGTCGAAAAGTAGCCTAAACGGAAACGGAAATTGCCTTTGCTGTTATGTGTTGAAGAACAACGCACATAAATGGACAAAGTGATATTCCTTAAGATTAATGTGCGTAGTTAAAAGGTGATCAACGAACAGTCCAAACCATAAGAGCTACGAAGCTGAAATTGTTACGAAGGCTTCTTTTTGGGTTGGGAAGCCGCCGGCTCTAACCTTGTAGCAATTCTAAGCCTTTTTATTTGGTTATTTTAATTGTTTTGCTTCACAACAGATGAAACCAAAGCAGAACGACCAAATGCATAGACTATGATGCGTTTCTGCTTGAAATCGGGCCGATTTGAGAGCCGGTCGACGCCTGGTAATATCGGTTTGTTGGAATTATTTTGTCGAGAGCTTGACTAGGTATACTCGGAATTATAATCTGACCCTATTGTGAATCGCGAAGCTCTGAACATGACAATACTTTAGGGATTCAGCTTAGATAATTCTATCATACTCCAAATAACGCTAGTTCCTAGTTCCAATTTTTTGGATTTAATATATGTTGAATAAAGGTTTTTGAAAAATACTTCGGGTACATTTAATGTATGGTAGGTAGCATGTCATTATAGATATTCAATATTTTTCTTGAATATACCAATTATATTTTTACAACAATTACCCAAAAAAGCATTATTCGTTATTAATTAGCTACAATTTTTTAAAATGTTAAGTAAACTGTTTCACGCGAGCTAAAATCCTTAATTTAAAGTCTCCGCGAGAAGAACAAAAGCTTTGTTCTTCTGTATTTTATGGGAATTGCTCAAATTCAAAGTATAAATTTTTCACTAGAAGCAAGTAAGTGCGCACAGCTAATCTTGAGTGCCATGGGCTGCCGCAGAGTACGCCTCAATGACCAGCCGCAAATCCAGTCGAGTGCTTGGCTCTGGGCCTGGGCCAGCCCGCATTGGCGATGTATCAATGCCCATAAATTTTTGAAGAGATCCCATGCGGCTTCTGTAATTGCGTGGGGCAGGGCAAAGGACTGGGCGAGCATAATTCAGCGCCCCTGTTGCCAGCGGAAGCAGCAGAAATTGGGTGCAAAGTGTTAGCGCCGGAAAATGTTGGAAATAAAAAAATGTAATGCGACTGTAAGTGTATTTGGTATTTTGCCAGACGGTAGAAATTTTGCACGCCAATGTAGGGACGGAGGCCGAGGCACGTAAATGCCATATTTACTTTTTACGATAACAAAGTAATTCCTTCTTGTTTTGAGAGAGACAGAGAGAGCGAAAGATCGTAAATAATTAGTACTGTTTTTTGTTAGATATTTGCCATAAAAAGCCTCGTCAGCTTTTGTATTTGCAATGCGAGTGACAAGTGACAAGATACAAGCTACTTACACCATGTCAACATTTTTTACGATTTGTGTAAAATTTTTAATAATAAAATTAAGTTTATTGCGAGCTTTCGTGATGTGCGACGTGGTGTGGGGTGGGGGCGGGGTGTAAAGTGCATGCGAAATGGGCGTGTAACAAGAAGATCGTGTCGGGTCGTTGCAGTGTTTACTGTCTTTTATTTAATTTAAACAATTTAATTTTTATTTCCTTAGTTGGATGCTTTTGTTATATTCTATTCTATACTGTCAGTTCAGCAAATGCTGCTCAATTTCAAAGAATTTCGGAAGCGCAAGAGTCGTTTCAATGTACGTAAAAAGAGACGATGCGTGTTGAAAACTTTTTAATAGCACTTGCTCGTTGGGATGCTTTGGGAAATTAGTTTTTCCTGTGGCTGCAAGGATGTCTCAAAAGAAAATTGTTGATAATTGTTGCAGTTTGGCAAAGACGTGTCCCGTTAAGCCAAAATCAAATCCCTTAAGAGCCCAGACACACATAGAAGTTATTTAAAGACACTCAAGTGGCAATTTCCGTTTTTGCCCAATTGAATTCAGTTACAGTAAAACTTGCAGTTACACTAAGGCAAATGGCTTTTTGCAGAAGCAAAGCGCGCGAGTTGCGAATTCCATTTGCTACAAAAAACCTAACAGCGGCAAAAAAGCAAAAATACATCGTGGCCAGCTGTGCGTGTGGCATAAAAAGCTTCATTTAAAACAAAATAAAACGAAAACAGAAAGGGACGTAAAAAACAAACTGAAAATAATCACCCAAACGCTGCATGCAAAACAAACCCGAATTCAAAATATCCACAGGAAGCTGCCAGGTGAGCTTTGAATTTAAGTAAAAGCTGAACAAAATGTTGTTTTCGTTAAATTGACCAATCAGTGAATAAAAGCGTGCCATTAACTGCGATGCGGACAGCAGCTGACAGCGAATTGGTTGAATTCAGTTAAGCTCCAGGCACGAGTAGTGAAAACCAGGCTTACATTTTTGATAGCCGGTGGTTACTTTTTTTATATTTTTTCAATATATTTAAATCTTTATTGTACGCAAGCCGAATATGGTCGCTGCTAATGGATGCAGTAAAGTCCAAATAAAATATTTATTTAAAACAGTTCTTTGCTCTGTAAGTAAAATGTAGCCAAATGAAAAAGAGTAAACGAGCTTATAGTCTGCATAAATAGCAAAAAGAAAATGAATTAAAGAAAAAGAAACATAATTACTTGCAGCTTAAAAAAGTATAAATCACAATTACGCGCTGTATTTAATTTTCATCCCACATTAAACTCTCAGCTTAAAGAAACTGTTGAAATCAGAGAACGTACTTTACCCATTTGCCGAATACGCATATTTAAATAGACGGTGCTGTTTGTTTTATTTCAGTGTGACCAGACTCACTGATTGACTATGCATTAACCGTGTCCACAGTGTCTCTGCGGCCCGGGTCGATTCACTGGCCAACACATTTTTATTGAATTTCTCGCGCGCCGTCAGCACATAGAGCCGTTGACGTCAAAACTTTTGTCAAGTTCGGGTTGATGGATTGATATTTATGAGGCTGTCTGCCTCTGCCTGCTTGATTCTTTTTTATCATTTAGGAGGCAAACCTTTTGGCATCGATTAGTTTGACTTTGACATATTTGCTCAGAGGCCAAAGAGCAAACAGCTCGGAAAAAGGCAAACAGTGCAAGCAACAAAGTAATAATAATCACACGCCCGAGCTGCCACTTTGAAGTTTTTTATAATATATAACTTTTATGTATATTCCTTAGCATTTTTTCTGCATTTACATCGTTTTTTTTTCTCTCTCTCTCTTTTGCCGCTAACACACAGTCGACTTCCTGCAGCTGCTTGACTTTGTTTATTCAGCATTCATACATATTTATGTTTCCTGTGTTTATTTGACTGCACGTGTGTGCTTGAGCGTGTTTTAGTTTTAATTTTAAGCGCAACTCACGTACCACACACATGCGGACACTGTTGCGTATACGCAACGTGCTCTTCGGCTATGCTCTGCTATGCATTGTGTGTATCTCCCATTACGGGCAAGCGCTTGCTTTAATAGCTTCCGCGCCACAAATAATTCTTAATTAAAACGAGCAGCGAATCTGCCCTTTGAACTCGCTCTCCCTTAGCTACAATTTTCACTTTGCAATATTTACTATTGACTCATGCTTTAAGGCTTGAGAAAGAGGTAACTATAAAAACAAGCCAAGTCATAAAGTCTTAGCGTAATTTTAGCTAACGGTGGTTGTCTGTAGTTTTAAATCGCCTTTAATTTAGTGTAACGTATTTATACTTATTATGGTCAAAAGCATAAAATTTAAGTGTAATTAGACCAAACAAGGTAACTGAATATTTTAATGATTTTTATTTCTACTTTAAATTAATTAAAAATATATTTTTGCATATTTTGAGGGATATTTTCATAAATTTATTACTTTCGAGCTGAAAGTATTTGGGGCGCCAGACTAAAAGCTGAACTCTGGTTGGAAAAATAGTGAATAATAATAGTTATTGATGACGTTGTCAAACTTTAATCTGTCATCAATGTTCTGCTTATTTTGGTTTAATAGAAAAAATATTCAATAGGAATATTTTAAATGATGTCGACCCCTTACTGCGACATACACGCATAACTAAGGTGAACATTTTCCCAGATAAGAATGAAAAATTCAATTTAAAAATTCACAATGCAATGCTTGACAGTAAGTAGTACACGTACTTAGTGGAAGCTTAGCAGCTTAGCTGCAGCTTTTAGCGACGTAAGTTTGGGGTGAGTTTTGGAGCTTTAATTGCAATTCGGCAACTGATATGGGGCAAGTGGCAACGATCTATTAACTGAGGCACTTGAGCACGCCAGATTGATATCTGGTATATGAATCGTCTGACATCAGCGACATTTACCTAAGCGACCATAAAAAGCATTAATAAAGCACTTGGCGCGAATGGGCGGCAGCAGCGTTGTCTTCGGCCTGCGCTGCGGCTGCTATCAAGAGCCAATAAATAAAATCTCATTAAGTTGAAGCCGCAGCAGCGCAACTCGAGGCGGAGCGGAGTCGCATGGAATGGAGCGGAGTATGTGGTTGTTTACGGGCGTGTGTACACGTGTGTGTGTGTGTGTGTGTGAAGCTCTTGGGAAAATTATAAAATTTCCATTTTATTGACATTTGAAATTGACTTATATCAGGCGCGAAGAGTGCAATTCTTGGCTGGGCTTAAGTGTTTGCCTGCTGGCCATCTAAAGGGAAATTCGGTGTATGAAAGACGGCAACGATAAATAAGCAAAAACGTGTGGCATAAAACGAGGCGCTAAGCAACAACAACAACAACAACAATAGCAACAAGAACAAGAGAAACAACAACAATCAGTCAATCAAGTTTGGCGAAATGGTTCAATAAAGACAACACACAGCGCACCAGCCTGTGGGCGGGCAGGCGGGTAGGTTGGGCGTGCCGTTGCGCCCTGCGGCACAGCAGAGTTAAAGTTCAAACAGAGCCCTGGAAATATTTAAGGGCTCCCTCCACAAATTACATTAACACCGCACCCAAAAGCCAAGCACCGAGAGAATATACCAGAGAAACAAAGGAGAGTACAGGGTGGAGTTGGGTGCACAAGAGAAAGTCAGTGTGTACAAATGAGCGCGAAGGAAGCGCAGTAGAGTGTCGATTGCTGATAACAGCCGGAAGCGAAGTACAACAACAACAGCAACAACAATAACAACAACAACAATAACAACCATACTGCAAACACCAAGAACAAAGCTTAAAAGACAAAGCCTTGGGCCACGCACTGACAGCGGGGTAAGGGCAATAATTTTTTGTGACAAGGCGAAAATTTTATAAAACGAAATTGGCTGAAAAGCAATTTTTGCATAAAGTTCATTCGAATAGGTGCGGCATTATGGTAGGTGGCACGGTGGCACGAAAGGTGGGCGTGCCAGGCGTGGCATCCTTGCGGCTTGACACAAATTTAGACATTGTCTGGGCCGCCTTTACGAAACGAACTATGCTTGGCTGGCTTGCCAATCAATAATTCAAATTATGTTTGGTTTTTTTCCACGCCTGCATGGATAAGGGGTAGGGGGTAAGGAAAAGCAACGCATTAATTTGCATGCAGGGCAAAATAAACTTGAACTTGTCGCTCAATATTTTTCTTGCTATATTTATTATTTACTTTACATCGAAAACTTTTTCGTCTTTTGTGGCTTCTTCAGTAATTTACGCAAAAGTTTTTATTATTTCGCATAAGTTTCGTTCAGAAAATGCAGGAATAACTATGCAAACTTTTGTATGGGCACTTCCCTAAAAGAATCGAGAGCTTTTAGTTACATGACAATGCTATCGAAAGTCGAAAGTATCGACAAATTGATGCCATTATCGAAAACTTTTTCAGGGCTGCTTTGGTGATCTCGCAACACATAATGCAGATAGTTAGGAAAACTGTTTTAATAGCCCTATAAATAAGGTTAGTTTGGAATTTTATCGGAAGCCTAAAAAACACCTTTTGATTCTTTACTTGTAATTCGCTAAGCAAGAGCCAATATCCCCGTATTGTACTTTCCCCGTGCCACGCTAATAAAACTTTCCACTTGTCTAGAAACAAAGCGGAGGAGCATACGCAGCCAAATTGGCCGTTCATTTAGGATAAACATTGATGTAAGCTGTAAAACTTTTGTTACAAAAAAACAACACAAACATTGACCATGAAAGTTATGAAAGAATATGGCGAACCAACAGGACGAACTGTAAGCAAATCAAATATGCAACATAAATAAACAATAAATTATGCAGTCACTTAAAAATGCACAATCAACAAATACCCTGTCCTGCCGTCGCCGCCTCATATGATGTGTCACTGTGACTCATAAATCAGTGCCAAAAATAATGCCAGGCAAACAGAAATCGAACTGTGAATGCGAACTGCTCACTGTGACTTTGTGGCTGCTGCTGCTGCTGCTGCTGCTGTAAGCTGGCTAACAGGGCGTATGTTGATTTATGTGCCCTATGTAAGCTCAAACGTGTTAAAAGTCGACAAGCTGCGTCATGTTTCATGCTTCTAGCTGTACTTGGCACATGCTGGCCAAACAAATTGTGGGCGCTATTCGGGGCTTTTCTCTCTCAATGTGTTTAATTGAATGATGTGCTTATGCTGTATAGCCAGCAACAGATGACCTATATATGAAAGTGACCATGTGAGCATATTTCTAGTTCTGCGGTAATAGGATCTGCATCTATCCGACGTATGTATATGTATGGGCTGAATTGCTGCAGGTTCTGGTATTTTAAATATGCATGCATTTAAATAAAATAAAGTCTTTTTCCTATTCTGTATTCTATTCTATATATTATAAATATCCTACAGCATATAACATGTTGTCCCTTCTTATACAACCCTTTTATACAAAAAGTAATTAAAAAGAGAATTATTAATTTTTAAATATTTTTTCACAATTTTATCCTTCATACATTAATTTATATTCATTTTGTTATAAAATAAATATATCTAATTTCAACAGTGTTCAAAATAATTTTTATGTATATATTATTCAAATATTCCGATAAGTTCTACAATCTATGGCCCATGTTTAGCATATTCCACAAATGTTCAAGCCTTTTTATTCGACGATTTCACAAAATATTTATTCATAAATTTCTGATTATAATCGATATATCGTCTGCTCTAAATGTGCCTACCAACAGATTTAAATGAATGTATGTAAATCGTTGGCTAAGCACAACGGCGTGTCGTTGTCTGGTGCCAGGCACACATGAAACAGATACGATTTATATGAACCGCTCACAGCCAAATAAACAAAGACAAACAAAACGAAAAACAACAACAAGTTTACGATACACAAATCAACATGAAAGTCAGCAAATGAAACCAAAGCTCAACTTGTGCGCCATAAAACGAATTGACATTTTTTTTATTATTATGACAAAAAGTCAGGATATCACGCGTTAGTTTAGAGAGGAAGAGTGATAGACAGAGTCGTTAAGGGGGGAAGAGAAAAAACTGTTTGACAATGTCAGCATCAAAGCGCTGAAAGAAAAGAAAATAATCAACAATGTCAAGCTCAGCCTTCTTTCAAGTTCCATTCCTGCACTTGCTTCTCTCACAAACCACTTGTTAAAACTGGCGAGTGTCCATCAAAATGGCGACCAACCAAACACTTCGCTTTACTTTCCGCCTGCTGTTTGGCCATTTTAAATGAGTTAACGGCACTCGCCGCATGGGCCCCTCGTCCCTGTTGGCACCGCCGGGAAATGTGCAATGTAACGTCCTGACAGAGTTGCGACGCCATTTTGATTTTTGACTTTTTATGAATATCTCGTGCTTGTTTGACAGCCGCTGCTGCTGTCAGCATTGAATTTAGTGCATCGTAAAGGCATTTTTGCGGTTGAGGGCGGAGGCGTGCGGATCGCATGGTGTCAGGGTTTGTGTTGATGAGCCACAGAAACTTTAAACAAAGTTTTCATAAAACTTTTATGAGCAAATAGTTGACAGCAGTTTGCGGTTTTGATAAATGAATTTGACTACATTTTTATACACTGTACACCAGCATTCAGTGGTAAAAAGTGCATAAAACGTGGCTTCTCCAATAAGGTATGGAAAATACTCAAAGTGTTAATCGATCTAGCCAAGCTAGTTATTAAATCGATTCCAGGGGTTATAGGTGCCAGCTAAAGCAAAGTTTGCGAGTATTTTCTCGCCAATGTATCCATAATGTAAGAAATTAATATTTATTTTAAGCATGCTGAAACTTTAAAAATAGCTAGATAATCATGTTATTGGAAATCATATTTAAGGAAATATAAGCATGCAATTTGCAATCCTTTGTAAAAAAAAATAACCATTATGAATACTTTAAAGTTCATGGAAATAAAGCACAACATTCACTTATTAAATATGCCAAGCATTTCTCATCTTCTTTTCGACGGGAATTTTAAACTCCGAGCGCCCCCCAAAAGCATGCTCGATTCAACGCTAAACCCCATTCAACAAAGTCCAACAAATTATACAAATTATGACGGAAGAGCAATTTTGTGTTTAATTGTCAGTCGGCTTCGAATTATCTTTGATGGCGCACAATTTGACGGCTCATAAATAAAAAACGCGCCACGTTCTAAGTCAAAAAACAAAAAACAAAAAAGGAATCATATTCAAAGCCTAGGCAAACCGGTTCAAATTTGTTCGCCATTAATTGTTATCACTGTGGGTGGCGAATTATTCGCCTTGGCTGGCGTCGCCTGTAGTTGGGTATTAAATTCATTAGCGTTCTTTGTGAGTTCACAAACAAGTTTAAGAACTTTGCGTTGCAGAGTGATGGACGTTTAAATACCCCAAGGTACATGTAGTTTTTAAATTAATAATGATGTAAGACCTAGCTGTAGAATAGTATAGTATTAATTCATATACGTTTATTTTAAGTTGTCTCTTCAATAACAGTAAAATTAAAAATCAATTAAATTAAAGAGAAACAGAAAAAAAATAAAATGAAAATTATGTTCGCTTTCAGTTTAACTATGTGAATTAACAGAGCTGCGCTCTGTTAGTTAAAGCTAGAACCGCGCCTGTTAACAACATATAATTTACAGTCCTCCAAATGTGTGTGCTAATCTGGTCATTTTTCTTACTATGAATCCAATTAGACGTTTTCTTTGGCCTAATATAATACCCAGCATCAGCCATATTTTCGCAGAGGTGTATTAGTTAATATGAAAGACAACATTTCTAGCAAGAAGAACTTTAAGATTTGATTCCTATTAAAATTCTTTGTTCACATTTTCTGATAGAAGCTGAAAATATCTTCTTTGTCTACTGCCTGCTAACCGAGCATACCCATTTATTATTTTGCTTGTAGGGTAGAGCAATGCCAGTCGCAGACGACTTGGGCCATTAAAGGCTTTAAATTTTGTACATCTTAGCTGGCTTTAAGTTTTGTAATGACCGCGCAACGGGCCGCACGTGTGCGGCATTTTAATCGGATTTATATTCAAAACATGCCATTGTCTATTCAAAATTCAATGTATTGGAATTATAAAGGGGATAGAGTGATTCTCTTGCTGCTGCTCCTTGCGTGTGCCGCCTGAAATCTGTGTGCGTCCTTGGGCAGCAAATTCTTGTGCTCGGCAGCCAATTTTCAAATATTTGTTGTTGTTGTTGTTGTTGTTGTTGCGTCCGCCCTTTAATAGCCAATGCTGCCGAAATGGAGAGCGCACTCATAAAACGCTAACCGAAACCGTAGAGCTGCATAAATATTTTTATTTTTATTTCTATTTTTACGATGCCTCGCGCTTAGATAACAAAAGCAAAACACCAAAAAAAAAAAGGCCAAACAAAGAAGAAGAAAAAACCTGCCAAAATCCTGGGAAATGATTTTTGGTGTTTTTTATGCACAGCTGCAAATAGTTGAAGTCGTTAATGGGCAGCCATAAAAGAACGCAGCTCGCAGCCGTAGGACAAAGCAAAAAGCAGACACGGACCAATAATAAGCACAGCTTACGTATGCCCAAGACTTGTATAATTGGTGGGGCAGTGGGCCCGCGTCCTGTGGCAAGTTAAGGACCCTGGACCCCACACTACGAATACCCTACACTCTGGTCCTCAGCAAATGCGGTCAAGCTGCTGCTAAGCTTCGCATTTGACACCGACAACGCACAGTGACGGGGTCGGCAAATAAAAAAGGGTCAATGTTGGGTCACAGTTTTCGATTTGATTGTTTAAACTGTGTCACAATGCTTTAAGCACGTTAAATTCATAAGTTCTGCGAGTAGCCAAAAAACTGTGGATGGAAAGAACGACAAGAATTGTTTCTCCAACAACAATGTATCTGTGAAAATGCCAACAATGTGACAGAAATATAAATACAAATATTTATTTAATTAAGATAAATTGCTGAAGAATTTTATGTATGTAAATATAACCTTAAATTTTGAATTTTATTGTGCACCTTGGAGTGTGCAACACAAGAGTTGGCTAAATTCAAGAGAAAAAGATTTGGTGGAGCAGGCAATAAAGAAGCAACACGACATCCGTTTTCACTCCGTTTGACAGCCATTTTAATATGTTACCAATGGCGCAGACAGCGCACACAGAGATAGCCTCGCTTTAGAGTGCGACAGCTGCTGCATGTTGTGCCTGTATGGGTGTGTGCCTGTGTGGGCGTATGCATGTGTGCGTGCACAAATTGATATTATGCAAAAAAGGGTCAAATGTGTTACATGTTTGTTTTACGCTCTTCTCGTTTATTCCGGCCGCACATATTTCCAGCGTTGCCTCGTTTTTTTTGGCGCTTAAATCGTTTTTCTGTGCTTCCCACAAATTGTACTTTATGGATTAAATACGCCGCTCGCTTATGCAATGACAACGGGCACGGGACGCATTGGGGCGCAGTGGCACTGGCAATGGCTAAAGCGCAGAAGCTGACATTAATTAAACGACAAACAAACAACTCCCAAAGAGGCTTAAATACGAAAAACAACTGCGCCTCTTTGAACTTCAAGCGGCCTAATTAGGACGAAATGTGTCCCTTTTGCAGATTAGTCAAATATGTACTACAAATGGGTGTCAAAAATGCGTTTTGTTTTATTTATAAAGTCATCTTTGTTTTGCTCAATTCGCCACATTTTTTGTTTTTGGAATTTTCCTGTTGATTTCCGCCACTCTTATTTGTATAATTTACAATTTATTCATCCGAAAACTCATTTTAATATTTTATGCCAACATTTAGTTGCGAGTTTGGTTAAAATATCATAAAAAGGCATATAACTGTGAGCTAAAATGATAACAAATAATATTTGATAATTATATAAATTAAGCTTGTTATGATGAGCCGAATGCAAAGTGTAATCTATGAGGTCGAAGATGTGTTCTTTTCTGAAAAAATTCAATTCGTGGTCAACTGTTTAGACTCGAAAATATACCCTATGTATGTGCGACGTGGACTTAGACTTTGACTTGCATAAAAAAAAAACATATTCAATTACCGCCAAATTATTTACTGGTTAGTTCTCTTGAACCTCGTTTGATTTAGTCTTTATTTAGAGGCAATGCATCGTTTTGCTGAAATTCAGCTTACTTTGCTTTTCAAAGAAATGCCATTTTATTGTTTTGGCTTAAACAACATTTTGATTACGTTTCACCCAAATATAAGCCTGCAGCTTTGTTTTTTATGCTCATACTAGGAACTCTTTTTCAAAGGTAAATTTAATTGAATTGCAAATAATTTTTTTTATCTTATTTTGATTCTCATCGTAGCAATGCGGTAATTACATTTTTGTTTGCCAATTGTCTGTCAGAATAAAGTAGGTATGGCGATTGGAATTTCTGTTTTATGTAACATCAAAAGCAACCTTTGCAATTGTCAGCTTATGGTTTGTGGTGCTGTATTCTCTCACTAGAGCTCACTGCGTTAGAAGTGTTGTGGTATGTCTTTTTAATATTTTATATAGCCTTATGCCGTACTTCATGTACCACATAACTGAGATAGATGGCAAAACCAAGTCAGCTCATGCAAATTCGATGCAACATTCCCAGCAGGGATCCTTGCGACATGCCCTAGTGAGGAAGAGTACGTATATACGTATGTATTTCCTGCTTACTTAAACTAGTTGGATTCAATACTAGGTGACTGAATGCGGCTCAAAGGCTTTCAGCTGACTTACAGTTGTACTGCGGTATTCTGGCAATGATATATAAATTCAAATATCCTGGAACCTTCTATTGCAATCCGCATTTGCATTTGACCTTTTCAAACGATATGTGTGTGCACGGTAAAAGGGAAACGTGGGCTCTCATCCTCTGCTCACAGCTTATTGAAAAGTTAATTAATTTAATGTTATTTCAGCCTGAAAACCTCGTCTGTTTTGCTCCGTTCTGTGTGCCGTGGTCCTCACGCACGCCAAACAGGACTCTTACATATTCAATTAGAAGCTCCTAAATATTCATAATTATCATAATATACTTGGCTAAGCATAAATGACAGTTTACCTGCTACGAAAAATGCTGAAAGGTAAAGCTACGCATTGCGGGGGGCAGCCCCCTAAAAGCAACCGGGCGAATGCATAAGCCAGTTGGCGGCAGAGGTGGCTGGCGGCATGCGGCATGTGGCAGTCAACATTCAGTCAACTTTTTTCTAATGGTGTCAGGCAAAAGTGCAACCCAGGCAGTGCCCATAAACCTGACACTTGAGTGGCAATTAAAGCTCGGCAGGTGTCGTCTTGAGACTGGCGCGGTTCTAGCTAGAGATGAAAGTTTTTGTAAACATATATACATATATATAAAATGCTATCAAGTGATGTGGTTCTACGATATTTTGCCTGAATTTTGTTGCATGTTTAGAATACATACAAATTATTAGCAGGCAAATAGCAATGCTTATTGCCAATTTGGCTTAAGAACTGAAGCTTCAACCAACAGCAAAATATAAAAAGAAGTTATATCGCATGTATACGTGTGGCAAGAATTGAATGCAATGTAACTGTCAAACGTTATTTAATAAAATATAAATTGAAGAAAAACAAGTACAATTTCTTGTACTTTTATTTATTTATCTAATTTTGATTGCATATATTCCACAATAAAGTTTATTGCTTGCAATCAAGCTATTTGATATTGTTTATATATTTAGCAATATTTAGCAAATAAAAGCACAATTTTTTATTACATCATTCGAGCTACTCAACTTTAAAGTATATATATATATATCAAGTTTAGCTCTCGAAACAGCTCAGAATAAGATAATATGAGGAAGGAGATCTTTTATTAAAAGCAGTTTTTATAGAGCTGCTGCTCATATTATGGAATAGACTAAATAAAAGGTTTGGCCCAATATGTGAGACAATGCTCATAGTAGTTCCTCGAAATAAAAAATATTAACTTGAAGAATTAAATATAAATTATGGAAGCCTTTCGACCTTGTTCATGATATGATATGAGGAAGGAGATCTTTTATTAAAGGCAGTTTTTATGGAGCTGCTGCTCATATTATGGAATAGACTAAATAAAAGGTTTGGCCCAATATGTGAGACAATGCTCATAGTAGTTCCTCGAAATAAAAAATATTAACTTGAAGACTTAAATATAAATTATGGAAGCCTTTCGACCTTGTTCATTTATATATATGTATATATAAATATACGCACTGCCCAGTACTGAGGCTTCCTTTTAGGTCAAAAGTAAGCACTAAGACCCGGCTTTGGGAGAATTCGAACTGAAACTGTGGGAAAAAGCTGGTCAAAGCTTGTGAAACACACATGTAAGCGTGACGTGCTATGAGCCTGTGAAGCTTGGGTATCTGAGCGTCGGGTTGTCAAGGGTGAGGTCGCTGGCTCAACTCCAGTTTCTAGCAGTTTCCAATTTTAGATTATTTTATATTTGCATAAATAATTTAATATTTATTTAATATATTTTTAATTAAGTCTTTTTACTATACGAATAAAAAAGAAAACAAGCATAATATAAAAAAGAAACAAGTTAATTAAAAAATAACAGAAGTTAATTATTATTGCTTTTCTTTTATCTTGAATTTATGATGTTGAAGTTGAACCCAGCGTCGTCGGGTAATTTCTCGGGATGGATGCATGGCGCACACTTTACCGACTTAACCAAAAGGCACGCGCATAAATATCGTGATGAGTAGTTTTAGTTTACAATATAAAATATCATTCGTCCAACTCTCAACAATTTGTAGGCAAAACATTTTGTTTATTGTCACGTTGCCATCTCCATTTATGTCAACTCTACTCAGTTGGAGGTGTGTGTACTTCGCATAACGGCACTTAATTATTTTCGCTTGGAGCTGTGTGTGCGTGTGTGTGTGTGGGGGTGCACGTGTAAACCGTAGAAGAACATTTGTGATAAGTAACGACAACTAAATTGGTCTAGGCCTGTATCTTCCTGTATCTGTTGGAGTGAGGAGCCTAATTACTGGCATTTGATAATACAGATGTTTCCAGCCGGTTGCCGCTGACTGACTGACTGACTGACTGACTGGATGGGTGGCTGCTTTCGACAGGTGCTCCGCATGCAGCGTAATTGCCAAATAAAAAAAGGAACAACAAAAATGTATGGACCACACACACACACATACATAAATGTAATTAAGTTATTATCTTAGCTGCCACTGTTTGGCTAGCCTGGCCTCCTGGTGTGGGCGTTATTTAGTTTTTGGCAGCTAGCTGATTGCGTGTCAGCATCGCATTTCCCGCACACACGCCTCAGAAAACTTGTAGAATACTTTTCGCATACAGCGAAGCGCTGTCAATAAGCGAAAATTGCAAGCTGTAAAGATTTTTGCCAGCTGCATTAAATGAGTTCCAGTGACCAGCAGCTCTTAGTCCCACGCTCGCTGGGCGTCGATTTGGAGAAGCTTTACAGATGAAAGCGCATGATGAGTGTTGCGTCTAACATTTTAATGCCTTTAAAAGCAATTCCTTGCTGCGTACAACTTTTAATTTGATTACATGCCACAAACACGCAAACACACACACACATACATACACACAGATAGACACACATGTGTGTCTCATATAGCGAAAGCATAGAATATGACATGCCTTAGCTCAACGTGTGTCAGCTGCCAACACACACGCACGCCGATGGCTGCCCACACATACATGCATATTTCATAAGGCCAACACGCACACGTACGCACTATAAACACTAATACGCACATAGCGCGAGCCGAAAAGTCGAAATTTATGTGCTGCATAAATATAAATTTCAATTTTTCCTTTCTTTTTTCTCTTTTTAGACACATCGACCCGATCCGCCGCCCGCCCCTGTCTCAATCTATACCCAAAAGGTCTATAGTCCTCAGCTTTCCGAGCTTCGGCTCTATTTTCGTTGGTTGGCTGCACAGTGGAGCAGGTGATGGTTGGAGGTGGGTGGGGATGTCTTTGATGTAGCCTTAGCTTGAAGCTGGTAGTTTCAGGCAGCAGACGCAGACTGCGTAAATATTGTTGGCATTCAGGCAGCTCAGATCCTCGAGGCAATACACACGCAGACCGGCACCCACTTAGACAGCTACTTACACACAGAAACTGGCATTCTCATATGCCACACAGAGGCAAGCCGCTTGCAATTACAAGTGCCAGACTCTGAACTACCCTGCTTTAGTTTTATTGTCATATAACACAAATACATTTGAAGTTTCATACAACAACAAAAATAGGCTCACGTTTACGACAGTGCATAGAAGTATTTACTGCGGAATTGGGTTAATCAGATGCGGGTACGAATACCCGAGTACTAGCCTGTTTATTAGTTATGTTGATAGTTTGTCACTTACTATACTAATAACAATTATTATTAATAAAAATATATATATGTTTGTGTACACACAAAAAGCTGACAAAAAGCTCAAAAAATACATAGTTCATTAGACGGCCGTAAATACCCGAGATTTATCCGCATTCTTCCTAGCGTGACAAACTTCAGCTGGATATTTTGATATTTTATAGATGGCTGCGCTTAATTGGACGCTTGGCTCCGCATGCGTTGACCTTCGTTTGGGCGCAGTTAAAGTCAGCCCGAGTAGTTGCCAAATTGATGGCGTTTTGAGTGCATATAAATTTACCTCTTAAAGGCAAAATGTGCCTAAAATGGCCAAACAAATTGTTTATGCCCAACTTGTGCAATATCCGACCAGGCTGGCTGCTTGAACTACTCTTTAAATAAAGCCAGCAAGCAGCCAGACAGAACTCGGCGCAGGCAAAATACCACACAGATTAAGCAATTCCCTCTCGTCAGCTGGCTGGAAACTTTTTAATTATTATTTCATGGGCCAAGGATGGCAGCATGTTTTCCTTGTCGTTTTTTTTTAATGCTTAAGCAACTGCCTGCTGAATTGCAATAATTTATGACTGCATTATAAGCACTGCTGCTGTTAAAAAAATCTTTAATTATCCCAACTTTGAAAAGTTGAAGTTTGCTAACTGCAGCTGATTTTGCGTAAAAATCCGTGCAAACTTTTTTCCAAACGCATAGCCAGCATGAAAATCTCCAAAATAATTTCTGAGTAAACAAAGTTAATCAATATAACAAAAACAACACAATTAATTTTAATTGCTGTCTACTGAAGAATACAAATTAGAAAATATTGTATAGAAATATCAAGAATTAAATAGAGTAAAGCCTTAAATTAAGAACTTAAATATTCAAATGTAATCTTTATTACATTGAAAAAAGATATAAAACAAATTATATAATTTCAATGAATGGAATCATATAAAAACAAGGAAAATACGGCACACCGAAGATAAAATTCACTCTATATTTATCTATCAAGTGCTCTGAGGTTAAATAAATTTTGAGTATTTTCCTCTCACTAAATTAATATTTGCTTGCTGTGCATAGACTAATGGCAGTTACTGTTTGCGCAAAAGTACTCAAGTTGACATCGAATAAGGAAACAATTGACGAAATCAAATAAAGTAAAAGCCTTTTTCCTCTTTTTGCATGTAATCTGTTTTAATCAGCCAGCAGCTCTCTGGCCAACAATAAATAAGTAGCCGCAGATTGTGATATGAAAATGAACTCACGTTTTCCGGCAGAGGCTGCTGACAGGACAAATAAGCAAATAGTCAAATGGCAGCAAATAGCCACTGGAACAACAACAATGGCAACAACATTAGCCACAAGTCGGCTCTGGCTGGGCGGGGCAGAGAAACAAAGCAAAATGTTAATGGCAGGCAAATATGTGTGTGTGTGTGCGTCTGTGTGTATGCGTGTGTGTGTCTGAGTGAAAGTCGTATAAATCACACGGCCAACATGGCAACATACGCATAAGTGGCGCCCCTCGTGTCACTGCCATTGCTGGCAACTGCATTTTTCACCTTACCCACTCCGCCCTCCCGGCCCCGTCACCGTCCCCTTCCCCGTTGTCGTTACATGTGGCATGACATATTGGTTAGCCCTGGCTTATAAAATATATGTGCGAGCTGCTTTATTTTGGCACGTGACTTGCACAACAAGTGTTAAGTAACGCAAATTGAAAGCAGCAACAAATACATTGCCTATTTACGGGCGGCGGCCATTTGTAATGTCCTTGCGGCCTTGTCGCCTAGTAATGGCCGCTTGTCGTCTTTTCTTCGTGACACGAGCATTATTTGCTAGAGCTTGTTAATGGGATCTTGTCTTGTGTCTAAGCGGAAATTACAACGATCAACAAGTTAAAGATTAGTTTAGATTTAAGTTTTACTTTAACCCGCAATTCCCATTTATTTGAATGCAAAGCCGAATCTTGATTCTAATCAGCTAGCTCAAAATAATTAAGAAGAGTATACGAATTCCGCTCTAACTATTGCACAACAAATTGCTCCTAAGGCCAAATTTTTAACTGGCTCACACAGTTTTGGAGACTACAAAAGACAATGTGTGTATATAGCAAAATATCAATATAACCCAGACATATATCAGAAATTAATCCGAAATTTTATAATTGGAGCAAGCCCTGTAAAATTTTTTATATTTATATTAAATTCTTGTCACACGCCCGTCTCTATTGCACCCATAAAGAATATAATATTAAATATTTATAAACGAATATTTAATTTCTAATAATTCAACATTCCTCTACTAAAATCTGAGCAAGCATTAATGCAAGCGCAACATTTTTGTCATTTTGCTAACTCAGCTCACATTTTGCAACATGAAAAAGTCATGAAGGTGGCCGCAGTAAAATGGGTGCTTAGCATTAAACTGATTTAAATGCTCTGCATGTGTCAGCACTTGGACAGCAAGAACTATACGAATTTGAATTAACAGATTGGTTGAGATTTGTTCCGCTGAATTGTTGGTTTAGGAACCTCTGCGGCCCACAAAATGTGTGCCTTAGAAAAGCGACAAAATTAAAAAAAAAAATGTGAACTTTTTTTTTGTATATTTATCCCCCTTTTTTTGCTGTGGTACCCAAAAGCGCAAAGTCATGAGAAATACAACAAAATAAAATGGCAAGCGGGTGAGTGTGCAAGGTTAAGAGTGTCCGTGTGTGCGTATGTGTGTGTGTGTGCGTGTGTGTGTGTGCGTGTGTGGGCTTTTGTTTGTTTGTTCTTGTTTTACGTTGTGTGTTTTTCGGGTTGCCAACTCCGGCATTTGTGCCAGAATATGAGCAACAAAAAGATCATTACCACAGTGTCTATTGTCTGGCATTTTCAAGAATGCTAAGCATTCCGTCGGGCTTTTATTTGCCGCTGCACATGCCCCTAAGCTGTGCTGCACAAAACTAAGTACTAAATATTTTATAGCTTTATATATTTTATATATATTTTTTTCTTTTCCTCACTAATAAATGGCAGTCAGGCATGTTTACTGCTCTGGCCGTTGGCATAACAAAAGAAAAACATATTTGGCATATAGGCATGTAAATTCAGATGTATGTGTACTCGTATTTAATTCTGCGCCCTGAAGTGTGCTTTAATTTGAATGGCGAACAATTTTTGTGTCGGCCCGTGATTTGGGCCTCTTGTGCGGCATTTGTTTTCATTATGTTTTATCACATTATGCGTCACGCATTCAATTTGATTTGCTGTCCACCATACTCAAGCTTTTCATACTTCAAGTTGTATTTGTGGGCTTGTGAAAAAAGATACTCGAGTGTGGACCCTCAAGAAGTTACAGACGGCAAACTCTCAGAAAGTTTTGGGCAGGCATCATAATAAATTGCTAATAAAATGATATAAATTGGAAACTAGCAATTAGCAAGTGCAAAGCATAAATTGGAAAATAACATACCAACTTTTCCATATAAATTTCTCTGCCGCACTCTCCAAAGCCCATTTAACTAACTTTTGCCTTCGCTTGCGCACCGCCAACGCAATTATACCTTATCTAAAAACAATTTAAATTAAAGCGCTGGTCGACGCCATAAAAAACATCCCAGTGTCAGCAGAGTCCATAAAAGAATCGTAAAACTGGCGGTTGAAAAAAAGAAGCAACTGCAGAAATTAATTGCATAATTAGTGGCGCTTATCTCGCTGTCAGGAAGTGTTTGTCTCCCAGTCTCCCAACTTAAACAAATTTATATGCGCATCCATTTTGACAAATTGGTAAGGCACAAGCCGGGCATATTAGCTGTCAGCTGCTAGCTGCGAACGTTTGTGACAGCCACCTTTTGGCTGCCACATCAAATTGACTTAATCGGAAAAGTTTCTGCCGCCGAGGAGTGTGCCAAACTTTTGCGTAGACCTGCCAACACACTCATTTCTGAAAGTTTCTTTTTATTTGCATGCACAGCACAAATATGTGTACATGAAATACTCCGACCAATATACATGTTATAAGCGCAGGCGGAAGAGCGAAAATCTAGCGCATGCCTGTCAAGTTTTTTGGCAACATTCAGTAGCCGCAGAGCTACCTGAGCATAAATGGAGCTCTCTTATTTATGCACATTTTACTGGGCGCATTCCGAATTTCAGTTTCTTAAATATATATCAAGGCACTAACTGATATAGTTTTGCATGCCTCTGTAAAGGGTTCAATAAATAGAGGCAGGCATATCCGAAGCCTTATCGTATACATATATGCTCTAAATCAGTATCAGCCTGTTTGTCTGTCTCTCTACAAAATAGTCAGTTTTATAGTTATATGAATTACTAAATCATATACCTCATATAGGAACAATCGGTCGGAGCTTTCGCTGGTTGTTTCATTTTCAGCTACCAAAAGCAAGCTGGGCGATTTGTGATGCTGGAACAGCCTCGTTGGCTTGTTTTGTCTGGCGACAGTACAACTTTTTAAGCGCCTAACCTCTCACTTCGCGCTCCAGTTAAAGTTTAACGCAGTTGCGCCATTTCCGTTTCCGGGTGTGCGTCATTTTGACACCCCCTTGCCGTCTGCTCTTGAGTGCCACCCGTTGGCGACGCTTATTTGCTTGCCTGGGCAACTATTTGATTTTCTAATTATTTTACTCATGAGAATTAATGGCATGTCTGGCCAACAGCTAATGCCAAATACACATTGTAAACGCGGCTTAAGGGCCATAAATAAATTAACGTGTGGGGGGAACACTGGATCGCTGGATAATGGGCATAAGATACGTTTATTTATTTTACCTATCGCCCAAAGTTGCATGTGGCATAATTAATTCGTTTTCCTCAGCTCTGCACACGTTGCTTGAGTTTTACGAGCAGCTTGCTAACCATGCGATGCGCTGGCATATGCACATACACGAAATCAATTCTCGCCAGAGCGAACATTTTTCCCAAATTAGAAGTTCAGACTTGCGAAACGTTCGGGCTCTGCGGAATCTGTGTGGCTGACAGCTGCACATTTATTGGCAATTAGCATTAAATTTCCAAAAACTGCTCATTAATTTAAATCAAGTTTTACGCTGTAAATAATGCTAAAATGTTTGCGCATTTGCAGTTTCCAGTGAAATGCATGTTTAAAGTACACGACAGCAGACGAGGAACAGTTCTTGGCTCCAGCGTAATTAATTACAGTGCATTAAAATACAATTGCCAAACGAAAACAGACATACATTGTAGGGCTTACTTACGCTGGCAAATGTAACAAAACGTTTTAGTTTATAAAATAATAGAATGTGCTAGAGCAATAATTCCACTTTAAAATAAAATCATATAAATAGTTGTATAAAGTAAAATGAAGGCAAATGAATTTTGGAGTGGAATATTCAATAGATTCGAGTAAAAATAATATGAAATAAATCATAATGTTAACTAGCATATACGATATTTGCTCCCCTACTTTATTGCCCACAGTTGCCATTTTGGCTTATGGCAATGGCAACGACAATGGCAAATTCAAAGCGAATTTATAACTGGGGGGGAATTTATTGTCCAAGCCATTTATCATTTGAAGTCTGCGTTCAGCTGCTGCTTCTGCAAAATCTCTGAAATATATTGCTTGCCATGCATACCAAATCGCATTTTAATACTTAACTCTGCTGCTAGAAACTTGCAACGTGTTAACACAATAACCTCTCAAAAATGAATGCCTAAATATTTAAAAAAGAATCTGCCATCAGTGGAACTTTCTGTGTAGAAATCTTCAGCTGGCAATTGTAACATTTTCCAAAAGCAGACAACAAAGGATTAAATTACCCAAAAGGGAGAGACAGCTGATATAACACATGGTATGGACGAGTTGACCGACTTCATTAATAGGGTCCCTATTGTAATTAAGCAAAGGCCAGCTCGGGCTCATACGACAATGTGTCAACGACTGGACCTCCGGGGCTGTGGGGCGAATTTATCACAGCACACAGAAAATACGTGACTCAACTATCTGAAACATCTGCACACATTACAATGAAAACTAAGCTGGAGATTTGTATAAAGACCGGAGCTCTTGTAATTATTAGACAGAGGTAAGCCCAACAAATATCCTGCCATGTGCTCGCCTTTCAGTTCGTTACGAGTTGCTGTTGCTAATGCGCTTAAACTGGAAATAAAATTTGCAAAAGACAGGCGTTTGTTGCTCTGGCAAGGAAATTTAATATCCTGTTGGTGCTGCTGGGCATGGTAGAGTAGATTTTGGCACTCAACACACACACACACACACACACAAACTAACACACACACATTGCGCAATTGTAATTTAATTTTTATAGGCCTTGGGTTCACTTGACTCGACTCTGCTTTTATCTGGGCTCTGCATGTCCTGTGATTTTTGATACAAATTTACCACACATGCAGGAGGGAAATTTAGAAAATTTTGCATAATTTTCTAATTAGTTATAAATGGCTTTAATTGCCTGAGGGACGGCCGACTTTCGTTCATTAGCTTCGGCTTGTCTAGAATTTTATCAGAGGGCGGCTGGAACACACCTGTGGCCTACGCGACGTATGAGTAACGGCTTTGCATAATGCCTATGCATCAACTTTTGACAGGGCTATTAGGCGCATACATATTTTAGTTAATGTGTGTGAAAATTGTGAAAAATTGTATTATCTGGAATTGTTAGGGCGTTTTGACAAGTCACGAAAACTTGTTCGGTATGGAGATAAACTAAACAAACAACAAAATAATTTTCTAAGGAACGTAGCATCAGATTTAAGAGGCACTTTGCAATGAGTGCTAGCTGCTGGTTGCCAGCACGACGATGAATCTGATTGCCTCTTGTCCTGCCAGCACTTTAATTAAAATACTTCATCGCCTCAAACTCAGCCAATGAACTTTTCCTATTTTCAATTTCAAAACAAAAAAAAGTGTCTATTCACCGGCCCCCGTCAAAGCAGCAAATGGAAATGAATTAAAAAACAACTTATAATTAAAGGTAGAACATGAAGCAAAATGTAAACTTTGTTCGACTTTTGCTTCGCTCATATTTAAAAATTTTTTCGCTGCTGGAGTTTGCCAGCCGAAGCGCACAGAATTTCATTTAGATTTATATTAATTAATATTTGTTTGGTCCCTTTTGAAGTGACAACGGCCCCTCAGACAGAACAGTAGCCGAGCCGTACTCTGGCTGGCTTCTGCAAGCCGGAATTAAAAATACAACGAGCCCTCGAAGTTATTTAGGTATTAGAATAATTGAATTAGTTTCGCAATAGATGCGACTTAGGATTTTATGTATATATTTTTGTTTTGTGGCTTCAAAAGAAGCTGAAAATTAAGGCCCTGAAGAAAGTAAGGGTCCCCAAATTGTCAATTTGTTTTAAGTTGTTTTTTATATCGTATATACAATTATATTTTCATTGCCTTTTGAAAAGCCAGAACGGACTTTTTTTTTAATTATACTTTATTTTTTATTTTATATATATATCAGTATTTCTAATGACAAGTTTTTTGTTTTTAAGGCAATTAAAAAAATATTTATAAATAATTTGCATCGCGCACAAATTTAAATATGGGCACAAAAGTCGGGATTTCCTTTTTTTATTTTTCGTTCTTTTCTTAACACACTAAATCACACTTTAAATAACAATAAGTTTCCTTCTTGTTTTTGTTAACTTATTAATATTTCTCGCAAAATAAAAATTAGATTGTTTTTAAATATTTTTATTTCCGAGTATTTGATACACTTTCGATTTTCTTGGGACTCACATAAACCGTTAAACGTTACACTTTTCAAACGTTCACTTCAAAGCGATAAGTGATAACTGTTTCTTGGCTGCCGCAGGTGCGTCTGCATGGTTGTATGGCCGGCGTGCAACTGAAGGACGCAAACGACGCTTCACTGCCGCCAGGCTGAACGGACGCCCGAACGGAGGACTCGGTTCTTCGGTGTCTCGTTGCTGTACGAGCTGCTTTCGTTGGGGATGTGTGCTAAAATCTTAGTACATGTAGCACAGTTTAAGCACTTTGTAACTGTCGAATTCGGGGCACTGGGTTACTCGGCAAGAAGGCAATTTATGAATGGAACAAACACTTGTTAGCGTGCGCTGGAGAAGCTATATAACAGTTTTGCATCTGTTATACAGCACAGCTGGCATACTACTTGCAGGGGAAACATTTTTGACAAAATTTCTAGTTTATGTGGCTATCAGGACAGCGCATTCAGCTGAGTGTCATGTGTTTATAATATAAAGATTGTTATTTATTTAAGCAAAAAATCAGTCTTTCATACAATTGTATTATTTTACCAAAAATCGGATAATAATATGTGGCCCACGTGACGTATGGGCAATGGTTTATCTAAACGTTTTGGCATAATACCCATGCATTCTTGTTTACCGGGCTACTAGTCGATTCGTAATTTTGGCTATAACATACGATATATGGAGGCCACGTAAAAGGAAAAAGTTGAAATAATATGTGTAAGGGATGCTCTGGACTTCCTCAATGCTGGAGGGAAAGATTTTGATACCTTCGCAGCCGGGTTTCGTGAGAGGTCTGACCATTCTGCTAGACTGTAATCGCCACATTAATTGATTTGGAGTTCTACAGTCAAAAAATATATTAATTTAATTAAACTGATGATCAATAACGAGGCCATTCGTATTTTAGTGTACCTATTTGCAAAATTTGCAACATTTTCAAAAATTTAAGCAGGTTGAGGCTGAGACCTAATTATTACATTTAGTTCACTCTCCTAATTGGCTTTATTTCCTTTTTTTAATTATGAATATACTTGATCTGGAAGCTTAATTCTATGTGATCAGAAAACTTGAAATTAATCGGTTTTACTTATGTTTTCATACAATTTCCAACTCATAGAGAACGTCAGATGCACATAGATAACTAGCCTGAGCTATGGTCAAACGTGTTCCGCACATAAATTATTTAATTATGTGAGGTTGTTGGTAACCAGAAAACCGTTGGAGCCAGAACAACTACAACAGTGGCCAAAAAGTTAACTGTCCTGTAATGGAATCTAGAATTAACTTTGTGTAACTGATTCTGCCAACAACTGTAACTGCAGCCACTGACCACGAAGCGGGTGCCAGAGGCTATTTGGTTGCCGCTTTGTTGGTTGTATCCTGTCCCTGCAGGACAACCAAAAATTACCGCATTTAAATTGTACAAGCGACAAGCCGAGTCACTGGAGTTTTGGCCATGGCCCAAAGGACTCCCTATTTGTAAATTACAAAACCAGCATATACGGGGCTTCCGCTAATCTGCAGACCCCAAGGCTTCAAGTGAAGTTAAGTTGTATATAAATCGCTTATACAATATATGGGATCTGGCTTCAGCGTCATAAAGCTGTCAGAATTAATATTATATTCTAAGATGTATGTTGATTCAGTAATTTTGTGCTCTGTTGCACATTTATCAATATATATTTAACATGATTTCGTTGTCTTTGTTTATGGAATCTCACATGATAGAATATTTACTTATTAACGTTTTTATACACCTTTTCTATGCATGCTTTTTCGCCAGCTTATAGTTTAATATAATTAAATGTTTTTTATTTTGTAGTCTAGTGCATATGTCGATTGAATTGAAATGTACATATATTGTTTAAAGGATATTTTTAAAGTATGATTTGTTCATCTACAATTGTATGTGCTTAAGCTTTTTAAAGGCTCGGCTAAAATGCAGAAGTCAGAAGTCATTACAACTGCAATTGGCAGATGCAAGTCAAGTCAAGTCGGTCGAAGGCAAAATGAGCACAATGTAAACAATGCAACAATAGATATGACTGCAAATGGTGGTACAGGAGGTGGAGGAGGAAAGGTGGTGAGGGGGGGGGGGGTTGGGTGGGGCAGCAACAGCCATCCTGTAAACTGAGTCAACAGTCAAGTGCCGGCAGGCAGTTCAGGGTCTAGCAAAGGCCAAAGCCACGATAAATTCTCTGATCAAAACAACAATAAAATGTATTCAGACACCAGGAACAACAAAAGCAACACGCAGAAGAAAAAATGATTTGAGAGGAGTATGCTAGACTGCGAAACGCTAAACATTTATATTTACCACCCAATATACGCCCAATGTGCCTAAATATATTTAAGACAGTAAAATCTTTTAAATTCTGAAGCGCAAATTCATACTAACTAAACTTTTCTCGTTGTGCAAAGTAACTGAGCCAGTCTTCCCACTTTACAGGGTATATAAAGGCTTTGTTGGATGTCTGCAGCACACGTAGCTATTATATTATTGTTATCCCGATTCCTTATACCCCAAGCGAGCACAAGAAAAATCACTTTGTTAGAGTATAGCATTACACCAACAGAGAGCAACAATGAAGACAACAGAAAAATACCCTGCCGAAGTAGACAGCCGATAAATTTCCAAGAATATAAAAACAAACTAAGGGCAAGGAGAGCAAAGGCAGGGAATAACTGTAACCTACATATGTGGGATCTGCTGCTGCTCAATTGCTTCAAGTTTCACGTTGCATACCTTTAGGGGCAACTGGAAATTGATATGCGCAATCGAAGAAGAAAAATATATGTTGTCAACAGCATAAATTACCATATACATACACACATATGTATGTGTGTGTGTGTGTGTGTGTGAGAGAGAGAGTGTGTGTGTTTGTATGTGTGAGTCCTATTAAACATTTTGTAAGCGGCTTAGAGCTCAGACGATTTGAGTGCAGAAAAATGTTGAGAAGCCTGCGGCTAAACTAGTTCAATACTTCTAGACATATGTACACATATGCACACATATGTGTAAGTAAATTAGGCTAGGAGAGCAACCGAACAGTTGGCCAATAAAATCTTGTTAGCAATCAAAGTCAAAGCTGGAAGAACAGGACCCACACGAAAAAAAACCGAGACAATCGAGACAAGTCGGAAAACGAAAGGCAAACTTTTCGTCAAGAATGGCGGCAAGCTAACTTTTAAGAAAAATATGTGCTAGGAGAAAGCCAGAAGCAGACGTGAATGCAGGCAAAAGACGCGTCTCTCCTTTCGCAGGAAACGGAAGGCAGGCGAAGGAAGGATAATGCCCGGCATGCGTAACGCATAAGCGGCAAATTCCATTAAGTGCCAAGCAGCAGCAACAACAATCAGAACGCTCAAGAACAAGACCAACAAAAACAAAGAGTAGCCAACTGAGTAGATAAGTTGGTGGGTGGGTCGGTCGGAAGTAGAGGGGGGGGGGTGCGGGCGAGCAGCAACGAATTAAACTGATATGAAGCGAGCGTTGCCAGAGTTGCCGCTGCGTCATGGCAAATAAACATTTTTTATATGCCTTTTGATGAGGGTGTGCCAGTGTGCGTGTGTGCGTGTGTGTGGTTGTGTGCGTGTGTGCCTGTGTGTGCGGAACGAGAAAATAAAATTTCAATTTACAAGTGTATAACTGGGTCAGTGAAGGCTGCGGATTCGGATTTTGATTCCGTGGCGATGCTGTCGCCAGATCGTAAAGGAATTCGTTTTCCTTTTTCCCCTTTTCCTTTTTTTTTTTAAGCCAATATAAACAGTTTATATTCATCGATTTACGGTCATATATGCATAATATTTACGCGCATAAATACGCTATGATATTTGCACTATTATAGCCGCAAAGAACGTAATTTACTATAAATGGAGCTCATTTAATTCCACAGCATTAATGGCCGTACTTTACATCCAAATGATTTTAATTGCAAACCTATAAATTATTCAAAAATCAATCAATCGTGTTAGGCTGCATTTCAACCGCAATTATTAAGCATAATATATTCAATAAAGTACTGGCATTTAATTTGCTTTATTCATTCGAAATGTATTTGGACCTGTGAAATGAATAATATTCATAATATTGCAAATACCTAATGGTAAATTCGAATTTAATTTTTAATCACATTTCGGTTTGATTTCAGCATGAACATTTATTCAGCCCAAATTTAATTTTCATTTATTGCCATTATTGATGCGTTGTTTTGGGTGCTTTAAATACAGGCAGTTTAGTACAAACAAATGAAAATATTGCAATTTAATTATCTATATTTACGTACCAATAAGAACTTGTAAATGTCCACAATTCATTAATTTTGATGCAAGTTTTAATAAAAAAATTAGATGCTTAGCGAAATGTTGAAGAATGTAACAGTTGTCCCAAAAATGTATGTAATCTGTTATGGGCTAAATGCTGTAGCCTGGTCCCAACAATAGCCAGGACATGAACCGCAAACGAAAGCTTTCAGTCTGTTACTTAACAGTTACTTAACAGCGCACAACAACTTCCACAAGGCTGTTAAGCAACAGAATACTTAACAGGAAATGACAATGACTGAGGCGAAAGGTTCAACGGACAGTAAAGGACATGTGCACAGGAAGAGTGGCATAAAGAGAATGAAAACGAATGCATTTTGTTTAACCCAATTAGTTTGCTATTTGAAATTACAAGCACAAACACATAATACACTCACACACAAACAAAGCAGCTGCTCGGATTGGCAAAGTGCTAATTATAGCCAATATCCTCCTGTTGGACCCACAGCAGCGGGCACAAAGAGCGAGATGCTATGCCCTCTACAGAGACAATTGTTGGGCACAAATGACAAGTGCCGAACAGCAAAGGGAACAACTGAACGACTGCATTGTTGTTGAGACATAAACCCATAAACACACACACGTGCTGGTAAAAATAGAGAGCTTCATGTGGCATAACCTATTTCTGTTCCCTCCCACGACAGTCGGTATTAATATTGGGGACAATGGGTATGACGCTGTCGAATTGGCGAATTGAATTGTAATGAAGATATGCAAGGACTGCCAGCTAACTTGTCAAACACATGTGCTCCGCATACCCCTAGCCCCTTTCCCTCCTCACTCAGTCCCTCTCACTTTTCAACTTTGCATCTCTATTGAAATGGTTTAACACAGTGAGCAGACATGTTTTTTGTTTGCCTCCTGCTCTCATAGAGCCTGTGGCTTCCTGCGCTATGTTATTGTAGGCAGGATAATGGGCTTACGCATCTACAAGCATTTACGCTCATATTGTTTTTATCTACGTATTTATTTGCGGCTGGTTTGCGGTTTTACAGCAGGCTATGCGCTCTACAATATGTAAACATTTGTGTTAAATACTTTATCTATCTAAACGAGCAGTGCGCGAGCGTGTGTGTGTGTGTGAGAATGTGTGTGTATGGGAGTGTGTGTGTGTGTGTGTAAACGACACTTGACTGTTGTATGCACAGCTTTTGCAAAATGAATTGCATCTCTTAGGTGGAAGCTATTTAATGTTAATTGATTTTTTTTTAATTAGTACAGCTGCGATTATTTGCATTATACCCTATACGTTTTAAGCGGGCTAAAGGGCATGTTAGATTTGCGCATAAATTTACATCATAATCAGATCAAGATTTATTCAATTTAACTAATATTATGCATATATACTCAAGCACTAGTTTGATATTGCCTTGCTCGCCAGTCCGTTCATCTATTTGTCTGTATCCAACCGTCGGGGGCGGAGACTAAACAAGCTCTTTGATATTTTGTAATCTATTGCATAATAACTGAGACGTTATCATAGGATTGGCAAAGGAATTTTATAAATCTTTTTTATACGGATTCAAAATTACTTTTTTTGAAGGTATATTATTACTGTAAATTAAGCTCTCACAAACAGCAAAATGCTGTTTTCACAAAGAAGATGGAATGGCGGATTTTATACTTGGGATCAGAAATGCAATAGAGTTGTGAGTCAACTCGCTGTTGGGTTTTGTATTCTGTTCACAAATTGTAAACAGTATATTGGTTTTGTATGATGTCTTTCTGTCTACCCGTCTAATTGCTTACGATTATCTATCTATGTAGAGCGGATAAATGTATACACTAAATTTTGCAAGATAGGTTATTATCTGTTTTACTTAACATACACTTTTAGTTGCTGTAACAATTTGAACAGAGTATTGCGCAGTCGATGGCATTGGATTCAAAAATACCATGTTACCATTGAATTCATTATATGTCGAACTATCAGCCAGTAGAGACTTCAAATTTAGAATATGTCCAAACATTTCCTAAATAATTGTAATTATTGTAAATTTTAATGCGTCTGATGTATAGCAAATACTCATTTCTAAAGGTATTACAAATGTCTTCTGCTTCCCGCACGCCTTATTATTCTATAAACTGCAAACGTTTACGCAATTTATTACAAAATCCATTAGCTTATGCGACGGGCTTATAGCACGAGCAAGAACAAAAGAAAGCTGCCCAATAATTGGCGAAGGCCAACCTGGCCATTATATTGCTGGGCACCTTCCAGTCTGGGTATTCCTTCTTGTTTCACATGCCATATCTGATCGCTTTGTGACAGATCCCATAAACAGTATATCTGATAATCGGGCTATCATTATAGGAGCACTCTCATTTGCTTTCTTTAATTCATTGTCTGCATAATTTACCTACAGCATTTATTGAAAATTATTTATGTCTCATGTATGCACTGGCACTTGTATTCCATTTGCCTTGGGCGTAGTAAATAAAGAATGGCACTGTCATAAAAATATTATTGCACCTGGCATTTTAACTGAGCTCTGCTCATATTTGATTTTCAATTTACCCATGTGCTGTGTACATTTAATAAAAGTGAAAAAAAAAATTAAATTGAATATTCCATGATGTCAACTTTCAGCGCGTTCAGGCGGCAGTTGGCAGCCGTATTTCAATTTATGAAATTTAATATGCCACAGGCAATTGAAACATTGCGGCCAACCGATAAAAATTAAAAAATAAAACACTCACACAATACTTAAAATTTAAATCTGCCGCGCCTGCTGCGGAAATTAAACAAAAAGACAACTGGGCTTATTAAACGGAATTGCGTCGAGTTTCGAAGAAATTTTCGGTGCATTATTTAGATATAATTTCCGCGGAATTCTAGTTAAAATGCATTTGCAATCTAAATATTTGGTAAAATAAATCAAATAAATCTTATCAACAAATACACTAAAATTTATGTGGTCTCCTCCTCGGAAATTAAATGTATCTCGCTACACTATTCAATTGGGTTTTTAAGCATTCGTCAGATATTTGAGATATAAAAGTTTCTTTTATATATTCCCAGCAGCAAAATTTCCTACACTATCCACCGTGTATTCAGAAGAAAAATATGTGGTCACATTTTGTGTCTATTCTGATTTCACAAATTCGTATTTGGAGTAACCTCTTCACTTATGTCTCAATATAACATGCTATTTTATATCGATCGAATAAGTGCACACATTGTATTTGTAGTCATTGTTCGCATCTTTTATGAGTACTCTGCGCTAGGACCTCTTTTGTAGCATTTAACCTTGGATTAATTTTCACCTCGGGCCTAATGTGCGCAGGCCTTCCCACACTTATCTTTCAGTTCAATTAAATTAAACAACATACTCGCGGCATTTAAAGCACAAAAAACAATTAACAATGCCGCAGTTGGTTGTAAGCGACTGCGTAATGCTCTGTAAACAATGTAAAGTTTTTGAATACACACAGATTCTTTCAAACTGTGGCTCGAGTATGTGAGAAGGACTTTCCGCTCAGTGTTTTATACCGTACGGGGTATCTGTTAGTTGGGCAATTCTGCCTAGTTAACACTTGTTTGTTTTTTCAAGTTTTTGGCTCGTGACGCACGTGTCAGTGTCCAGCGAGCTTATTTAAATAGTGGATTTTTGCCGGTGACTAGTGATTTTTGTGAAACTAAAGTCGT
Organism: Drosophila borealis; assembly: GCA_035045885.1. Lineage (NCBI taxonomy): Eukaryota > Metazoa > Arthropoda > Insecta > Diptera > Drosophilidae > Drosophila > Drosophila borealis. The sequence goes on along the minus strand of JAWNOR010000007.1, from coordinate 3,341,698 downwards.
GTCAAGTTGGAGCGAGGCTAATAAATCACCTTTGTTCCGCCGGAAAGTCTTCACCCCAAAATGGAATTCACAACAAGCAAAACATAAGTAATGTCCAGGTCCACTTGTCCATATCCTCGCTAACGTGCAGCAACTTTAAGCTGCTTCGGACACATTTCAGCCAGCCCTGACGGCTCTGGGGATGGGTTGGGTTCAGGGGTTCGAGGGGGTTCAGTGTATGCTAATTAAATGCAACAGCGGGCAAGGAGTAATCGGAATGTGGCAACAGTGCCGCGAGTCGCATTCATTTTGAATGGCTTTTGTGGCTGTTGTGCCTGTTTAATGGACAGCATTTCGCCGAGTATTACGCAAAATGCACAACAATAACCAACGATTTTTATGAGCGTTGACGCTTTGAATGTGCCACGCCTCATAAATATTCAAAATTACAGCGCAATTATCGCGCACAGCTGGGACGGCGGGATGATACGGAAGAGATGCGAGCTGCACTTACCCTTTATAAAATCGACAGCCATCTCCAGTCCATACGTATCCTTGTCGCAGTCATCCAGTAAATGTGCGCCGAGCGTTACATTTGGCAGCAGTTGCTGTTTGTTTACCTGGTCCAGTGTGTAGAGCATGGCCTCCAGGGCCTGGATGCCGCCCTGCGGCATGATCTGGCCACAAGTAATGCTGTCCTCCCGCGAATGTACCATCATCAGGCCACCAAGTATCACGTCGCCCTCGAGCACGGCGGCATGCTTCACTGGCCACCCGGCGGCAGTTGCCGGGGCGCTGCTGGCCAGCGGATTACTCAATATATTGGCATTCAATTGCGACAAGTTTGTGGCCCCCAGCCAGCGCGGCCTACCTTCAATTGCTGCTGTTGCTGTTGTTTTTTCTGTTGCTGCTGCCGCGCCGCCAGATGTTGTTGCTGTTTGCCAATTACTTTTATTATTGGCCTTTATGATGGGCTCCACGTTCAGCAATGTTGCATTTGCAGTTGCCTCGCTTTGTATTATATTTAATTTGACTTTTGTGTTGTCAACAGCCGTTGCATTTGCTGTTGCTGTTGCCAACATTGTTGTTGTTGCTATTGAAGTCGATGTTGCTGTGGGCGCAATGCGTTTAGTTTTCAATGGTATTGCTGTCGTCACTATTGCGTATGAGATATTTTTTGTATGCATAGCTGATGCTGCTGTTGTCAATGGATTCAATATTGCTGCTGTTTTTCTCAATTCTGTTGCAGGCATTTTTAGTTTTTTCCCAGCGGCAACAGCTGCCTCGCCTTGACCCTCATCATTTTTTATAGTGCCTGCTCTTGTTGCTGGCATTGCTGTAGTCGCTGCATTCGAATTGCCACTTAAAGCTAACGCGGCCAGCTCTGAACTTTGACTTCTCACCGTCATTATTGTCCCTCCATCTATACCTGGCAACGGCTTTAATTGCTGTGATGCGCCTTTTCGGCTGTTCATCATCAATTGCTGTTGCTCTTGTTGTAGCTGCAAATGTTGCTGTTGCTGTAGTTGTTGACCATGTTGTAGCTGCAAATGTTGCTGTTGCCGTTGCTCTTGTTGTAGCTGCCATTTTTGTTGTTGCTGTTGCTCTTGTTTTAGCTGCAATTGTTGATGTTGCTCTTGTTGTGGCTGCAATTGTTGTTGCTGCTCTTGTTGTAGTTCCAATTGTTGCCCGTGTTGTAGCTTCAAATTTTGCTGTTGCTGTTGCTCCTGTTGTAGCTGCAATTGCTGCTGCGCTTGGCACAGCTCGCACGCCATTAGCAGCAGCATCAGCATGCATTTTGCTATACCGAACACCATTTCGTACACTCTGTTGTGTGTGTGTGTGTGTGTGTGTTGGTGGTTGGGTGGGTGTGTGTGCCAACTGCTCAGTGTGACAGCATTAAAAAAAAAAGTGGCCGAATTTGTTTTCGGCGAGCACCCAAATAAATTGCAATTAATTTTAACAAACAACAGCTTAAAATTGCTGCTGGCCAATGCCTTTTAATTAAGTTGCCTTTGCCAGCTGAAATTGATGTGTCCGCTAATTTCACACGATGTTGCTGCTGTAGTTGCTGTTGTTGTTGCTGCTGTTGCTGTTGTTGTTGTGGGGACGCATTTTAATACGTCTCAACTATGTAGCCGCTCTGGTTGCATGTTGTTGTTGTCCTGTGGCTGTTGCTGCAAATAAAACGCAAGTGGAACTCGTTGAGTAACGCAGAAAATACAAAAAAAAATATATATATAAGAAGGGAAATAAATAAGCATGCTCAAGCGAAAGTGAATTATAAATGTTGAGCAGTTAGGCAAATTTAATGAACAGTAAAAATGTACATAAAAATGAGCCAGACATTTGTTTATTTCCCATTTCACACTTTGTTGCGTGCGAAAATGTTGTTCGCCAACTGTCCGACTCCGAGTTGCCTACTCTCAGGGGCAACAGCAGTTCGGACTCTGCCCAAAACGAATCTGTTCGACTGGGCCAATGGGGAGTGCTGCTCACGTATAGGAAGGGCGAATTGTGCTGGCATACAAAATGTGAATGTCTGACAATTAAAGCTACAAACTTGGCCGGAAAACTAACTAAAATGCAAGATTATGGAAATTTACTGCTCATTCGTACGTTTTAAAACCAAAAAAAAAAAACCAACTCTCATATTTTTATGGTCTGCATTTTATGACAGCAACTTTTATATACTTTTGCCTAAAGCACATGAAAAAGGTATATTATTTATTTTTGAATTTTAAAGTCGGAATATTTAGTCAATTCGGCTTCAAAATAAATTTGTACAATTTTCCATAATTTTCGGGAAAATAATTCACACTTTTGGGTGAGATGCATGAAAAGGACGCAAACGCGTTAAAACATCATAAATTGTTTATAAAAATATATGTTGTTAAGTTGCTTACGACTTAATTTAATAAGAGCAACCGAGGTCTACGAATTCTCCTATAGCAATAATCAAGTCGAGTAAAAGTCTAATGCATTTTAATTATCTTTATAATCATTTTAAAAGGAAAGACTCATTTTAATTAGTCCTATCAGTAATTTATTATTGGGTTTTTTAACATAAGTTTTGATTGATGCAGTGCGTAATTAGAAATGGATTCTCGTTAATAATATCTGACACACAGTACGCGAGTCCGACATTGTTGATTCATGTCCACAGTGCATATATATTACAAACAACATGTCACTAGTTAATTACAGATATGTGTTTGTAGACTAAATATATCATGATAAAGCAGGGACATTTTTAGCTCGAAAAAAAGGAACAAAATGTATCATTGCTGGAAATTGCTTACGGAATGCGTCCATTGTTACGAAAAACGAGAAAGAGAAACAACAATTTGCACAAATTGTTGACATTTGCTTGAAAACACAAATCTGAGAACTTTCAAATAGCAATTTGGGTTCATTAGAGTTCACAATCCAGTGTTGAGAGTCTTGTTGCCACATAATGTGGAAGCAAATAAACACACAAACTGAATCCTGGTCTTAAATTGTTAAATTGTTGGGCCTTAGGCAAGGACGGATATCCTTTTTACACTACAAAAATAGGCTTCAACTGCCGCTGGGCGCAACAATAACAATAATACCTGCAACAACTATTCATCCCGACTACTGACCGGAAGTGACAGCCGGAAAATAGCAGCAGCATATGCCTGGCGACACGGCGACATTATAAGTGGATATATGCCCGAAAATAGGCAAATAACAGTAGGCGTTACCTGATAATAGCCTAGCGACAATTGCGAGAAGGAAATTGAGTTACACGCCAATTGGAACACGTTATGCTCATTAAATATTAGCACACACAGACAGTTAATTAAATAAGAGGCTTCAAGGAAAAAGGCTTTTCTGGTTTAGTTTTGGAGAAAACCAATTAGCTGCCTGCCTATTTATTAAATTCTTATCTTATAACAGCCTAATAGGTATTCTATGGCAGAGATGGGGGTACTTTCATGGTAAGCTAAGTGAGAAACTCTCACACTTGAGCCCAACGATAAACTTTAAAGGCCACACTTTTCGGGGTCAATTGCTGTGCTTTGGAATAAACCGATAAGCCGATAAACACAAAGTAGCTTCTGGTTTTAAAGCTTTTCTTAAATATACCAACGATTAACTGCGGCTTTTTGGGTCTGCTCCGCCCCGAACGATTGCCTAAATACTTTGACGCACAATATAAAAATACCATTGGCGCATATTTTTGGCTGGCTGTGACATAATCTTTAATACGCCCAACGCCACCCACAGCCAGGCTCTTATCTCAAATACCTGGCATGCCAGGGCTGGCCTACCCCCAACCCAGCCTCTGTGAGTATTTTTGTTTAGTTTGCAGCCAACGAAAATGGCCGCAGGCTGCGCATATTCAGTTGCCCTTTCTATATTTTATTTGTGCTAATATTCCCTTTATTGAAACGATATTGGTTGGGTCGTCGTCATCCCGAATGGTGGGCAAGGTCGTATGCGAGCAGGCGTCAACTGGCATGTGGCCTACAAATGGCCGGGACGTGCGAATAAATTCCGTTTTGTGCAGCGGCAGCAACTAATGAAATGTTGCCTCGCATGGAAATAATGAAACACTGCCCGCCGGGTAGATTCCTCATCGTCCATGTACATTTAATTAAACTTATCAATTTTCGCAGTGCTGAGTGTCAGCCGCAAGTCAAACAATTGACAGCTGTTGACCATTGTCCTGGCCTGACCACAGACATCATATCATCATTATATACGATACAATGTGGCACATATACGGGCCGAAATGCCTGCAACCAGAAGCTGCTCTTGTTCAGGCGTAAATGTCTGCAGCAGCAAAGCCTTAGCGCAGCCTCTAAAACATCCGATAATCATGCATGACATAATAATTAACTGTCGATGTGGGCTGGGCAGATGCTGATTGCTTAACCCGTTGCTAGCATAGCTATAAGAGACACTAGTCTACATAAATACAAATATTTTTAGTTTCATAGCCGAATGTTAAAAGTGTCGAGTATGTCAAATATATCTCTTATATTTAGCACGCCGAAAAATCGTAGATTTAGACAGCAAATCATTGCACTTTCAATTCTCTGCTTTCTCTAGACCTACCAGGAACTATCGTTATTTATCCCCACCTCACTGACTATGAGTTGCGGCATATCTTGCCGGACTGCCTACAAATGCCCCCCACCGGGTTGAATGAATTCATCCAGTATATCTTTTACCTACCCACTTAATATTCCATATAAACGAACAAATTATTTTACTTTTACTAATTTTTCGCGTTCTTATCCTATTTATTATATATTTAAAAATAATATCGTCATTTAAGATAATTTTTAATTTTTAGTTAAGAATTATATTTTCTCTACTAACAGCTTCCTTCTTAGCTGTGGACTCTAATGATGTCTCTGACAAAATACACGGCTGAGAGGACACTGACTAAAGAAACTGCCGAATGTGAAGTACGTAAATGTAAGAAATGTTGGGTATAGTAGAATCTGGTTAGTATATTGACTATCAATACTCTTGAAGTTATAAGTAGCTTCTTTTTGTAGGTACTTCCTTTCAGCAGTTAATTAATGTCGCTATTGAAAGTAAATCCATATTTTTGCTTACCCACGTGTTCAAGACCATAAATCAGAGTCTAGAGAAAATAAATTTGGATTGCATTTGATATAGTAACATGAAAAAATGAAAAAACCAGAAGAGAGTGCTGTTAATAGGAAAGAACCAAGATTAAGGGGATAAGCACAAGATGAATTGTTATTGCTTAAATTTATTGAAACAAAATAAATCAATCGAATATTGGAACTTTAAGCACGTAATATATTATAAATATTATTAATATTATTTAGCATTGATCAGAATTTTGCCATGTTGTACGAGTTAAAGCTGCCAATTTTTAGCATTTGTTACATTTTTCTAATAATATAGTTGGCCTCAAATTCGCTGTGGTCCAGTGTGCTAACGTGAAAGCTTTTAATCAGCACAATAAATGCTAATTTGAAAGTTTTGTGGACCGAAGTAATTAGCATATTATGGAATAGATAAATATTAATCATACGATATGTGACCTTTATAAATGTTTAAACGTATAACGTTTTAAGGACTTCGGTAATTGATACAGATATCCGTTAAATCTAAAATTAACCCAGCTTAACGAGGTTCAAACAATGTTCACCTCAAAATGTTAGCTGTCCTTGGTCCACTCCCAATTATGGCACTTAATGGGCGGAAGAAAGTGCAGCTAATTAGAGGAAGTTTATTTTAATGGATATCGAGGGGCACTCATTGATTTCAAGCGTGGCGCCAATCCTTTTAGCTACAGCTGAACTTTTTTAAAGTGCGGCATACCGTGGGGGCGTCGAACTTATAATGTATTAAAGCAATGGGAATATGCAGGCAGACACATTCAGGTAATGTGCTCGTAACAGTTTTGGCCATGTTTTTTTATGAGAAAATTATGCAGAAAGTTCAGTAAGCGAACGGGCAAGGAGCAGTAGCTGACGCCTGCTGCTGTGGCCCGTCAAAACGGCTGCAACAAATGCAAAATTAATGCGGCACCTCCATTAAAACCAGCGGCGCGGCATAAAGCAAGCGGCACAGACATCATCATAACGTGCACGCGGCCCAAGTTCATTTAGCCGCTGCTCAATTATGGCAATATTATTTATAAGCCCAAGCCAAAGCAGTTACCTTTTCGGAAAAACGTGAACAGCGGCAAAAAAAAAGAAAGAAAAAAAAATAAAGAAGGCTTAGCCCTTGGTCAGTTCGTATGACGCATACGCAGCGTAATGCGTGGCACGTGACCTGGGCATAGGCCAGCCAGCCTGGAGGGCCACTCGCCGGAGCGTTGACCACTTAATGCATGATTATCTCTAATGAATATGCAATGCGCATAAAAACATTTTTCCTCTATTTATTTTTTTTTGGTTTTTTGTGAATTCTCGCTGTGGTTCAAAGTCATAAAATTCACATAAAATATTTGAATAGTGCGGTAATTTGTCACTTTCAATTTGAATGTGGGCGGCAGGAGCAGCTCGTGAAAAGAGCGTGGAATGTTGTGGATTTAAATAAAAAGAAGAGCATAAATCACAAGCTGAATAGCGCTGACTCATTGCGGTTGTAAAAGGGAATGAGTGAAAAATGTTTGAAAGTTAAAGTTCAAAAGCTTACAAAACTTAAAAGAAGATTATATTGAGAGCCCTTTCCCAATATGCAATTAGCTTCGTGTAGTCATTCAAATGTTTTATTACTTTGAATAGTTTTACTTTTAAGACTTTAGACTTCGTCTAAAATAATTCAACATCCATTACCAAACCCAGCCCAGAATTCACCCTTTCTTGACTGATGAACTAAGGAGGTTGGTTATGTTTGAGTTTAATAAACTATATATTTTATCTTAGAATGCAATTTGTTATTTGCAAATATTATAAATTGTGGCACAAATGCATTTTTATTTGAATTTATTTATTAAATATTTTGTGTTTTGAGCTTTTTAAACAAATAAATGCCAAGTTGTGGCCGATTGTTATAGAAAGGTGTACAACATTTCTTTTTCGACAAAACTTTTTCCTAATACTTTGTTTTTGTTGTTTTTTGTCATTAATTTCATTTATTATCAGTTTTATTGTTTCTTCAATTAAAAAGTTTTAATATTTATTCCGTTTGGGGTCAGCCAGGCTCTGTTGGAAATTTAAGGCACAGTTTTGGCGCAAATTTAGGCGAGTTTCGTTGACAAAATGACGACACACCACGCTTAAAAAGTTGTGCGAAAACTTTTAATTAGCATCGTCCAACGGGGAGCAACAACGACAGCAAAACGGACGGGCCAAGCGAAAATCCCAAAGGAAACGGTGTCAAAAACCAACATTAGGAGCGCAATGGGTGCGGAAACACCTGCGCTGAAATTAAACTCAATTTTCGATGCGTAAAAATAATGTGCACCAGAAAGGGAAAGCCGGAGTGCGAGTGTTTGGGAAAGCTTTAAAACTTTCGACACGAAAGTTTCGGCTAGTTGCGGATTGTGCCGACAGCTGTGCGGCGAGTTCTGCGGTTACTTATTTGAATTTGATAGAAATTTGGTCTGCTGATGTCAGCAGCGCGGCAGCTGCTAAAGTTCCTTAAAGCATTTGGAGAAGTAAGGCATAGAAGAGTCTATCTTTAAGCCTTAACTATTACAACGTATGCATTTGAAAACTACAGAAAAGCAGTTCAAGTTCCTTGCAGTAAATTAAAAAAGGTAAAACATAAAAGTAATAGAAGTGATTTAATTGCAAAGTTTTGTGTGCTCTCCAGGCTATATATCTTTCCCAATGCAGCGCGATTCAAAAATCTGAATAATGTCTTCTTTTTCTTTTATTTTTTCTATCTCTTACACTTTCTCCATATTGCTCACATACTTGGCTGTAATTTGATCAATTATTTTGGTTGGGTAAAACGTTGATAATCCCATTTAAATATACTTTCAGCATTTTTTTTTGCTCTTGACTTCAGTCGCGGTCAACACACTTTCAGCAATTTAATATTTCAATGTGGCCTAGTCTTTAATATTTATGCGGTTACAGAACAAGTAAGGGTGCTTTAGTATAGAGTGCCTGTCAATATATCCTGCATCCATTCCAACTTCCTTTTGTACACACGCGCGCACACACACACTCTTCCACAATCTGTGCACTTTACGCAGCGGTCCCCCCTCAGCCCCACAGCACGGTATATGCATTCTTGTTTATTGTCTGATTTTTATGAAATTTTCAGCGCTTAAATATGGCAGTAAAATCTGTACATATACGAAGAGCAGGGCCTTCCCTCTTAAAATATTTGATTTTGTTGAGACGGGAATGAGGTGCAGCTATGCTTCGAAAGTAATTTATTTATATATCAATGCTAATATTGTATTATATTATATTTGGAAAATTGGCGGAGCTAAGGAGAAGAAAAAAAATTATCTTTATATTGTGCTTATTGCTTTCGAAACCGAGGGAAGCACAGGGCTAGAGCTATTTTTACTTAATGCAGTCGAAGATGCTTCCTCTGGTTGTTACATAGATTTTCATAAAACCATTATGCGCTCTTCTAAGAAATTTTAAGTGACTGTGGGATAAAACAAGTAAGAGGCTCTAGTCGGGAGTTCCCGACTAGGGGATACCCTGGAACCTCTACTACCAAAACCAAATTCAGCTCGCGCTACGAGCTGATTATAAAATGAAAGCTACTTGATCTGTATATACTATTCAAGAAGCTACATTTGCGTACTCTACCTCTCAAAGCCTAAGAGGCTTACCCAAACAACAGGATTTCGATATCGAGTTTTATAGATTACTTGAAAGCGGGGAAAGTTATTGATTATCGGAAGCAATCTTGTATTGCGCGGGCACCAGGCGGACCTCAAGTCTCTAGCTCTTATAGGTTCTGAGATCGTTACGAGATGCTGATCAAGAATATATATACTTTCTGGGATCGGAGATGCTTCCTTTTGCCTGTTACATACTATACATTTGCACAAATACATTATACCCTATAATGGGTTAAGGGTATAAAAAAAGTATGGCAAACGACGAGCGGTAGTCCCGACTACCCGACGTGTCGGCCCATTAAGTGCCCAAAACTGGCAGTGGCGGCATTCTGGGCACACTGTCTGCCTCCACTCGGCTGTGTAGTAAACAAATTAATCCATTTTCGCGAAAGCTGCGCCTCAGCCTCGAGTGAGCCACCAAATTGAAACCGAGCGCCCAAGGCAAGTCGCTTCAGGCATAAATTAAGTAATTAAGTGCTTGGGCCAGCGCTGTTGTCTAGTTGTTCACTTTGTTAATTGATGCTGTGTCAAAGTGTTTATTTAGTGCTTAAGTGCGCATATTTTGCTAATTAAATTGTAGCTGTGTTTTTTTTTGTCTAGCAAAATAGATTTGATTTATGCCCATTGCGTTAAGGATGTTTGCAGCACCACATGTCGCATGATTGATTATTTAAAAATCGCCAAATGTGGCGCAAAGTTTGCCAACAATATTAAATGCATTAAGATTTCATAAGTAGATTAAACGCAAGCCAAAGGAAAATGGCCTCCCGAAAATGCTCAAACATTTGATGAAAAACGAAAAAATTAATCAAAATTAATCGCATTACATAAACAGCAAACGGCAAAGAACAAAGCATGTGAGTCGAGCACTCGACTATGCGATACCCTCTAAATCAGTTGATCTGACAGCAACATGACGAAATGATTCAAGAAATAACATTTAACATTTTAATAATATCTTAAATGCTAAAAATTGTTCTTCGTAATAGGGTTAAATTGCGTTGGCGCCCAACGTGGTAAAGCAATTGAATATCGCACACTTTGACACTCAACTAAAACACCCGTTCCGAGTACGTGGTATAAAAGGCGTCCGTCGGGCACAAAAGCAATTTACGTTTTACCAACTTGACATATGTATGCACATGTCATATGATTGCTTTTTGCTCAGGCACGAACTGAAATGAAATTTCAAATTTCAAACACTTTTAAGTGAATACAGACTTTGGGAAGAGTGCTCAGAACTCATTACGGAAATTACTTTGCACAGCAGCCTGTAGGTCTGGCAGTAGGCAACACTTTCGGGTCGATGCCGTAGATGGGCAAAGCGAGGGACTCCACGCAAATGATATGCTCATTGAAGTGAGCTTCAATGCCGACGCTAAATAAATAAACAAACATTCCCGAAACGGCAGACAACAGGCACCGAGGGTCGCGCCCGCCAATTAGTGCCAAGAAAACGGCAAAGGCAACCAAGAAAGAATATGGGCAATCTCCACATGAAATGCTGCCGCCAAAGACGGCGCTTCACAAGCTCCGCAGTCAAAAAGCAGGGGCCGCCAACACCCACACAATGACAGAGACCGACTGATAGCTTGGCCAAATGCGGCTGATGCCATGCACAGTGGCTTTAAAGCAACCTTTGCTAAAATTTATAAATACTCTTGATAAACTTAATTTATTTGTCTTTCGAATTTATTTTACTATTTTGCTTAAGGATAAAAACAAAGCTTTGATAGCATTAAAAAAATTGATAAAAATTTAATATATAATTAAAATTAAAATTAAAATTAAATAAACATCCGTTATGTTGAAATTTCACTTATGAAAACATAATAGAATTTTTGATTGAATATCTGTAGTAGGCGTTGAGATAAAGAGAGAAGTGTTGCTTATTAAGCATAGTTGACTGAAGACGGATGTGTGTAGATGTGCTCAGTTGGTATAGAGTACTACGAAATTAAAGATGCATTTATACATAAAATAAAAAACAATAACTTAATTATATTCAAAAAGAAGTGGAGCAACTTTTTTATTTTTTGATAAAATTATAATTAGTATAAAAAATTAATAAAAATAGCTGGCAATAATTTATCAGTAATTAATCTAAAAATAAATTTCAATTTTTTTCAATAGCCTATATGAGCTGCTTCCCCATTATACCTTTCCCCCCATACAATTTAAGCTAATAATTTCTGCTTCAATTTTAGTTATACATGTATTAGGAACTTTCCACTGTTCCATCTGTATGTCAGAAATGGTAGCTTTTGCTGGCTGTGAATCTCTGTCGCTTGCCACAAGAAGCCGCCAACATCGTCAACATTTTCTACTCTCACTTTTCAGCTACTCTACACTTTTTTAATTTGCGACTACCTGCCACACTTGGTCAAGTACTCGAGTCCTGTCTGCTGAGTTGGTCCAAGTTTGTCTGAGTTTGTCTGCCTGGGCTGTAAAGTTGGTTTGTTTTACACTTCGTTCGACGTCCCGTCGAGCAGTTTGTTATAGCTGGCACTTATTGATTTAGCCTCTCGGTGCTCCAGCGAACACGCCCAAGTCGATGTAGATTGCCACTGATAACATTGAAATGATATACACGGCACATTAAATGGATTATTTAATGTTGTCACTTGTACGTATGCCTGGCAAATGATGCGTACAGCTGATAGCTGTAGCCCCAGCCCCCAGCCCCCACGCCCCATTCTGCGTACCCCAGCAGATGCCTCTTCTGCGCTGTGGATTACACACGGGGGAGTCGTCCTTATTTTTATTTGTCTTGTGTGTGGTTGTCGTCGGGTTTGTCGTCGCCATTTGTTGTTTGGTTTGCCTTCATGACTTCAAATGGGGGCTAAAGTTGATTGTGCTTGAAATTGGGCGGGTTGTATGTGCGTGCCAGTTCCTGTAATTGCTGATATGCTCTTTACCCAGCCGGCGCTTGCCACGCAGCTTGTAATAATAAATTTGGAAGCAAAGTTTGCGAACTCAGACTCAGGCTGACAGCCAACATTCTTGTGGTTATGCTTGTTCTTGTTGATTATGTTAAGGTGCTAAGCACTCAGAAGTCCATTGGCATTATGAAGATAGTCGCTGAAAGTGAAATCCCACCTGTGGCTTGGTATGTTTAGTATATGAAATCAGACACGACACTTGACTGGGGCTGTCAATAACATTTCTCGTCAGCAGAGTCGATAAGAACTGACTTTTTTATAGACTAAGCGGGGACAATTGCAATTTGCTTTGTTTTTTTAACAGTTCAAAAAATGTTTAGGCATTCGCATGGAAAGTCGAACACGGAAATTTAATATCCACTTTTGGTAACATTTTATATTTGCCATAGACTTGATCTGAAATTAATATGTATCAGATGCCAATTATTTATTCTAGGGCCAAGCAATTATATCGGTTCTCTTGGCTTGCTTATCATTGGCCTGATAACCCACTAAGAAAACGTTTGACCTTTAACCTTACTGAAGCACACGATTCGATTCGTAATCTGTTTGCTATGCAGCACGCATATTCGCCAGCAGCATAATTAACCACATTATTCAAGTCTATCAAGTGTAATTCGAATAACAAACTCAGTCATTTTTCAGACTCGCTTTGGCAAACAAACAAACATGCTCTCCATATACGACCGAATAGCAAACAAATATGGGCACCAGCATGAGCATAAGCCACTGGAGCGGACGCCTTTGGGGACTTCCTCGTCTGCGTACGGGCTTAGCGGCTGATCTATTTATGACCTGGCTAAGGCGCCCTTATAAATATGCATATTATGGCTTACGCATGGTGAATGCCTCCTCTTTGACTAGCTCTGCTGAATGTGACTAATAAATTGCGAATAATATTCATACGATAAAAACGAGGCTCGAAGTTCTAATTACTATGCCATTTCGATTATTGGTTGGACTTGATAAACAGAGTTTCTTTTTGGAGTAGTATTGTATTTCATTCGGTAATTTATGCCTTTTAAAACTACTTTTTTCGGTCAACTTAATCTGCTTAATACACAATATAAACAGGAAAAACTTACTTGTTTCTTCTGCTCCTCGGGGGCACGAGCAGGCAACAAACATGAAACTTTTACATTATGTTTTCTTCTCTAAAAGATGGGTAGCCATTTTACACTTGTATTTTTAGCTTAACAAAAAAAAATACACTTGAAACTTTAATTTGGCACATGGTGCAATTTGTAGGCGCTTCGCTAAACCACAACCTTAAGCCAAATGCAATGCTAATATTTTGGCAGCAGAACAATGAGAGCTCATCCTCATTAGGTCTTTTATTGCTGCGAGGGGGCAAGGTCGTCGCAGACGCCCGTCGAGCCACGCCCACTGAAAACTAACTTCAGCTAATTCAATTACATTGAAATGCAAATGCAGATAAGTACTTGGATGGTGCTCCTAGAAAGGCAGTTGGATTCAAGGAGACTTAAGCACGGTCCGGGCCACGTCTTCGGCAAAGGCATGTTAAGCCACTTGATCCGGCAACGCTGAGTACTCGACTTTTGTTACATCTGGCATCTGGCTTTTGACAAAACAAATATTCAACGCATTCTTTGAAACACGTTTGCAAGTATATTAGAAAAATAATTAAAGCTAATTGCGCAAGTTGCGAGTGTGCTTTGAGTGCACTCGAATGGCAACATTTTCGCATGTTGCATGTTACAAGTGAAAAATATGTAAAATAAATGAATAAAGGGCACAGCTTTGTGCGAAAGTAGCTCCATCAGCCAACTGAAGCTGTGCAGAAAATCTTAAATGTGTGCTCAAGATATTTGTTATTCCTTTCTATTAAAACAACAACAAAAGCTTCAAAATTTTAACAAATGTGAGTTCTTGAGCGTGCTCATGCTATTACTATGCATATTTGCCCGGCTATATACATCCACCTACTTTAGCTTGAAGCAGTTCGTTTTCATCAGCGCAGTTCCTACTAAAAAATAAATGATTCTTGCTTAGAATCCGTATATTTAATGCAATTTGTAAGATATATATATAAAACTGTTTGTCCTGACTGTCTGACTGACTTATTGACTGACTGATTGGTGATCAACGCACAGCCCATGGCGTAAGAGCTGGGAAGCTTAAATTTTCATATACCTTGTCCAATATTGTCCGTTGAGTTATTTTCGATTGATTGACTTCTTTATTGAAAAAAAAACATTAAAAAAATTCCTGCTTTCTGCTCACCTCTATTAACACCTAGATCTTTGCTTCCACAAAATAAACCTAAGAGCCCTAATCACAAGCAACATATAGCACACAATCAAAGTTATAAATTAAGTTATTAATTATAATTTAATATTTTACCCCTAAGAAGGGTGTACAGTTATTAATAATTAATTAATATTTTACACCCTTCTTAGGGGCATTGAGATTGTGTAATTGTATGTTAGTCCAATTCAATAGCAGCCTTTTCTGTGAAATATTTGACGCATAGAAAACGACATCTCCGATATATGTATATTATAGATCAGCATCAACAGCTGAGGTGTTATATATTCATGTCCGTCCGTCCGTCCGTCTGTCTGTTTCTATGTGAACTAGTCTCACAGTTTTAAAGTTATCACATTGAAACTTTGCATACGTTTCTGTTGCAGGCAGTACATATGTCGGAACGGACCGGATCGGACCACTATACCATATAGCTGCCATAGGAACAATCGGTCAAAGAGTAGGTTATCAAGATACTATGACCCAGCTCGGCATTCATTAGATGCACTTTGCTCCCTACATATTTGCATAGGGAAGATCGGTCGAACAGTAGGTATGGAAAAATATCTGCAAATCGGAAATGGCTAAGAGGGAATTAAATCTTCAGCATGCAAAAAATATCCTTATTACTCATTTAATAATTACAATGCCATTAATTATTTAAATGTCTGAGATCAACACGACTGCTTAAGTCTTTTATTTCACTGCGATTAAAAAAAAAAGAAGATAATTAATTATGTATCCCATTGATTAAAACAAGCTTTAACAATATATGGCTACAACATACCATGAGCCTTAATACATTTTGAGCGAACAATTTTACAATAGGATTAATTTTAAGAACCTTATTAAAAAAGTGAAAATACCGTATTGAAGGACGACTGTGACTGTATACAAATTTAATTAATACTTTCATATTTAGCCAACGGCAAGGACTTGCAAAGAGGGATTCACTTATTTCCATTTTGGGCCGTTTGTTATAATAAATTCAATATTTTCGCTTTCGTGATAACTGCATGGAAAAGCAGCTTTTCACCTCATTAAAATATGGCTGCCACGTGCTGTACGCTACGTGGTGCGCGGCGCGTTAATCTGTGGCAAGTTGCTGTTAAATGCCGACGGCGGGCAGCTTTAAAGTGTCATAAAAACGGATGCCATAATAAATATTAATGGCGACGGCCGGGTCGGCAAAACTAACTACTGCAGCATTCGCATTCCGGCATAGGCTAAATGTGCGCTTCCGCTTCCGGTCTCTTAGGCTGCCCGTAGGTCCCAAGACCGAGCACTGGGAAACCTCAGTGGGGGCCGTTTCTTCGTTTTGTTTACATTCACCTTAAAATATTTATTTATTTGCGCAGCATACAAAACGCGCGCCAAGGGCATCATTTGCATTGAATCACTTTCATTGTTGTTAATCTTTTGCGCTCACATATAGAATTTAATTAGGGCGATGGGCTGTCATTTTTCAATTCCTGATGGGGCGCATCAGTCAAGCCCCAGTGTGCACGAAGTGTGACCAAACTTGGCCGAGACACGCCCCGTTGCCCAGCTGAGAGCAGGCGAAAGTAAAAGGTTGCAAAGTACAATATAATGCCAAACAGTTTCGCTTTTGCCCCAGTTTAAATTGGTGTGCACTTGATTCTAGGCGCAAAAATTGTGTGCGATTTGGCTACGAGTGTGATTTTGGCCAACACACACACACACGCATACAAACACAGACTCGCCCACTCATAATCAAAATAAAACCCAACGGCGCTAAGAATAGCCTTTTGTAAGATGATATTCGGCAGTTCAACGAACGACCAAGAGGATTTAATTTAATGATGTTGGCATTAAGTAGCAAAAACCCAACGGTCAGCAGCAGTTTAAGTGCAAATAAAATAAAATAAAATAAAATAATATAAAAAAATGAAGAGATCACATCTTTGGAGAGCGCAGACCCAAAAGCATGTTAATTAAAGCACAGCAGAAAAGCAAATGGGGTTTGTCATTACTCTAAAAGTTCCTCTTAAAAAGTAACTTAAATAATCACATTATATATTGCGCAACAACATGCCTCAGCACTTGCACTGCAAAAAGAATTCTGTAAACGCTAAACTTAAGTGGAACGTCAATAATTTTGCAAGCTTTTAAGACTTGAAGGAATTGCTTTTAAATATTTGTATATTTTTTACATTACACAAAAAAGTTGTGATAAGCTTGAGAAAAATTGCACAAGGGGCTGAAGAAAAAAATTCTGAAGCCTTAAATACGAATAAATGGTCTTAAAATTACAATAGGTTGGATAATTAATATAGAACATAATTAATACTTCAGGTATGATATGACAATTTTATAATTTGCGAAGTAAAATAAGATTTCGTGCGTAATTTAACCTGGCACGTTAGACTAGATAGAAATCTGTAGAAATATGGCATAAAAGCAATTTTATAAAATAATTTTAGAACCCACTCAACTTGTTTTGTTGGTTATTAACATCATGAAAAGTTTTTAGCTACCTTTCGAATAGTTAAAAGAAATATTAAATGCCCCGTTAAGTAGGCAACAGCATTAAGAATACTTCCAGCTGCTAATCCACACGTAGTCATATAAAGTAGAGTGAACCACTTTGAATCCATTTTCACAGCTACTTACACACACATTAGGGGCTGGCCAGGCCAAAACTTATTCCACACACGCACACACACACACAAGCACAAGCTACGTGGCAGCAATGGTGCTCGGCTAGTTTTAAGTGACAAAAACTTCTACAGCAGCTGGGAGAACGAGTTAAAAGTTATTAACAAGAGTTTTACCTTTTACCTGTAATTATGCTAAGCCTGGGCGCAGCTAAAGACGACTCTAAGCCAACTCGTAAATGCGTATACGGGTATACGTGCATGTGAAGCGCTCCCTAATGAAAAAACGGGCCAAAAGAGTGGGGGAAAAACTTTGGATACTTTCTTTTAAGCTGACACATTTGTGTGCCCATTGACGCCTTTTTACCAAACGAATGTGAACTGCCCAATGGCCCAAAACTAATCGACTGTCAATGCAGAGGGAGACCCGCGAATGAAACAAGCCGATAGCTAAGCATGAAAGAGTGCTGCTAGCTCCCGAATCGATGTTACCCCTTAAAACACATACATTAACAGGTATGGTCACTGCCATCGCGATTCAAACAGAAATCGCACACTTTGGCAAGTGGTTTTTCAGCAATTATGATTCATTAATTCAAATTTAAACTTAAAATGGAAAATTATCATTATTCTACATACTTTTGCACAGCCGTATTATACCCTCTTTAGCATTTTCACAGATCCCAGGGTATACAAGAAGAGTAAATGCTGAACCCTGAGAAAAATTGCATAGTGCAGCGGGACAATCAGCGATGTGGAAATGCTGGTGCTTAAAGTAAGGCGAAAATGGTTGGTAATAAATTTTAGTGACTTGCGCGTGACAACTCATTAGAACTGACAATGGGCCCACAGGGTGAGCGTGGTGAGGTGGGTGAGCGGGGTGAGTGGGGTGAGTGGGGTGAGCGAGAGAGGGCTCGTCAGCCCTGCCACGCGATTTAGAGAAAATCATCACATATTTCGCTTCATATTGACAGAGCGCAGCCAAATGGGTATATGAAATGTGGTACGAATATAATTTGAAGATGTCTATGCAATATGGTCTTCAGTTCTGGCCTTCATATTTGGCATCCGGTGCTCCGGTAACAATTGCTGGCACATCAATCATAAATTCCATCAGAATTTAAATTGTTTGCTGAAAAGACATTTGCATAGGACATTTTTCAGCCGCAGATAAATTAATTTTATTTTTGTTCGCATTTATCACTGCGCCCACGCAATGAAAACAACATTTTCAGAACTTTCAATTTTTGAAACATCAGCAACGCCTAACATTACATTACAAACATTAAAATTATGCCAAGCGTGCCTTTTGCCTAGTCATTCCCTCAATTTGGATTGAGCAGAATTTGCCATAAATCAGTTTTTTTTTCATTCCCCTCAAAGTTCCACAAGCAAATGGGTTGCAGCCACGCGAAACGTTTCCACTTGTAAGCTGGAATTAATAGACTTGAATTTATTTTGCTCGCTACTCGCGAATTGTGGCAATTGTGAGAGAAATTCGTCACTCTTCCGGAGTCTGTGCCATGTTCCATGTGCAATAGGCAAATATCTAATTCAAAATTAAGATTGGTTGATTCCGAAACGCAATTGCTAAATAAATGCAGATTGTATCTTAACTCCTTTAATATTATTTCCACTAACAATTTAAGTATAGACTATAATTAATTTGAATCATGTTAAATAAATTCATTTGAAATGCTGATACATATATTTAAATTGTACCATGCGAACTCACCGATAATATTAAAATCAACAGTTTTTTGTAATTGTTATTTAGCGCAGCACATAAATTTAGTTTTTTCTTGGAGCATGTAATTTATTCAAATTTATGGCACACATTTAATCAGGCACAGACAAATTAATATATGCATGGCCGTTATTTCGATATATATTTTAATTTCTTCTCATCCCATTTAGTATTTATTATTTTTTTAGATTTTGAATATTTTTGGAATATATTTTCACTATCTGATCTGCACTTTATTAAATTGAATCTTGTTGATTTTAATTGTCTTTAGTTCCTTTAAGTTTGTTTTATTTTAAATTTTATGTTTTCGCAGCAAATCTTTCCTTGAATTTCTTATCTTAATCATTTTAATTTTTAGAGTGTTTTCTTCATTTTTATGTTTATTTTAATGAATTTTCCTGTTCATCAAAAATGATATATTTATTGAACAGCGAATTTCGGACTTTACCAATACCTAAGTTTCATTTATACACCCATATGCCAGGACACGCACTACTGTTCGCCGTCGAATCGCGTTCGAGACTGTCGCGCGCCTGTTAGATAAAGTGAACAGCAGCCGCCGAGCCTCTGCTTCTGTTAAGTTTTGTTTTGGGATTTTTTAACAGACTTTTCTTGCCAGCAAAGCGTTAAAATGGACTGTTAAGCTGGTGCAAACAAAGCATCAGCAGTGTACTTTTAGGTTTGCTGAGGCTATACACACCGATATAGAGCTAGACTTCTATCTAGATGGAGTTGGCTACTCTGCTGATATTTTTCGTCTGCAGCAGGATTCATTTACTCTGTTCATATAAAATTAATTTGGTCATGAGTGACGTTTCTTGCGCCTTGTTAGAAGCGCAACAGCTTCATTGCTGATTTTTTATGGGCTCGTCAAGATTCAAGGAATCCCCGTGGGATATTACACATCACGCATACGCATCGTGGCGACCAGCGTGGCAACGCAGAACCTCTTGTGGGTCTCTGAATAGGCATTTAATGCCAGACATTTAGCATTAACGCTGTTAACGTCAACGGGCCAGCGAAAGATAAACATAAACATAATTGATGAGATCGGGATAAGCATCAAGCGCGTGCGACCCATTCATCATTGCCGACCGGAAACTTTTATAGGCACCAAATAGGCGTGGGCACAAAAAATATGTGACTTTCACGCCAGCATCAGGGCTCTGTATAGTTTTCAAATAAATGAAATATGTGTATTTTTGCCAAGTATTCTTGAATATTTATTTCCGTGCAACACCATTTCAACCATTTCGAAAATGCCATTGAAACTGACACACGTGATATATAGCTGAAAACTTTATATAGCATTCAGGCCACACACTTGATTCCGAGCGTCCCAATTTATATGAAAGTGTCTTGTACTTTTGCAAATAGCCGGAGAAACTGTCACTTTTATGGACTGTAAATGTCTAGCTGATGGTTTATTTCTTGCTGCAAATAAGTGTAAATTTTCTCGATTTGCTTAACGCAGTGAAACTCTAGTTTCTGATAAAAATAATTTTAGTTACTAATTTTACTTTAATGTCCCAATAGTTTCCAATTTAATAATAATTTTTTCATAAAATTGAACGGAAGTACTACAAACTAATTATAACATTACTTAATATTTTTTCACTTGAAAATCTTTTCAAAGAATTCACCGAATGGTCGTTAATTAATTGTCGATTTCTTTACGTTTTCTACACCTTCAAACAATTTTCAAGCCATGCTCAGTTCTGATCCAGTGATTCACCTTAATAAATATTTTCACTTGTCAACTGGAATTGAATAAAAATATAAAATAAAAGAAGAATGTTAAATGCTTAACGCGCAATTAAGCAGGCAGCCAGAGCAAAGTGCGTGCCAATAAACATTGAATAAATATTTGCCAAAGGCATAACAGAGAGACAAGCTCGGAGTCTGATAGACTGATAGACGGACAGGCCAATGGACAGACAGCCAGCCAGGCAGTCGGGCTGGCAACAGCGAGAACGTGCACGGCGTTAAATACTTTTGCACGTCGATGCCAGGAACAAGAAAAACAGCCACAACTTAAGACGGCGACAAGCAGCTGATGATGAGGCAGCAGTGCAAGCCGACAGCCGACCGTCCATTCGTGATGTGCTTTTTGTTGACAGCATAATTACGTTGATGACAGCGGCCGAGCGGTGGGATGGGAAGTCGAACAAACACAGACGTGAACATCAACCTGAGCTCGGACAATGGACATTGGGGCGTAGTCGAACGCCATTAAGAGATGACCACCAGAGCATTTCAGAATATTTCTGCGTGTGTCTGTGTGTGTGTGAGGGTTTATAACTGCACGCAGGTGCTTTGCGGTTGCCAATGAATTGGGCATCGCGCACAAAAGCAAGCTAAAAATACACTGCAAGTTGACCCATGTGTGGAGCATATTTCTCAGGACAGGATGGGGTCAATGCGCACTTTAAGCGGCATTTCATCTTGTCTGGAAAGTAATTCAATTAACGCATCTTTGTTATGTATGCACTAGACAACCTGCTCAATCTTGGTGTTAATATCTTATTGTTGTGGCTTGTTACGGACAACATTAATATTAAGTTAATACTAAAGAGGCCACTAAAAACATTTTTCATTAAACTGTAATGTTTTTAACATAAATGTAAACATAAACAAGCGCTGTTAAGATAATAGCTGTTAAACAGAAATTAGTTACGAATGCCCTAAATCTATCCCCAACATATTCTCCCAAACTATTATAGTTTATTTCAGTCTCATGTAATAAACTATTTTATAGTAAGCCATTATAGTGTGAAGCAATATCATATTACTGTGGTTGGATTGTAAAACGAATGCCGCTACCAAAACATTTTTTTTGTTACTAAATTTTCTGTTTTGTCCATAGTATCAGGCTACATATGCGTGTTCACGTGTGTGAATAGCTATAGAATATACTCGGCTGAATCACGATATGATTTTTCATTGAAGATTGCACTATTTACGAGTCCATTGCTCAATGGGGCGAAGTAAAGTCTGTACCAAAATGGGCACAATATAGCCACTAGCTATATATGATGATGGCAAGGTACAGGTGAATAAGGGGAGCGAGCAATTATTTATATTTTTCAATTAAAGCATCAGAGACGGATGGAATCAGTATGTAAAATGTTCTGTTTTCACTGAACTCGCATAAATCTAGTGGAAATTTAACACTGTGAATGCCGTAAGACTGTTCGGCTTAAAATGTTTTCACCTGTCTTCTATAAGGCTCTTTAAATTCCAATGTTTGTTTTTATTACTGATTTATTGTTTTTTGCTTTCAATTTGTAAAGCATCACAGAACAAAGCCCACAATACACATGTACTTTCAGATATAGTATCTGTATAATAAAAAAATGGGCTGCAAGTATTTTCTCATCTCTCAAGGTCCAATTTGGGCAAAATTCGTCCAATTCTCAAACCACGAAAACCAAAGCAAAAACCACTAACAAAATTTACACTCAGTGGTCAGCAGGTTAGACATTCCTTCATATCAAATAACAAAGGAAGCCCCAACAAAAAACTAAATAAATAAACTGGGTACTACTCGTACGTATACTTCTATGGAAGTGTACACACAGACACACGCAAACACTCCCATACACATACACAAGGAATTCACACACATGGGAGTATTTGTAAGTGAGAGCTGGTACGAACGACACACTAAAACTTTTTTGTGGGTAGCGTGGAAAAAGTTTGTCCGGATCGTCTGGCAATAATCATAATAGCAGACTCATGTAGCTAATGAAGCCGTAGGGCATCTGCCTGAGTGCGATACGCCCCACAATTATGATTGCAACGAGCGTGTGCATATTAAAGAACATTTGCAAGGACACTGCCAAAGTAATTGCACACAGCTAAAAAGTTATTAATTATCTGCATGGCCTCAGAATGTTTGCCGAGCTTTGTGAGAAATGCAAATACTACAGCTTGTTCGCCCTTTGAGCCAACTTTTGCTCTCGGCCAAATCGCAAGTAATTAGTGAACATAAGTCTATACGTTTCCTCTGTAGATGTGTATGTGAATGCTGGAGTAGTTTACGGGGCGCTGGTGCATGTAGTATGCGGCAGCAAGGTTAACTAGTTTCCAGTCTCTCAAAACCAATTAGGGTATCACCAGCTTAATACGCTCAAAATTAATTAGCTACCTTGACGATAACCGAGTTTGTTTGAAGACAATCAAGTGAGTGAGATAGTCAAGAGCGCTGAGTTGGGCTAAAACCAAAATTACGACATAATTAATATACCAAAATGCCTTTCAACCAGACTGAAACTGATTTCACACTAGAATTTGGTACTCTCTCACTGCACGCTTTCCATTCTTGGACCAACAATGCATTGCACTGTGCTCTAGAACTAATCGGGAATTACATTGTGTTCGTCCCAATCCAACGCACTTGGCAAAATTCATGATAATTATTACTCTGCAAAAGGTTCTTCGGTCTTCAATGTACTAGACTCAGCTTACGATTCCCAAGAACCATTAAATATACAGAATTGAAATTTAGTTTGAATTGTTTGAGTAAACAAAACGTTGACATATTAGATTCAATTCCAAGTTACATTCGCCGTTTCGTTTTTTTAAGCGGAATATGTTCTTTTTTTGCTTCATTTTCCTTATGCAAATGCAAAATCTTCGCTCTGCGTGCCAGCTTGATTACGTTCCATATACTGGGATAGCGCGGATGTATGCAGCTCTTGCAAATTAAACGAAATAAAACGCCGTGGCTGACTGGGACTCAGACGGTCGGTCAATTGCTAAGCTTAACAATCAGCCAGTCGAGGCTTTGTGATGTTTCTTTCCGTGCAGAGCTTGTTAAAATCTACGCGACAGAGAGAACGTGTCCGGAATTCCATCAACTGGTTGACTAGTCATATTAAGTCCATACCTCTCTATCTCGCCCACTGCCTTCCCTCCTCTCTCACTATTCATGTGCTACCCTCTTGAAAATGCACACAATTCTTTTGTTTTAATTTGAATATCAATTTGTGTGGACATTGAAGCCACAGGTATGGCCAAGCAATCAATTTAAATGCAGCGATTTTCTAATGCCAGCAAATTCCGTTGCTCACCTACTGGCTAGCGATGAGCGTGTGTCGTGTTTTTATCGTGTCACGAAGCATCTGACTTTTACTTATTTTTATCGAAAATTCTCAAACGAAATTTTATTTTTTATTTATGTCATATGAATGAAAATGTAAACTAGGAATCTGAATTTCATAAATTTCTGTAAGCACAAAATTAAATAGGAAATTTCTGTATTTCGAAAGCATGTGGTCTGTGCTGTACTCCAAAAATGCTAGAGGTAACCGTTTCGACCTGTGACCCAACGTTGGTGCAATCCCTGTTCTGTGTGCTTGTTATCATTTGCATAAATAGCTGTACAGAGAAGACAAAACAGAAACAGGTCGTCGTACTGACCGCAGCCTGAGGCTGAGGTCATCTCTTGGCTCGCTTTCAGCCAACCCAAATCACAAACACAAAATATATAAACACATGGGCCCGACGGCTTTAAGTTTCTATTTGTTTCGCAGCGCACACAAAACTGACGCCATGTGGCATAAGGGCGTAGGATGCGACGTGTGGGGGCAAATCCTCGCAGTTGTTTGAACCGGGCAAGCGGCACTCAGTTGTCATAAAACTGTCAGCTCGTGGCAGACACAAAAAGACAAAATCTGCGATAGGTTCAAAGATTTGCCTAGGCCAAATATGCGAAACAAGATAGAGATTTGCATATTTTAAATATGAAATGTGTCCTTAATTGTCCGTGCCATAAAATATAAAAATGAAATATTTTTATTTTGGTTACTGTAGTAAATCCACTCGTTATAATTTGCAGACCCTGTTAAAAATGCGCAGAGGAAAGGGAATAATAAAAGTCTTCAAACTATAGCGGCTGGAATTCAGATGAACAACATTCTTATACTCCTTCACAAAGTGAAAAGGGTATACGCAATTTCTTTCGGCCCCTTTGAAGCTGGAGATTTCATGTAAGCTATATACCCTTGTATATTCGCGTCAGATAAAGGGTTAAAAAGTTATTGACCACGCCCACTTGGGTCATTAAACTTTACTAGGATCCACTAAAAAATAGACAAATTGGAAAATTTTATGAATATAGTGGATGAAATGCCTCGGGCTGTGATTGGACTGTTATAGAGTATTGCTCAGTCGGTCGCACACGACCTCAACATACTCGCTCATACTTTTTAGCAGAGTTGACAGAACTTTTAATATGTGCCAAGATTGTTAGTATATGCACATATTTAAATGCGATATTTATGCTCTGAAAGAAACATAGCGCATTTAAAAAAATCAATTACTCAAAGTGTGAAGGTGAGTAAACCAAAAAGGACAACTCCTGCCTAAAGTACGCAGCATGTACCATGCTTTGCATGTATGAATGTGTTTTATTGTATGCATATTTCTTTAAATGGGAGCAACCCAGTCGGACAGCTAACAACTAAACTCTAAAGATCTTCTGAATAGCACAAACAAATCAATTTCATTAAAATTTACCGCCTCTTGTTATTATAGCCGGCTATAATTAAAGTCGTCGCGACGTCATAGAGCTGCCTTGCAAAACTTCTGGCAGATAGTTTATTCTTCTTTTTTATTTAATTATTTAGTCTTAGAAAGAAAGAAACGTGCATATGGGTTATTTACCACATTGCAGTTGCTCAATCAAAACACTTTGCACCCAAGAGTTTGGGTGCCAAAAAACTTTGTTGCAAATTAAATAGAATTAATTGTTTTTACGTTTGTCGTGGAAAGTTTTCGGTTTACATTTCGCTTTACGAGCCAACACTTTGGCCAACCAACAGAACCCGAGTAGGACTAATCCCAACAATAACAACAACAACAATAACAACAAGAGGAACTTTCATTATGGTGCTGTTTGGCGACTGGGTTTGAGGATTGGATCCGGGTGAGCTTACTGCGGTTTAGTGGCAGCTCCTAATGAAATTCGCTCGACTTGTTTCCTGTTTATGGCACGCCCGCCCACAAACTTTAGGCATTATGCAGTCATCGTTGTTGTTGTTGTTCTTGTTGTTCTTGTTGTTGATGTTGTTGATGTTGTTGTTATTGTTATACGCTGAAACAGTGAAAACTTGGAAATGATATTGGGTGTTCTGGATCCGGTTCGGTCCAGCTACAGCATGTCTGTGTCACTCAAATGATTAAAGATTTCATTTTATGACTGCTGCCTGGCTGCGTTTTGCTCTGGTTGCTCGCTGTTAGCTGTCGGCTGCTGTCTGCTACTTTTTGCAACAATTTATCAACTCTCAAGGTTATCCGCAGCAGTTGTAAAAACTTTGCCATTTGGCTTTCTCCCGCCCGCATTAAATTTCTAATTTAATCAACTTACAGTTCGGTTGGGGCAACACGCGTTCGCGCTTTATAGGCAAATTTCTACTCATATTTCATGGTTAACATAAAACCAAGCCAGGCGAGTTTCTCGTGACCTTTAAATATTCAATCGACTGGACCAACTCTTCTGCCCACGTCTTGTCGCTCTAATCGAAAGTCATGGCTAGGCCCATCAAGAATGATTGATGGCCGCCATTTTGCCACAGCAACAGGGTTCTGTCAGTTTTCAAGATGCCAGCAATACTACAAAACTTTTCAGACAGCCCGATAATTGGCGACAATAGTTACGCTTTCCGTAATTCACTTTAATCATTTCGCAGCCCAAAAACTCCTCCCAAGACCGAATTTCCTAGAAAACTATTTATCACTCAACTCATTACAATGCGAACTTGGATTATTTGGAGCCGCATGCGTGTATTTTCCATCTCACTGGCAGTTTTCTTAATTACTTATGTGTGAATTGACAAAGTACATAATTATGCCACACATACCCAAGGCTTAGACACTAGCTCATGGAAAACCACAAAGGCAAATACTTAATTGTCTCGTATAGCAAAGAATGGAAATTCAAATTCATTATTGAAACAATATGCCACAACATTTTATTGTATTAATGAACTTTAAACCGAGAATGTAATAAATATATTTATTACAATCTAGCGATAATGATGTTACATGTGAAATGGATGATGCGTAAATTTATTATTAATGTATTTATTAGATATTATTCGTATTATTTATATTACATTGTCAATTGTCAGTTGTACAGACCGCATTTTGGTTCATTTATCCACTTTAAAACTGTTTAAATTAGTAAACAATGCAAACATATTGTGTAGTTTGTTTGGTAACAAAAAGGACCAACAAAAGGCTGTATTAATTCCTATACTAATTCCAATCGATTATTAGAATTATTCCTAATGCGGAATGTAGGAAGTTTTAATTTATTTAAAGAAGAGTCTCACATACTCTTTGTAGTAGTAGTTGGTTTTTTCCAACCATTTCAACTGCTAATGAAAAATTAGTAAGAACTTTATATTTGGCTAATGGCCAATACTCTTGACATTGGGACCAACTAGTGGAAGTTATTTGCATAATTTATTAAGCAGTAAAACATATTAAATTTTCTACTGATCCCCATAAATGAATAACAATTTAACGCTATAAGTGCTCTCAAAATATGCATAATGTCCTTTTTAAAGTAAACTTGTTGTTATAATGATTGTATATATTATGTCGAAAGTTTTTGAATTGTGTTAATTTTCAAAATGCACATCAGCGCTTCCCAATTAATCAAGTCACATGGTTGGGTCCACTTTTTTGCCTATTACGTTTTTAAGCAACTCTTTTGAGGCGCCTGCGAGTGGAACAACTTTTGCCATTGCCCTGGAAACACTTTGAGCTATTGCCTTGAGATAAACCCTCCCCAGCCGTGATACTGCCTGCAGAGGGCTTTTATGTAGGAGCAACTTTAACAAGTCAGAAGAAAGTTGACGCTTGCAGGTTCATAATTTCCGCTACGAGATGACAAGGTACAACTTTTCAACTTCTTAAATGCATACATACTAAGCGCCTAGCAAAGTTTCGGTTGCAGTCACAGCTCAAGTTATATCATTTTGTTAGCTTTCTATAAAAGCGATTTCTGCAATGTGATTTTCCCAATTGAATATTATTTAAACATTATTTGCTTTTCGCTTCAGAAAAAACTAATGCATAGATTTCAGCGCGCAGGTCAAAGGATTTGCAATTCAAAGTGAGGAACAGTTTCGCGCTAGACGCGACAGTTTATACATATATGTATATACGTGGATATATAGTATTTATGTTTGCATTGCGTTTCACAGAGGAACCGTTCTAATGAGCAGCTGAAGAATGCTGAGTGCCGGTACGTGTCACCCAGTTGAACGAGCAACTTGTTGTCAGCGTTCACACCCCAACGGAAATTCATTGTCTCCGCATCAGCTGCACTCGCATTGCATTTGTCTTCAGGCGCTCATTTGGCATGGAACGCTGTTTGTTTGCATACATTTGACATGGCCACGCTGGCAGCGAGAGGCGCAGGCGGATCTGTGGGCGGCAGGACACCAAATGAAGACAAATTCAACAAGCCAGCGGGCGAACCATGGCCCCATGTGCGCCAGATTTTATTGACTTTATACATCGGGTATGCGCTCCTTTGGCGGCTACTTAATATGCGAAATCTGCACGTAGGCGAGGCAGGCTTGAGCAGGCAGCGGGGCAACCGGAGCACTGCCTGTCTTGGTCATGTATTTGCCTCGCACGCAGAATATCAAGGGTTAACTTAAACGAAAATCAAATATATGGAAAAGAGTGGAAGCAGACTAAGGGGATCTTTAATTTGCACAAACAAAGGCATTTAGACTTATACTATAAGAATGTTTTAGCTAAACATATGCAGAATTTTAATCAAATTTATTGGCAACAAGGCGATTGGGCGATTGGGGAAATGGGTTGGATTTGCTCAACCTTGTGCACACACACACACACATACGTAAGTCGTAATCCCAGTTGACCCGGTTCAAACCTCAGGGCGCACATGCTGGTGCTTAAAGTTACGCCATATGCATAATGCACTTCGCTCTTCTAGGGCAAACGCTTCGTATACGTAATTTCGACGGTTTATCATGCACTGAGCTGAACTTCTTCCGCAAAATGTGTGAAATAAAAACGCCAGTGCCCACATATGACACTAAATACGCGTGCATGTGTGTGTGTGTGTGAGTGGGTGGGTGTAAGCATGTGTGGGTGCGTGTTTGGGACGGCAGAAAATGGAATTTTCCATTAGATTGGCTTTTGCAATCATATTGAACACTGTGCCCGCATAAATTCAATTTATCCACAGTTACTTTTACAATGTTGTGCGTGCAACAATTGTGGCCACTACAGTCGCACTGTTGGCCAAGCTGAAGCCAACTGGCCTCAGAGTGGTCAAGCCGAGAGCATCTGTTGGCAACCCAGTGACAGCTACAGATATTAATCAGGCAACGGCATTTCTGAGCTGTCACCCGTTTTGTTTTAAGCGGCCGCCACTTAGCAGGCCGGCAAAATGGAGCCCCAGCGAGCAGCCATGTTTTGGATTACACGCTCCCAGTGCGCTCGGCCGTGACACCATTGCACACAACTGCAAGTCGGGGGTGTATGTGTATGTGTATGTGTGTGTGTGAGTATGAGTGGCACAGCATGTCGTTTTATCATGTCTGTTGCATTATGTCACACACTCTTTGGCTGTGTTTGCGGCAAATGCCAAACGAACGACACTTAACTTTTGACCTATGCCATTGCACTGCAAGTGCTGCGCATTTTACCACATTTGACAGCTGTCCTTAAACCGATTGAGAATTAGCTGAAAGCTTTGCCAGTTTGCACTCTCTTTGGTTAATGTTAATTCCCTACACTCACAATCGATAATTGGGTCAGCGGCTGCATTAACACTGTTTTCGTTTGATGAATAAAACAAAGCGAAGAAAATGTTTTTGCTGATAAAACTCAAATAATCAAATAAAATATAATGGCAACTATATTGATTCGTATTTAATCTTTTGTGTTATATTTTTTTGTTTTAAAAAGTAAAAGGTACGATTTTTTCCCTCTTCTGTGTAATTTGATTATTAATTTCAGTATTTTCCTTATTAATGCCGCGAAAGATGCCTGAAAAATGTATGATCTGGATCAATAATTTTTTCGTCTGCATTACATTCTCCTTAACATTTAAATTTTACCATTAGTCGCTTTCACAGAAATGACATTTTAAATGTTTCAAAAAAATTAAATTCAACTTCTGCTGCTTTATTACATGCATTTTTATTTTTAAACCTAATTTGAATTGATTTTTTCTTTTAGGCGAAAGGCTGCATGAATTTTAAATTTGTTGAGAGAATATTTTAAAAGCGAATAAAACGAAAAACTACAACAAATCAAATTTTACTACACGGTATGTCAAATAAACTACAAGAATGACATGCGCATAAATGTTTTTTAATTGATGCAGTTCACACCAAATCTGTTATTTGCCTTAAACGAAATATAATGCAAAAAAAAATAAGTAAAACTGTGCTGCTCGGGAGCTCCCGGCTAGGAAGTACCCTGTATTCCCCATTCAACAAAATTTCTACATACATGCACATACAAAAATATGCACGCAAGATGCTTATGAAATTTGCTGGGATCAAAATGTTGTGCCAACCAATTTATTTAAATTTATTAATACTTATCCAAAATGTATATTATGTGCTTCGAGTCTGTGTATGCAATACGAGAACCTTTGTGGAAGCACTGTAATACGCCATTCTTTTTTGGTGGCCTAAAATAATGTAAACTTAATGTTATCCCTGTCCTCTTTCACTGTCATTTCTACTTTATCTACAAGCTTCGTACTTATACAATTTTGCTTTAATAAAAAATTACAAAGAACATTCACAAACTCTTTTGGAGCAATACAGACCTGCACACCTTCATTCAATTCAATATATGGTCAAGAAACTATAAATTTAAATCAATATTATCGATTTCGTGCAGACGAATGAGCTATCGATCGTTCAAAATACATTTTACGTTCGCAAGAGGACTTAAGTTCCTAATTCGAGGCCTTCACTTCTTCAATGTCCACGTGTTTAACCGCACAGACAGACTCATAGACGACCATGATTAGATCAACGATGCTGACCAAAAATATATGTTATGCGGTTGGAGCAGGCTCCCTCTTCTTGTTACGTATATTCTACATCTAACCCATTTTCAAAGGGTGCAGGGTATAAATATAAATCGATGAACTTCAAAGAGAAAGTCTGATTTATGACGCCGTTTGTAAAACAAACACGAGTCACCTGTATAACAAATCCATACACCAAATCGAACGCCAAATTTGTATGGCTCCGGCTAGCCACAAATCGACGGGCGAGGGATTCTTCAACGTTAAAACGAATTGATGGCTGGCAAAAAGACAGCAGCAAGCGCAGGAAAGATTAGGCCGCATGTAAAACGTGTCAAGGAATATGAAAAAGGGAAGCTTACCTTTTTTTGCCGCATGCAGTAAACTAAAACACAATCAATATTTTTTGCAAACTTTGTGCAGCTCTTGTTGTTTTTTCTGATGATGCCGGCATAAAATATTTATCATTTATCATTTTTGTGCTGGCTGCCGGCTCAATATTGACTGTGCTACATAAACATACGTACATTGTGTATATATTTTATATTTCACTCTTAAATTTGGCCATGCGGAATTTTGCCCAAATTTTGTGCAGCACAAATTGAAAATGTAAGCAAATAAAATTTATTTTCTCTGTTTGTAGTTGCATAAAACAAATTTTTAGATATTATATCCTGTTTCCATTCACAATGCCTGAGAAGGGTAAAATGAACGAAAGCAAACTTATAAAACAAGTCTGGCAAGTAACATTGTGAATTATTACCTTTGCGTGTACATTGAAAGCACGTTAAGTTTGTTCACTTTAAGCAATTTATTTTCGGATACAGGGTATCAGGTAGTCAGGCAACCTCGTCCGAGCACTGTTAGTTGGTGAATTTATTTTAAAACACCTAAAATGAATAGATGAGCAATTTGATCTAGTTTTAATTGCTTTTGATTGCATTGGCATTATAATATAAAAATATTTTGGTATACAGGGCAAACTTCGATTGCTCAACTGTGTAATGCCAAATAAATTGGTGAAGCTACAACAATAACAACAACAGATTGAGGCACTTAACATTCAGCACTTGGCCAAGACAAACAGTTTGGTTTTTTATTAGTTCTGGGATTTGTTTGCGGCTGTCCAAGTTTAATTAACTTTCAGAGCTGCTTTGTCTGAAATGTCAACGAGCAAATTTCGTACAATAAAAATAAACACCCTGTTCAGGGAATGGCAAGCAAAGAAAAACATTCAAAAATTATGGCAAAATGAGTAAATTGCATTTTTGGCAGACCACTTTTGGAACGTAGTCGAAAGAGCTCCAAAATAATTGCTTATGCGGACGAAATTCTGCGAAAATTATTTACATTTTTTTGTTTTGTTGCTTCGCTGGGCCCACGCGGCATAGGACTTAATCGGCTTACGACTGTCCAAGTGGAGCCATAACAAATTATTATGTATCATTCAAAAAAATGATTTCGCTTTGATTAAAATTTCATTAAATTTAATACCAATATCAATCACTCCTGGCGCGTTTAAATATGCTGTATGTTTTACTGCTCTCTGCCATAATCCCGTTGTGCTGTGAGTTAATAACACTCACCAAATCATCATTTTGATGATGTCTAATGTGTCATTTATAATTCAACAGCATATGCCTGAGTTGTCATAAAAACTCAACCAGATGTGCCCTCAAATTGAATTGAATTAGAAACTCAGCCTTGCGAACCTACATTTAAGCCCGATTCATCCGAAATGAGATGCAAAACATGTCAATGGGAATCTTTGTTTAAGCCTCGAGCTTTTTCATAAGTGCAAATTTTCATATTTATAATTTATTGCTCGTAAAAGCTTAAAAAATACATGAGTAAAGTTTATTTCAAGTTGCTGCGGATTAAATACTCTGTGTCAAATGCTTTTTTATTAAATTTAATTTTAACTAGTCACATCTAGATCCATCGGATGATGTGATTTGATGATCAGATTTCAATTCAAATTGCAAAACTGTAATTATATTGTCCTGTGCACCCAACAGCGAGACAACAGGCAGGCGGGTGGAGAAAAAATGTTCACGGCATAACAAATCACATTGATTAAAAACATGAAGGCATAACGCACTCGGAATTACGTTTTTTTGCTTTACATGTTGCGTGACAAAATTATAAATCACATTGCAGGCTTATACTGTTTTGGCAATATGGAAGGAGCCAAATCAAATTTTGCTTACCCAAATATTTGTATAAAAAAGTAATTAAATATGTAAATATATATTTACCCATATAGCACACTTGATTATTTTATATCTAATAGGGCGGATACGTACTTTAATAGATACACATCACTAAAAGAAGAAAAGAATTGGTGAACGGATTAGAGCAGGAATAAGAAAGAGTCATATAATAAGAGATTACACAGAGAGAGAGAAAGAGAAACTAAATGAAATAAACTGCAAGAGACTCAATTAAAATTTGAAAAGTCAAAATAAATTTTCATAAAGATCTTTGGAATTTATATTCAAGCGGAGTAAACAAAAAGCTTCAACCGTGTTCCATTAAGATACTTGAGGAATTTCCCTGATTTCCATTTTGCCATGCACATACGTCACACTGATCAATTACTACAAGAAACATAGTTTCCTAGCTGTTGAGTTGGTTCGCTGATCACCAATCAGTCATTCTATCATTCTATCACTCTATCAGTCCACAGCCTCCTATGTCGTAAACACTCTCAGCTCACTTGGACCGTGCTAATGATATAATTTGTGTGGCCCGCCATCTGGCCGCCTACTTCCTCCAGTATTCTCCAATTAGATAGAAAAATCGCTATGGGTGCAATCAAGAATGCATCTGTAATTCGTGGTATGCATTACCTTTGACCCTGCTGTCGCTTGTCTTATGCATAATGCGGCTTATTGCATGGCGGGGTCAGAAGCCACTTCGGTATCCTGTCGCGCACCTGTGAGGTTGATCCCATGTACTGTTTGCCCATGCATTTTGTGTCTCGACTTGCAAACCGTTGATTAACAATGCCTTTGTCTTAGGTTTCGTTCGTCGAAGGCGAACTACCGGGAATCTTATTTAGGGCGTGGTACTGTGTTCCTGAATACATGAATATGAATATGCATATGAATGTGTGTTAGGGTGGACCTTACTACAGAGTATCACCCAAGTCAGTCAGTCTCGCACTCAGCATGCTTGCTCGAATTAAAACGGAAGAGTAAACTTATTCTTTCTTTTAAACCAATACAATCAAGCATATGGATTACGAAATGGTGGATGCCGCTTAGAGGCGCATCAATGTGTGCAGCACTTTTCTGCACAAGCATTCGTTGCATTCGTTGTCAGGCAACAACTAAGCACAAAGTGGCATGAATAACGAGCGGGTGTTGAAATCCCCCAACAAAGTCAAACTGTCGACTGCACACCACACACCCACACACCACACACCCACACAGACACACACATAGACAGGCACGGGTGGCGCTCATGTGTAAAACTTTTGTATGCAGAATTTCATAGTCTAGTCGAGGCCCAACAGCAGCAGCCGCTGCCATAACGAGGCCCGCACATTTCTATATCAGTGACGTGTTTGACTTTTATGAGCTCACATTGATATGATGTAGAAATTATTAACATGGTCGCCTGACTTTCTATACCAAATACGCCTTGGCTAGGACATGCAAATGGTGTATGATTTTCAATATTTGTACGTATGCAGGCTCACATAGAATTTAAGTACGGCAACGCTGTTTATTAGATAAGCTTCCGCTTTGTTATGCCTGCCCATTGCCTGCCTGCTTAGATTTGATTGACTGCGTTTTGAGTTGACAACGCAGCCATGCAGAACCGCCAATTACTATGATAATGTTCGTTCATTTTAACACACAAACAATCCACATACACACACGTACGCTGGCACACCAAGCTGGCATTGTCTGGTTCCATTTTGCAGACTTGGCACTCTGGCAACTCTAGCAACATAAAATGCCAAAAAAAAAATCAAGAAAAATCACACATAAAAAAGCGTCAATTGGCGACACGTTACACTGACAAATTGCCGAGCTGTACCCAGGAGCAGCTGTAAAGGCGGAACCAAAGACGCTGTTGTTTATCGCCCTGTCAGGCATTATGGCTGGCCGACATTCAGTAATCTGCTGGCCAACTTTCCTTAGTACAGTTGGCAAGGGTTGATCGTAAATGGGGAATATGAGTCAAAGCGAATCATGTTGCCGTAACTAACTTACGATTATGAACACAAACCAAAACACAATTTCCCGCTTTTCACGCTTCGCCCGCCTCTAACTAGGTACGGTTCGTGAACGTGATTTTCCAGCCAAGCATTATATTTTTGCAACTTTAAAATGAACAAAATATCCAAAATATTTTACTTACATCATTTTATTTACCTAGACTGGCTAGCTTAGCATATTTGATGTTGCAACTATATTTCTCTGCTGTTTTCGGACTCCTAGTCCGGTTCGAGGCTAGGTTCATAGTAAAATGAAACATAAACTTCGATTGTCTTGCACAAAATTATTCAATATTAATATCGTAAATGTAAACGTGTAAGGGTTAAACTGAAGGCCAAGAAAATGTTGTAACCTTTACGAAACTGTCATAAATTAAAAATTGAATACACCTGCACTCCACAAAAATTGCAAGTTAAAGGTTCGACCTCCTAGTTTATATCTGCTCAAACAATGTATTGGTTACCTCTAAGACATTCCATTCGAGTTGGTAACTTACAGTCAAAAGTGCTGCATGGAATTTAATGGGTCCCCTTTGGGCTGCCGCACCGTGCTTTGTTGTCGTTTCTTGATTTTTTCTCCTTTATTTCCAACACGTAGCAAGTTTGTGTGTGTGTGTGTGTGTATGTGTGTGTGTGTGTGAGAGAGTGAGTGTACGGGTCAATCTCTAAGTTGTGACTTTGTGCTGCAGTTTATTGCAACTGCGGGGAACCGATTGTGTTGCAGTTGTAAACTTAAAGATTTACAAGCTGACAACACAACTTTTGGAATGCTCAACAACAACTCGTGTTTGGCAGTTTGAGCTGAGTAAACACTTTGTGTGGTGAATGAGATTGGGTCTTAAGTCCAATAACTGGTTGCGAAGACAGAAAGAGAATGAGATATAATAAATTAATGTTTTGTATACTGCCGAAAGTTTATAAGCTCCGCAAATTGAAACCAAATTAAAGAAGTCCTGAAATGCCATCCATCAACGATTTAAGATGAATTGTAATGAAGTTAAGTAACAATACTCAACCGTTGCCTGCGTTAATTCCTTGTTCAGTCAGTCCAATTTGTAATTGTTCAACTGACCTTAACAAAGACATCTAGAAACTATGAATTCCATTTTTTATTTAAAAATGATTACAGCTCTAAATGGAATAAAATTTCAATGGCGACATTTATCGGAAATTGCTCAATAGAAATCACGCTGCATTTGGCAGGCGCCCAACAACAGCGCCAAAGTTTCATTTTTCATTTATTGCTCAAAATATATCAAATTTTTTTGCTGTTCAACTATCAAATACTAATGACGAAACTTTCCACAAAGCTCTTAACACAATCCTTAAAATACTTGCTATAAAGCGCACATCGTCAATTTTTGCTTGCGATTGTCGCCTGAAATACATCGATTTTCATCCGGCCAGCGATGCGAGTTTTTATACTCTTTTATATATACATGTATTCTAATTTTGTTGTGAATCGTGTAACGCATACAAAGAGACATCACCGACCCAATTATTATATTCTCAACACATATATATTTATTCTTCGAAGTATAAAAAAAAATAAAAGGCATACTTATACTTTTTTATTAATTATACTTTATATTTGACAATGTCCATTTCAATTTGCAAAAATTAATTTTGAAATACGTTAGGCCTATCACGCTTAATATGATAAAAATATCTTTTTAGTTTTCTGACTCGATTATTATCGAAAGTTCGGCATTAAAATTCTTTTTAGAAAATATAGAAAAGCAAGAAAGCACCATGAGTTTAAATAATAAGTTCAAAGAGTTAATTCTTTGCGTAATTTTACTTTATGACACTCCAAAACGACTCAAGAATCTTAATAAAATTAAGGACTGTACCTGCTAAAATATGGGAATTTCGATTCGTGGGAGTTAGGGTATACACGAGACGCAGTCTACAACTTCAATTGCTTTAGATAGATAATTGGACGTTGCACACAAGCAAAATACGCGTTATTATTTTCTAAAGAGAGTATTAAAAGCCAGATTTGACGGCAAAATATCTGATTTGAGAGCACCGTATCCAGCCAGTGGAAAATCATTGCATTCATATATGTATGTAGCTTATTGAAAACATGTCTTTCCAATAAATTTATTTATGCTCGCGTAGAATTGTTCGGCTTGGTGCTGGCACGCATCCGCAGCCCTCACACACAGACTCTCCCGCGGGTTACACGTACACACACACATACATATGTGCGGGCTTAGTAGCTGGCAATGAATGGGTCATTGGTCAAATTGAAATAGTTAAGCTGCGCCTGGGATCATGATTTGGTTTAAAGTGCCGCCGAATGGTAGCTTTGCAAATCGGAGTTGTCATGGCCGGCAAGCGAAAGACCCAAATCAATTTAAACTTATCGAATTGGCTTTCGGTCGCCAGCCATTGATTGATTTGCATTGCAGCAAATAAAAAGCGACCAATGACCAATGCGAAAGTATGACTTTGGCTTCTGAGATTGATTAACGATGCGAGCAGTTTCCAGGCAACAATTGGGAGAAGCGCACCTAGTCGAATGGCAATGACAAACGCATCAAATATCAATCAATTTTCTTTGAAGCAGTTTACCAATTAAAGTGCAACTACTAGCTCGGCTCGGATTCAACTTTAAGTTGCCTATTACTTATATAGCCTGATCCGAACAATAAACAATTCAAAGCAAGCAATCTTGTCACTTGATAAGCTTAGCACTCTGCTAGTTGTTGTGTGCCACAAAACAACTTAATACATGAGTTCTTCGTTGTTGCTGTTTTTTTTTTATTTCTATTTTTATTGCGGTCGTCCTGTTGAATGTCTGAAGCCACAATGCAAATTTAATGAGCTGCACAAAATTGTGTTTGTATTTACCATGTTGTGTGTGTAAAGGGTCTGTATGCACTCGGGTGAATCAAAAGATTGCAAATGTTGGCACAATCTGTCTGAAAGAAAAGCATTAGATGACAATAGCAAGTCTTCTGAGCTATCATAAATTCATGATTTGACTTAAATAGCGTCTGAGTTATGCTCTAAAAGAAAAATAAAGCAAAGCAATGATCCTTTTATTTAGGTGACATATCTCAAAAATATATAACCAAAACTGAATGCAGCTAATTGCATTGATGCGACTCTGTTATTAAACAAGTAAGAGGTTCTAGTCTGGAGCTCCCGACTAGGGGATACCCTGAACCCTCTTCTTCCATAAAAGAAAATTAAGATAAAAAAAAAAATTGTTCCCTTGGCAGGGCTCGAACTCGCAACTAACCGCACAGCTTACCGTCGCCTCTACTCAACAGCCACACCAGTCAAAAAAAAAGAAAATATTTCCCTAGGTAGGCTTCGAACCTACAGCAGAACGCAATGCTTGCTGATGCCTCTGCTCACCAGCCATACGAGTCAAAAAACGAGTTAAAATAGCTGCACAAAAAACAATACAATCGCAATTGCAATGTTGTTGACAGAATTCAAAGCAGACGCGCATGAATGTTGCGCTAGCTGCTGCTATCACGTGCGCACCTAACTTTTGCGTTTCTTAACCGATATTAATGAAATTTTCGATAGTACATCTTATTGTACCATAAAATATTCGTGAATTCTTAAAATGACAATTGCATTTAAATTGTGGCTTATATTGGCGGGCAGCATAAATTGGTTTATTTACTTGATTTATAGCTATTAGGTAATCGCGGGGACGTGGTGATAGCTATAAAATGAAAGATACTTGATATATATATACTGTTCTAGAAATTACATGTACCAAAATTGCTCAAAAAACAGTATTTCGATATCGATTTTTATCGGAAGCAAACTCGATCCGCGCGGGCAATAGGAGGACCTACAGCTAAAATTTCCTTGCGTTCATACATACGGACAGACGGACATGTATAGATCAACTCGGCTATTGATGCTCATCAAGAATATATATACTGCCTGTTACATACATTTGCACAAATACCCATTTTTAATGGGTTCAGGGTATTAAAACAAGACAATAATCTACAATTTTATCTTAGCTTATATTTAAGTGCTAAGTATTGCCCATTAAGCTTATAAAATAAAATATTGCAAATGTTGCTACATATATTTTAAGTTCAAGTACTTGATGGACAATAATAACTATGAATTGAAGAAAATATTTTTTTAAATTTTATTTATTTGTTAATGGTCGACAAGACAAGTGTCTTCCTAATTATTTAAAACATTATACATACATTATAAGAATTAAATGCTAAAAGCCTAGTTGGAATACAAAAGGGAACTTAATCGGGCGACTTGCGGCCTCATTCAAAGACTGAGAACACACTCAAACTCAAACAATAAAATCAAGAGTAAATCCAATCCGTCTAAAAGATGACATAATCAGAATAACCATATAAATAACATAATGGCCTTAGCGCAAGCAAAATATTGTTGCCTAATAAAGATATTTATAGCCATAATAAAATCTTTCATGAAGTATGTAATAATTTTTTAAGTGCACATATGTCCTCCTCGGAACAAGCATGCGAACTGGAATTGTTCTCTAATTTTCTGCAGGTTATGTCAAATTGAGCATATATCTGAATTTGTAAAGTGTTGCATGCGTTTCGCAGGCTGTTATTTTAAAAGCATTTGGAAAGTTTCAAAGTAGCAAGTTTAACTAATTGTTAAATTTTTGGCATGAGGACAGTTGTAGAGTATGAGCTGCAGTGCAACTGCCGTTGATTATTTTCGCTACAGCAAACCCTTGAGGTTAAAGTTTTTCAGTTCTTTTTAAGTTTTTTGAGCGTAGCGTTAGCAGGGGAAGGCTGCTCACAAATAAAGTGAACTTTCAGTGCAGACAATGAGGTTTCAAGTTATGAATGCCAGCCAGTGTGTCGTTCAATGCTAGCAATGCATGACCAGAGGCAGTATACGCCTCGGCAACTTATAAAATAAAAGC
Organism: Drosophila borealis; assembly: GCA_035045885.1. NCBI lineage: Eukaryota > Metazoa > Arthropoda > Insecta > Diptera > Drosophilidae > Drosophila > Drosophila borealis. Next base: position 3,301,684 of record JAWNOR010000007.1, on the reverse strand, counting down.
AACTGCGTGCCCCCAGGGGCTGCGTAGACAGTAACAACGCAGCGGTAAAGTTTCTAATATGTGGCAAGCAAAAATGCAAAAGGAAAAATATTTGCGTACGTCAAAGTGCAGAGCAAATATGGCATGTGATTCTGGCAACGGCAAATAAACCGAAACGAACGACTTTTAACTCACACACGCACACACACTCTCACTCACACACATTGTACATATGCCGGCACTAACAAGAAACGGCGACAACAAAGCAACTGCATTGCATGTGAGCTAGCAGCACGAGTTCACATTGTTGTCATTTGTTCAACATATTCTGCAGAGCCTGCAGCAAAAGCTGGAAGCCACAGGAAAGCAACTTTTGCGAAAAAAGTGTCAACATATTGCCAGAAGTTAGTTTTGTGTTGCCTAAACGAAAAAAAAGAATAATTTTGCTGTGTTTGTTCTCAGCAGGTATGAAAGCCTTGATTAATTGAGAGCATAAACAAAATATGCTGCATTCAGTCTGCGCATCAAATGAATTTTCATTCAGACATAATATTTACACACACACAGACACACGCACACGCAAGCACTATCTGTATGTGCGTACATGTGCATAAGAAGCCTGAAGCACACATATTGCTCATACGCAGCGTGTGCACTTAAATATCTACTTGAACCACACATGAGTGATGTGGCCGCTCTCCAGCCAATGGCAATCATGCTGACAACGAACTATGATTGCAGTTGCCACGCATTTAATGGCTGTCTGATCAACGGCCTGTTATCGCTGAAAAGCTAATTAAGGTCCGCATGAAATAAATCTAAGAACCTCATTGTCATGGTGCCCGAGCAGCCAGGAACAAGAGTCAAAAGACAAAAATAGACTGGTCTATTAAAAAGTCATTGCCTTGAAGAGGTCGCGGCAAGCATGGCCTTTTCAGAAGATGATATAACGAGCAAGGATCGGTCGCAGAGAATCACAGATACCCTAACAAAACCTTTTATAATAAAATTAAAATATATTTCCGTATATACAAATAAAATAGCGCAATTTTGCATTCAGGTCCGGTGGAAATATAAAGAAAGGCGCATTGCGCTCACTCACCTACAAAATATAAATACAAAATACAATAATTACAAAATACAAGTTTAGTGGTTAATTGTAAACACCCTCTAGAAGGGTATAAAGAGCGGAGAGTGGCCACGACTTCACGACAAATTGTAATTTAATTGTGCGGCAGAAAATGGAAAAACCAAAAACAGAGCACATTAAATAAAAGATAATTAAACGCGGCATTCCGACGGAAGGACACAGCCAGAGGATTAGGTGGTAATGGCAGGTACATGAATTGCTGCTGCTGAAAAAAGGACAGTAAAACGAATATGGGTGACTGAATTAAAAATCAGAGTAAAGACATGACTAAAAGTTTATTTCTGAAATACTGCAGGCCAGTAATTATCTACAATTTTAATGTCTCTGGCTTCATTTTTAAGTATTTTTTAAGCGCTGTTGGCATTAGGATAAATTTGTATTTTAATATATAGGGAAATAAAATGTCCAATGAAATGTCGAAGGTGGCATTAAACTTGGATAGTCGGTCGATGGTCGGTTAATAATTCACAAGTGATAAACAAGTCAGATTTTGGAATACAATACTATAAAATACAATTACAGTTGCAATGCTGATGATAAAATTTTATTTTTTTCTTTTTTTTTTCTTGGGTATAAAAAACTATATACATAAATGCAAAATTCGATTTACTGTCTGTACACACTATCGATATTTTTGATAGTACGTCAAAAGAACTATCACTAGACATGATAAATTTTGACAACCATATCATGCAGCAGTGTTGGTAAACCTTTAAGTGCAAAACAAACCAAACTTTATGCCTGGGCTTAGTGTTGATAGAATGAATGAATAACAATAAAAGGCACCAGACAGAAGAACACTTTGAATTGCAGTATTCCAACACTTGAAAGTGTCAAACAATTTAAGAACGCAGTAAAATATTCCACTCCAAGTCTTATATATATATGTATATATATAGTTTATGGGACCTTCGCTTTGGGTGAGTTGGTTGTTGGTCTATTGTCTGGCTGCTGTCACTCGCTGGCATTGCATATTGAATTATGCGCTTTGTAAAACGCTTAAAGCGCAGACAGCTGACAAGAGAGCACCGACAATTGTCGCGCCAACAATGAGCAAACATTGCTTTCATAGTGTTAAATAAGTCAGAAGGCGAGAACAATGTCTTTGCCCAAGATTATCAGGGATATATATTTTATATATCAATTACCGCAGTGCACCACTTGCTGATGCACTTAATGAGATTTTGTAATAAGTATTTCCCTTGACTCTAATTTAATTAATTGTGTAAATCTGTGATTATTAATTCATACAACTAGAGATAAGTCTTCAAATATACAAATCCTTGGCTTTAACCTAATCACTTTCTCTTTGTTCAGACATAAGCCAAATGAAGCTACTCATGCAAAGCTGCTTGGTCTTACAACACTTGCAGTTGCATCAAAACCAGAACCAGATATTTGTTAACTTTGCCAGGCTGTGGCTACCACGGCGTATGCGCAACATAACCAGTCGAAAATTTAATTAGCCGTACCAGGTGCTGGCATAGACCTCTATGTGTGGCAAACTGGGATTAAAGTTACGAATGTGTTCTGTATATAAAGGCTGAATGCCTATTTGCATATTAATTAGGTTTCTGCCAGCGTCTGGGCAGAATAATGCAAATCTTGCGAACTTCTATGGGATTCGTGCCAGAATTTCATTTTCTGATGCTTGCAGCTAATTAAGTGAACATTCAAATCATATACTGAGATTCGACTTCAATGGCATGGCAATGTTTCTTTTTCTTTTTTTAATCGTTACCTTTTAGGAGCTACAGCAAATTGTTGTGCTAATCTGAACACGGTTTTACCAAAGTGGACCCATACTCTGACTCCGTTTATGCTCCTCCTTGAGTTGTTAGCCACAAATTAGATTTTTCCTCATCAGATCCCAGTTTGCGCAGCATATTTAAGAACCTGGCAGGCACGGAGCTGCTGCCTGGGCGCTTAATATGTCAGCCCTGGCAAATTTATGCACCTGATATGCATGCTTTCTTCCGGAAAGGCCAATATAACGCTAAACAACCGAGCGTATGACACAGTTGCTGGTCGCGCAGTCGAAGGCGACGGACAGACGGCCAGCCCGTAGGCCTTAACAGCTGACAGAACCGGCTCGTGGCAGAACCAGGCACAGGTCCTGGATGGTAGGCAAACATAAATTAAGTTTCCTAAAATATCCTTGTGATTTACGTACGCACTTTGGGGGACATGTGTGCCATGTTTGCCATATATGTTCATTTTGCAGGCAGTTTTGTCCATTTTCGGCAAATAATCACATGGCTAATTGTTTGTGCGGTCGCCTCTGTTTGTCTGTTTGTGTCGCTCTTAATTATGGCGATGTGGCCTTTAAATAAGTTGACCATTAGATGCTGCAACCAGTTGACACCTTTAATCGTTTGAAACTCATTAGAAGGACGAGTGAAAATTCCGACATTCGGACTTGGTTTGCGTGCTCGAAGGTAAAATTTATAAAAAAGTGAGCTTTAGGCTGTGTACATAAACGAATATTAAGTATACAGACCTTAAGACAGACAAATGAAACCTTTAATGTAGTGAAAGCAGATGGACTTGGATCTGATTGGATTTAGATGAACGCAAAGATAAACTTAATATGTGTACTTAGTCGTCTTCGCTTAAGACTTAAGTAATTATATTGCATAAAGCTTAATACAGAATAATTGTTGTGAGCTGTATAAAAATATATTCAAGTACACCATAGATAAGACCTCTTTTCTAAATGTCTCACGAAAAGTCGTTTGTATTTAAACAAAAATCGGACTAATTAAATATGTAGAGTATGTAAAAATAGAGTCCTTTGTGAATTGAGTTTTGTTATCGACAATTCGTTGTATGTGTGTAATTATAAAATATATATCAATACATATACATATACTCACTTTTCTTGCGTAGTCAAAGTTTTTTGCTTTTAATTTTCGTCATCAACCCATTAGCCGACGATGAAAATTTAAATCATCCCGTACTATCTTGAAGCCCACGTCTAAAGTTATGTTTTACAAATATATTTATTTGAAGTGGATCAACTTAAGACCCAAAAGTTTGAAGCTGAAGCTGAGAAATAAACTTTGGTTTATACAATCTTTGACCCGCGTTTTTCATTCAAGAGAGGCAAATATTTTCAAAAAGTGTCAAACACGTCTTAAATTCATTTCCACAAAGATGTTTGAAAATGAGCTTGAGACCTATCAAACAAGTTGAGCCAACAAATTTTCGACCACTTTTCCATAATTGGTGTTTCATGTCGAAAATAACTGCAACACGTATTCATTAAATTTAAATCTAGACCTTAAAATAAGGTGTGAAGCCCAGCGGAAGATACAAAATACTTCGCACATTCAAACTGTATGTGCCCTTTTCACCCAGGGTGAATTGAGAAGTCTGAAAGACGTATTTTTAAATAATATATTTTTTTAAAGAAATGAGCTTGAACCTGTTATTTCATCAACTAAAACTCATTCCACCTTTTTAACCAATAAGGTGTGGATTTAATTAAATTCGATATACACCTCTCGCATGAAATTCCACAAAGATATTTACAAATTGGTTAGAGGTCTTTCGGTTGTTGAACGAAAAGTTTTGTTAATAGTTTTCCCTGATTTTTCCGCACTTGCTGGTGGATTTACCGAAAACCTGTCATAGCGTGCACCTTCATGATAACTAGTCTGCTAGTCAGAGAATCGGTCAATCAGTCAGTTCATCAGTCACTCAGTCAATTAGTCAGTCAGTCAGCAAGTAAGTAATAAATAAATAATAAATAAATAATTTATAAACAAATAAAATAATTAATAACAAAGGTAAATCTCAGAATGTTCTAAAAATATTAGCTTCCGAGCTGGTGCTCATCAGTCAGTCAATCAGTCAGTCAGTCAATCAGTCGATTAGTTAATCAGTCAGTCAGTAAGTCAATTTATTAGTTGTCAGCCAGTCAGCCTGCAAACTCTTTTATCTTCATATCTTTTACCATTACAGTATATATACATATATACGTGTCCAAACATAATATTTTGGTCATCTAACAGAGTTAACTTTAAGTCGGCTTGGACCCAGGGGTAACCATACACTCACACTTGACATGTGGGAAAGGTTCTCAGTGGACAACCGTCATAGCGCCAACGCCCCCCCCACCCCCTGTACACACGCACCCAAACACTCAGCCACGGCAGTGATTTATGGTACGGTTAGTGTCGAATGAGCGTGAGAGTGTCTGTGTAAACATGGAAGCCACCGCTTGCAACAAGCCTTTTGCCTGCCACGTGGCACTTCCACTCACTGAATGTGTGTGTGTGTGTGTGTAAACGACAATCTGTATATAGACGAGTCACGCACGCGACGCAACGTGCAACTGGCGCAAATGACATGTTTATGTGGCATACTTTTCAGCTTAAATTGAGAGTGCCAAAACTTTGAAGCCGTCTCATGGCAAGCAATTAAAAACTGACAAGCAGCAAAAAACAAAATATATATATTTATGTACATATATAATAAAGGGAGGAAAATCTGATTTAGTTGCGCACTCTGCGGCTGCAAGTCAACACGTACGACTATAAAAAGTGGTACAAAATGATGATAAACTCTCGCCCAAATGCTGGGCGCGTGGTGCGTGGTGGCATTTAGCAGGAGGCTGAGTGTCCCATAAACTGAAACTCGAACACAGATCATGCAAATCATGATGGAAATAAAATTTGGTGCAGGGCGACACAAACAATTTAATAAAACTCAACTTGCGGGAAATTTACATGCTTGACAGCACTTGCCTGACAGATACTTGGCATTCCTAAGCCCAGCCCAACCCCAGCATTCAAAACGTCTTCTTTGTCTGCTTTACAGCTTTCGACTATAGTTAAAGTTTTTTCTTTTACACTCTCACACACACACACACACACACGTGCACACACACACGGGCGGGACTGTGTCTTGGCTTTGTCTCTTGTCGCTTAACTTTTCTGATAGTATTGTCTACTAGGCAGTGCCTCGGAAAAGTTCTTTTGCATTCGTGATTTCAAAATCGAATTTGTTTCACAATTTCGTTATATGCTGTGGCTGCGGGCACCCAAGCAAAAAAAACCAAATAAATAAACCAGACAAATGGTGGCTAAAAATCCATCCCGCAGCCACGAGCGGTATGCGGGCTAAATAAATGTTAATAAGCTCAAGTCGTTGTACTTTTCGGGTCTAAGACTCTTGTCAAATCCGATGAATACAAATAAATTATGCTGTTATTCAAATCAGGCCCAGTTAGCCAGCCAGCCGCCGGCATTCTGTTTTGGCTAAAACGCTTGTCTCTAAAGAGCTTTAAATTATCAAAATATTTTAAACACCAGAAAAGTTGAAATCTGGAATTTAGGGATTGTTCCAATTTGGGAAATGCCGCTATTAGTGTTCTATCCTTAACTGAGGGCTCATTTTTGGTAAAAGTCACAAGTTTGACTAAAAATTAACCATTGTAGAGGCAAAATTAATAAACCAATTGGAATTTCTAGAAGAATATATTTCATTTGCATTGAATATTAGTTTGCATTGAATATTAGCAGACAACTCAAAGGATGATGAAAATATTTGAATCTGTTCTATGCAAGTAACCAGTATTATACAAATATATTTTGATTAAACCATTTGAAAATTACACGGAATTATTTAAAACATAATCAATTCGTAGTTAGGCTAAAATCCCTCACCTCTGTCTACTTTATTTAGAGCCCTTTGACTTATTTTGTTCGAAGCGTCGGGTAAACCTAAATTCAATTAAATTTTATGCAACACTTCAAAGCATAATTTAGTGTCAAACTAAACGAGGAATTTCAAAATATTATATAAAGATGTCCGAGAGAAAGAGACGGTATGTATATCCTTAAAATGGGCTTTTCCACAGTTGGACAGTTTAATGAGTTTCGTTATATTTGTAGAGGCAAGTACGAAATAGCCTTCAAGCCAAATGTGTGCTTTTCTAAATATACTTATTAAACTGAATCAGGTTCATATTAAGGACAGCTACAAAGGACCTGCAATATGCAAATTTTGAATCTGTCAAACAACAATGAAATCTTATTAAAGCCTACTATGCGTGGCAGACAACCGAGGTACCGACAACAAGTGCCAACTGCCAGAACAAATTTAAATCACACAAGGATGAAATATTACACCTGCGGTGAAAATATCAGCATGACCTCACTTGCTACAAGCGGCAAGCGGCATGCGGCATGCGGCTCAGGCAACAGGCAACAGGCAAAAGGCGAGAGGCAACATCAGAGCAAAGTTCAAATCAAATATACAATTTCTTGCCCGACCAAAAACCAGAAAAAAAGCAATCATTGCCAAGCATTAGAGAAAAAGGTAAAGATAAAATATGATAAAAATGTTGAATACATTTAGATTGATGGCGCAAAGGGAAATTATGGCTGCCTCTCCTATATATATGCATAAAAGTATATGGGTGCAAATATGCGTGTAATCAGCTTACTTACGCATGTTTATTATGTGTTTACAAATATTCAATTTGTATATTTTTGTAAATATTCCTAAATTGCATTTAGGGGCAATAAACAAGTTTTGAGAACTTGTTGGTTGGCGGTTGGCCAGCTTAAAACAGGCCCGAAAACTTGTTGGCCACGCTTTAAACGCGCATAAATTGGCACGAATTTTATGCAAATTTTAAGCGCACCAAATTAACAATTATAAACGTCGACTTCTCATCGTGCAATTTACATAAATTTATGCGACTTTATGCGGCGATTGCTCCCATCCCAAGACACAAACCCCTTGTGGCAGGCAACCCTTCACTTGGGGGCTTTCAACGGCCCGCCGTCTGTCATTCAACGTGGTCGTTGTCGTTGTCCTTGTTGCTTTTGCTTTTGACAGCCTTATTTACCGTAAAAATACAACTTTTTCTTCCCTCTGTTATTTGAGCAGCAGCAACTGGCATCACTTTTTTCCCAAGTGGCTTGTTTGTTTATAGAATTTACAGTTTTTCCCGGCTCAGTTCCTCGGTTATCTTCCCGTTGGCGGCGAATGCTAAGAAAAGGGGCGGGTCAGTGGGCTACTCAGTGCTCAGTGCAGGGTGCTCAGTGTTCAGTGACGCTGCTGCTGCAGGTAATGCAGCCTGTTCATAAATCTCATGTCTGTCATTTTATGGAAATGAAACGTGCAACGCTGCGTATACGTGATATACACCTATACGAAGGCATATACTTATACACATATAAAGCTAACACATTTTGTGCAGCTTGAGCAATACATCAACTGCAGCCAAAATTAAATAGGGGTGAATTACATATAGATCGACTACAAGTCACCCAGGATGTCTAGCAATGGTAAGTATATTTTATTTCTTTTCATAAACTTAATTCTATGTTTCTTGCTCGATATGGTACACTATGAATACGCTTGTTAAACAAACATACAAATTTTTTCAAAATAAATATATATATATCTAATATTACATTTAAATACACTGCGTTGTAGATAAACTCTAATTTTCAGCCTATAAAAATTGAGAAAAAAAAAACATTTTAATGGTGCTCTCCAATAAGGGTGCCCTGCCAAAACTAAGAATAATAAGAATAAATTTAAAAAGTAAGTTCCCTTTGCCAGTTTGGAACTAGCAAATACCTTCAATCGACAAAATTGGTATAAAATTAAAAATACCTGATCTTTATATGCCGTTCTAGAAGGTACATATCAAATTTGAGGACTCTAGCTCTTAAAACCAAAGACCATAATTTCCATATCGATCTATATTGTTTTAGCCCTTATAGATACCAATTAACGACACGACCACCACGAAACTCCCCGAAGGGTCGCAATCAAAAACCAGGACGAAACATGTTCCGTGGGCTATACGGAAAGACGGACAGGAAGACGGACATGGATAGATCAAGAATATCTTATCGGAGATGCTTCCTTCCACCTGTTATAAAAATTTGCACAAAACCCCTATCCCATTTATAGTCATTTCAATAAGTTTAGGGTATAAACAGCTAAATTGCAACAAAATAAATTATATTTATATAATGTTTCATTTCAGTTAAATAAAATGTAATGCGCTTACATAGCTCAAATATGTTTTCTGTTTGCAAATAAGTACAATACGAAATAACAGTCGAACATTTGTACATTTTCCGTGGAGTTTTTACTTCCCTCACGGATTTCCTGCCCCAATCTCATTCCAAACAATATAGTTCTTTAGCCTGAATGCATTTTTAACAAAAACCCATTAATAAATTTCGTTGGATTTTCGAAAAGCTTCATTTATTATCAGAGCTGAAAATACTGAAAGAACTTTAACCTTCAGTAAATGACAATTAAGTAATTAACTTTGGGAGTATATTTACAAGATCTATTTAAAGCGCATTACTTCGAGTTGGCTAACTTGTGCATCAATTAAATTCCTGTCGCACTCTTACAAAAATATCTTGTAAAGCTTGACTTGTTGTCATTTTCATTTTTTCGTTGTAAATTAAGTGAAATATCAGCAGCTAATTTGAAGTCATTTTTTATGCTTCGCTAAAGGCGCGGAGCGTGACGGGCCCTGGCACCCAATCATTTCAAGTAGTTTGTTTTAGCGTTACAATTAGTGCGCCGAGAACAGTTAGCTGCAAAATAATTTCACAGCTGATTACACAAAGGAAGAAAACAGGCGGAATATTCGTAATTGGAAAATGATGTCGAGCTGATGTCTGTTATCCCGAAACGACAACCACGACCACGACCACCAAGATGAGGGCGGCAACGTTGATGTAGAAGTTGAAGTTGTGCCTGCTCCACACTCGACAGCTGATTAATTGACTAAAGGCAAATCAAGCGAACGGCAAAAGCAAGCGGCAAAAAGCTGATTTAGGTCAGGCCAAGAAAATGAACAAAAGCTACACAGAGAAAGAGAGTGAGTGTCGGAGCGGGCCTAGAGAGGGAACCCCAAAGATCTGTTAATTAATTTAGCGAGTTTGTGGCAGCAGCCAGAACAACCAACTATTCGCATGCGGCTGACATTGTCAGCTCTGACTTCACTTTCGCCTTTAAAGCAAAAAACCGCAGCAGACTGTGAAAAATTCAATTCAACAATAAAAGCCAATTTTTTTCCATTATTTCATTGCTGTTATCGTTGGGGTAATGGAAAACAAAACCTTACTAACGCAATGAGAATGTCCATGCCCTTAATGTCTAATACATCCACACGCATACACACACATATATACACATACATGTATATATATTCATCTGTGGCATAGTGCTCGTTCTGTCTACTGTTGGTGTTGCTGCTTAGGCCTTGGCGCCACTTAAATGTTGCGTATGTGAGCCAATATAAAAAACGAGCCATATAAAATGTATATGAAAGTGAATAAATGGATGCGCAGAGGCGTAGCTTTCGATGTAAGCATAAAAGTAAAGAGGGTATTTTACACACGAGCTAGGATTAAAGCGGTATACTGTAAGAATTTATTTTCCTTGCTTACAGGTCATTTGATACCTTTAATTAGCAATTATCTGGCACAAAATTTTCCTTTTCTTACAGAAATTGTATTCATATCAATTGATTCTTAAGCTTCCGAAAGCCAGGATGAAATTTCGCCGAAAAAAACAACGCAACAAAGGAATTTTTTTTAGCGGCAAGCCTAATTTTGAAGGCGAAAACTGCCAGACTTATTGCATAGTGTAATTTAATCCGATCAGATTTTGTATTGAAACGAAGCCCATGTTAACCTCTCTATAAATAAAGGCAATGACAAGAGACCTACAAAAATCGTCTATGAAATAATATGTCTAATTTATTTGCGATATGTTGTCAATCAGATTTAGCTAGATTTATATTTAGATGTTCATGAAAAACGAAACTAATTGCGAATGTAAGCTAAAGTGTCAAATTTACAATGAACATGCAAAAACTGGCCTTCATTTATGTAACAGATAAAATTTCAGACTAATTCGCTCAGTTTTGATTGATTAAAACCCCCGTAAGGCTATCGCCCTGGGCAGAGTGGCAGCGAACATGGAGCCAAAACAGCTTTCGTGTTTGCCAGTGTGGATGTGGGCATACTTACACTATAAATAAGTGCCACATGCCCAACATTTTTATGCTGTTTTATTGCATTGCGCTAAAAGGCAAAGCAAACGAAACTCAAGTAATATCCGAGATGTGCGAGATGGGAGACGTCAGATGGGGCTTTGGCTCGATTTGCTGCTGCTCGAGTTCGACTTCGAGTTTCGAGTGGCCCGTTTCTGGTTATGTCGATGCTGGCTGGCAATGCCAAACCAAATCGTATTATGTGCTACATTTAACGCCCAAACAGCTGAACGTTTCATTCAGATACTATCATTTACTATGCCATCAGCCGTCAGAGTTAAGGAACGCATTGTGATCGGGCGTCTGTCTCGGCGCGTATATATCTATATTCCTTGCCGCCAACTTCACTTAACTTTGCATTACGTTACGTATACGCATACGCGTACATATATCGTCGCTTGGCTATTTTATTCCTTAAGCCAGCTGTGATGCAATAAAATCAAACTGCTTTGCGTAAGCCTTTCGCTGGCGCCCCTCTATATCTGCCGCCCCTCAATCTGCGATTGTACCTGCGGTTAGCTGCGACGCTCGCTGCAAATCGATGCGCAGTCGTAAAATGTGCCAAATTTACTGCATACTTTTGTGCGAGCTTGTGTGTGTGTGTGTGAGCGCGCGCGTGTGTATGGTTGTGTGGTTTGCCAATTTTATACCCTTTTGATTGGCCTTTGTGCAGATTAAAGCTGTATAAAGCAACGCGTAAAATTTACGCGCGCCATCCACAAAACGTTTAACAGTGCGTATGTGTGATTTTTCTACTATCTCTATCAGTTCTGTTGTTCGCCGTTCGTATTTATAATTGAGTTTGCATTAATTATTTACAAATGTTACATCGAGCGAGCGACCCGCGTTTCGTGTTGTAGCTTAATGGATTTTGCAACGCCAAGCGCTGTGGTCGGCAACAGTTTAATTGATTTTTTTTTGAAAATTACCATGGCTCAACACGCCGTGGGCGTATTCAATTAAATTTTAATCAAGTTAATTACGCGTAAATTCAATGGCGACAAATTGACGGAACCGCACCGAAGAGGATCAGAAAAATAAATACACCCAACACGTAAGGATGCGACAAAGACTTTGGCTGCGAATCTCAAGGTAAACTAAATTAAACGAATGGGCATTTATAAAAATTCCCTGCCTCTGAAATCGGAGCATACTAACAACATTATATTTAATGATTTATTTAGTTACCATAAATACTGCAGGCACTGGTCAGCTAATAGCTCCCACTCACATACACACCCATGCAAAGGAGCTGCTCGCCTGCCTGCCCGACACTTCGAGTCTCCTGAGCACAGACAACAGGCCAAGTGGCGAAGCTACTCAAATGCCAAACTATCGGCCATAATGCAACAGTAAGCGCCGAGGCCAACAATAGCCGACGTTTGACGTCCGAGCACCACAACTTGTTCCCCAGCCAGAACTTGGCCCCATCCAGAACTTGGCCAAATCTCAAGCGTCCGCCCAAGCAAACAGGCAAACAGGCAGCCAACCGACTGCAGCTGCGACTAGACACTCAAAGCCTGCTGCACTTGACACTCGAGTGCAAGTGAATCGAAGCGTTAAAATTGCGTTAGTGTCGAACCGATTTCAGAACAAGCAAGGCCCTTGATGACCCAGTTCTATTGGCCAAAAGTTGCGCTCTCTCCCTAGGCAGTCTGTAAATAGGTAAAATTTTACAAAAAGGGTAGTGAATGGGTGAGATGCATACAAAAACTAATGGCGCTCAAAGTAAAGTGTTCTTTCTTTGTTTCCCTGGGCACTCAATGGTAAAGCTGTCTGCGGCTTTTCACCACCTTTGTTAAGCAAAATAAGAAGGCAAATGATTACAGTCCCTGAAAGAATACCCTATTCTTATTCTATCGAGTATATAGGCTAGCCACGCACAAACGCTAAAAAGTTGAAGGCAGAGTCGCAAAATTTAGCTGGAAGATTCGGGATGCAAATAGACCCGTTTAGTACATTTATATTTGGAATTTTACAGTTTTTTTTAGCAAACATTTTACATTTTTTAAAGTTTTTAAAATAAAATTGTATTTGAACGTTTCTTATCTAATTCAAAATAAAGAAATAGAAATGGAATATCTTTAGTTTTTCAATAATATCGAACACAAGAAATTAATTAAAGAATATTTCAGAATTTCGTCTTCTAGCGTTTTACATGATTTCTACTTTCTTTCTATAAGGGCAAACTGAACCAATCTGTTAGAAGGTACTTTAGAGTCATGTCGTCTTTCAATAATATCAAATTAAAGCAATTTTTGCAGGGTATTTTAATCTTCATCTTCTCGCCTATTACGTGCGTGCCCCGTGCTGCCTATAATAATAACCTTATGCAATTTATGCAGAGTATATATAATCATATTCCCTCGCTTATTAGCTATTGAATTCCCATAGTCCATATAGAAGATTCAATTTCATACAATTTTGAAATTAATATAACATTTCCTCTAATTACTTTAACATTTTTCTACACATCATATTCTGTTTCAAGAGTATTTAAGCATTTATATAATCTTATTTTTTCTATAATTGGCAGCCAATTGGCAGGGTATTTTTAAGTGCACTCTCCCCTTTGCTCACGGCATGCTGTGGTAAACGGAAAATTCGCTACACCTGCACCTTTAGTTTACCAGCCAATTTCATCAGGTGTCAGCGTTGTCTCTGCCAGAAGTTGTCGGCTTTTGTCACATCTTCGTCGGCTGCCACACAAAATGACATTTTTTGGCATCGGGCCAAACAACGAACTGCTGCAAGGAGCGCTAATTGTAAACCTGTCGCTTGGTGGCGCTATGGAATTTAGTGGAGATCCTTTAGATTTCAGCGCTGACGCAAGTGCGCTCCATGGCCGAAATGTAAATATTTGCTGTGTTTTGTGCGCAGGGCGGCACCGCTTCGTTACTTAATGCCCCAACGTAATGCGATTCAGCGATTGGAATTGTATGTGAATGCTCCGCAGCGGTGGCATGACAACGCGCCCGGAAATCACGCAGTTCGCATACGCCATTGAATTTTAAATGAAGCTGCGGCACATTCGCAGAAACAAACTCAAAAGACTGTGAATGCGCCTCTGACCGAGACAGATGTTGAGACTGAGACTGAGACTGAGAGATGGAGACTGCGACAAGCACGCGCCGCCTACAATTACCCCCCATCCCTCTGCCGAGTGATATGTTTACAGAAATGCAAGACAAGCCGGAAAGCGCTGCGACTGAAAGAAGAAAACACAAAGTTCTTGCCGCTGTTTAAACCAAACCACTCGAGCTACCAATCTACCACGGCCACGCCCATGCCCACGTCCACACCCTCTCCAATGCCCATGGCCACATTCAGGACATAATTGGCGACGTGAGCGCGTTGCCGTTGGCGCCGCCTGCACATTTAATGCTTATGAAATTCTTAGCAGCACTTTCAAGCTGTATAGAGATATACTTACTATACAAGCATTTTTACCTCTGCAACCAATAAGCTCGCGCTATGCTCAGCTGAGCCAAGCGAGACACCAAATTATCAGGCACACGAAAATAAACAAGTCGGTGCCATTCGAGCTTGTACGGCTAGAAGACACCCAGCAGCCCGTTTAGAAATTGAAGTCATCCATTCGCCACTTTGAAGAATCTAATCGTACATATGATAGTGTCTGTTAGTTTCCAAGTTTTGGATTCTGGAGTCGCATCGCGAACTTATTCATTCTTTGTTAACAATACGTAAGCTTCGGTTAATAAACGAATTACTATAACGTGTTGTTGTGAAAAGCCAAATTATTTTTTGATTCTTGGCTTTAGTTTTCAAAACAGTTGCCAAAAACATTGGCAACTCAACACCAAATAAATACCTCAAGAAATCGTATTCCCAGATTTGGGGGAAAGTGGACGAATTCCGAATTAATTTGTATGCGTCTAAGCATATGTATCTAAGTTAAAAATGTTAATTTTTTAGGTCTTAAAATATTTTATACATTTTAAATCGATATTCACTGCTTTATACAAATGGTTATTGACAAAATACAATTAACTTGCTATGCACACATACATACGAGATCTTTATTCCAAATTAAATATCTCCATATCCTAGAGTCTCTCCAATAACAAACATTTCTAGATAGATTCTCTTTGTCATCCTGCTCGAGAATAAATATGCTTTAGGTGTTCAGAAAAGCTGCCTTCTAACTGGCACATACATTCGCAGAACTTAATCTTACCCTTGTTAACCTCTTTCAGTGGGTATAACAGCAACAAAAAGCAAATTTGGCAAAGAGAGACGAACACTTTGTGCACATAATATAAAATTTATTAAAAACAAGTATGAAACTTTATTTAAAAGTCGCGACTAGAAGATATCCTGTACTCTACACTCAATAGCGGTTATATACACTTGTAATTTCTAGAAACACAAAAGTTGTTTAAGAATAAATAATACACAGGGATAATAGCTCTTATATTGCGCAGCTCTAGTTCAGGGGTTTTCTACGTCCACCTGTCTCGACTAGAGCGCACTTACCTGTAAAAACCCATACCATAAAAAAAATTGAAAGAAACTTTTGCACCAAAGCGCATACAGAAACGACATGAAAAATCGTTTATCTCAAAGGATATTTTTACTGACATAGCTCATGGAAAGATCTCATTCCCGTCTTCGCATTGTTTGAGTTTTGTTCACAAACGCTGTCCATTTGGATTCTTTCTGCTGCTGGCTTCTGTTTATTTAAAGAAACTGTTGACTGCAAACGCCAAAAAAGTTTGTCAAAGAAAATGGAAAAACACCGGCCAGACAAATAGGGACGTTTTCTTTTCTCCCTTTTTCCATCTTGTGTGGGCTGCTGTTCAATTTGTAATTTTCATGAAGAGCAGCTGCAAGTTAGTTGCGCTGTTTGGCAACCACAGAATATGTTGGGGCAGGCGAAACCGGAAGCAGCTGCCGATGAGGAAGTGCAGCAGTTAACCAACAAACTGTTTGATTGTACTGCGACGTAATGGATGCCAGCGGCAAATGATACGACTGCACCCGCATATATGCATATTTTATGCCTCACTTATGATATTCCAATATACTGTCTGGCTTGGGTGTTAAGAAAAAAGTGTTTCACGCTTTTGTATGTTGGCACTTCTAACCACAAAATTGCTTTTATAATGCTCAGAGGGGTTTCTGTTGGTGTGGATGTGTGTGTTCTTGTGTGAGTGTGGTCCACTGAGCCAAAGGCCATGAAAAATTTTAAGTATACTTGACTGAAGCTGAAATATGAGCGAAGCTTTCTACGAGCAATTTTGCTGGCAATACAGAAAAAGCATGCGAAATACTTAGAATAAAAACGAGTTAGAAATTCAAGAGCAATATCTTCCGAAAGATTTAAAGTACCTTAAAGCCAAAGAGCCTGGCAAAAATAACGCAAGGAATTTGGTTTGCTTGATGCCATATGTGCAATACTTTGTAAAGTATTATTTTATTAAGGTATTAATAAATAGCAATAACATATTTTTTGTAGAATTGAGAAATGCATGTTAATTATCATAATAATATCCAATTTTTCACTACAACTATAAAGATAATCCTTAAAAAATCGATACTCTTCATTTATCAATTAAATAACAATATTTCTCCATTTATTCAGATTTTTTCAAGTTTTCCCTGCGCCTTCGGTAAATGTAAGCTCTAAGCCAAATCCAGCAGCCAAAGCAAAAGTTGTGCTGCGAAAACTTTTAAATGCAAATGTATCTGTCTACTAATTAAATTTGCATTCCATTGTTCGCTTCTGCCGGTAGTTAATTAGCGTCAGGAACAGCAGTCCACATGCACCTACCTAATGGATGGACCTTCAAGCAGGACTATTGCTGGCTAAATCCACGCAGATAATGCCGCAAATAAGGGGGCGGAGTAATTTGGCCTAAGTCCATCCGCTCAACAATGGCACTGCAAATGCATGGCATTGTTGTGATGGACCATGAAATGGCAGAAACAGCAGAATTATTCAAACTTTAAATCGACAGAAACACAAATTATGAAATGTTACTGCACAAGCGAAGCTAATATATAAGCTTTTAATGGGATACATTAATTTGAATCATCCTGTAATATAATTAAAATGCATTAGACTGCATTAAAAAACTGGTTTGTTAAAAAATGTTTGCAAAAAAAAGCAATCTACCTTTTTTTATAACTAATTGAATAGTTAATAATCAAAGCTGCTGTTACCCGTTGAAATAATAATTGCATTAATAATTTCAGTTAAACTTAATAATAAATAAATTCATTATTTTGCTTTACCCTGCCCACTTATTAAACATATATTTATTGTTTAAACATTTTGTTGCTATATAAACTGTGATTTTGTCGGATCATTTGAAATTCAATTCGACAGCCACAAAACTTCCAATATGCCGGCGAAAGTTGACCTATTTATTAAGGGCCGCAAAATAATCTCGAGTGCCAGAACATTTCTGAGCAGACAAAAATCTCAATGTGCTAAATAAATAACAATAAATTTGGCTGGCGCACATAAATTCCAGCCCTATGGCATGCAACAATATATATATTTTTATATACAAATATATATTTTATATGTCTGTGCAATACGTCGAGGCTATCAATAGTGCCAGTCACACACACACACCCACACATACACACACACGTGTTGGCCATAAATTCATCTTCCCCCATAATGCTGCCTATCTTTTTGTACAGTGCAAATTGTTCTATGTGGCACCCAACTAATTGCGGCGAATAAAATGTTGCCGAAAAAGTGTTGGCTCTAAGCCAAAATTCGGGCGAGAAAATTGTTTTCATGTACGCTGAAGCTGTTAACGCAGACCATAAAAAACATTTTCATAAGCAATTTTAGAATTTTGTTCATGGAAAAATGCAACATCCTTTAAATACAAATTGTTGGAGACTCTCATGCTTGATTATTTTGCAGTATTCAAGAAAACAGTCAGTCACAAAGAACTTAAGAGGCTTAAAGGAATAATTTGAAAATATATTATGTGATGAAATATTTTTATTATTATTTTGTAAAAATTGCGGAACAGAAAGGAATCAGAAAAAATTCAGACACTTCACTCTTTTCGCTGTACTTGGAGTGTGATATATGGTACTAGCAGACGTTGTCGCTTATATTCCGCTTGTAGGAAATTAAAATTTTTCACTATGACCTCGATACCCCATTGACATACAGAGATAAATCACTTTAGGGCGGCACCCAAGAACCTAACTGTTGTGAAATCTTCCTTGTTCTTACAAATTGTGCTGTGCCTTGGCTACCAATCGTGGCATTTAGTCTCTCAGCCAGGCCAAGCAATCTTATATAAATATATAGGGAGAGAAACGGTAAATCATTGTTATTATGCGTCTGAAGCACAGTATGTGAAAGAAAGTATCAAGTACAGTACTATAGAGTATAATAACAAAGTCGATATGAGCAAGAGTAAGCTTGACTTTTATATACCATGCACCTACCTCCAAATAACTTCTGTGCTTACCGCAAGTTTGTAATTTGAAAAGATTAAAGAAGTGTTTTTATTTACCAAAATAACAAAAAAATAATTACTATTAAGCTATTGGGGAACCTAAATATCAAATGTATGTACTTATGCTCAACAAATTGAATATAGAAAGATTTGTAGAATGACAATTGATTTACAAAGAAAACTTCTTTCCACTTTTCAACTTATTACACACATTTTTACAAAACGAATATTCCCTTTACATCCAACAGATACAGGGTACACAAAACGGCAAGTGAGGAAACTAAGATTATAATAAGCCTTTGAAAATGTGGCAGTTGAGTACAATTTAAGGCTGACTGCTAGCACCAGTCAAGCCTGTTGTACCGTGGAGAAGCGAATAAGCCTGCATATAATTATAGGACAAGCGACCGACGAGTGTTGCCTTATAGATACTTCACAGGGCACACACTACAAAGACACAAAAGGCGCTCACAACAATAGTTTTATATCCGCTCAGCCACAATGGACCGAGATTCAAGGCATCGCGGCAGAGGTGGGAACGTTTTACATATGACAAAAAAGCTCCTTAGGAAAATCACATTATCAAAGAAAATCGATTGTTAGATTTAAGCATGCACTAACTTATATTGAACATAATGTTATGTACAAATATAACCTAACACTTTATATTACAAAAAAATTAAAATTAAATTTAAAATGTTGTCAAGCCAATCCTCACCTTAGTCCAAAATGTCTGCCGAAGAATTGCAATTTAATTACTTTTTAAATGAAACCCTTTTCAATTTAGTTCGTATAAAAGAATTTAGCACGTCCTTATCTTAAGCAATATTAAATATTTACGTTTATTTTAAGATGAAATATCTCACGTTATTCCTCGCACAACCCGCTCGCCACACAATCCCAATCTTTAACTGCGCTTTCTTAAACACTTAAAACTTTAAGGTAGCCCGAGGACAACAAGCAAAAAATGTCTTTGCATACAGCGCGGCTCACAAAGAATGCGAAAGCACAAACAAAACGCTCGACAGTTGAGAAACAACGCGCACCATTTTCCTTCATGAATAATTTCAAAGGCTCGCTTGTGCTTTCGCCAGTTTTTGGCTACGTCCTTTTGACAGCGGCTCCAGCCGAAAGACTTAAGCAGAGGAGACCCTCACACACACACGTCATACGATCACGCGGCTACGTTGTATACTGAGCGGTTTTTTGGCAAGAGCCGCAGGACAATTGAAAGAGGGAAATTTTAACAGAGCGGCTGCTGTGCGCCTAAAAGTGAAAGCAATGCAACACGTGTCCGTAACAGACGCATGTCCAGTGCTGCTAAGGAAAACAGCCGTTAGCATTGAGCGACAGCTCTGTTAAGCTTAACAGCTGTAACCCAGTGACTTACAGTACATAGCGTGCTCTTAAATTTTGACAGACTGCGTCGTTGCTCTTAAGGTCGCCTGTAAGCTGCGCTGTCAACTAAATATGTTTGCTCATTTATTTATTTAACGGAATATATTTTAATAAATGTTGCAACAGTTTTACGTCACATACCTGCACAGCGCACCAGGCACATACATATATAACTAAATACAAACACCCACATATATTATCTCATAAATTTATGTCAAAAAGGGCCAAGGTTGCCGCTGCCAGCCTCAGAAGCCACAGGTGTGGCAGCTGCAAATTAAGTTGCACATATAACTCAGCCACCCGTACCGTATGCCAAGACACCCTCAAGGAAATTGGCTGCTTTCCTAGAATATGCGCGTGCTGTGTGTGTGTGCGTTGTGGGTGTGTGTATCTGTACACCCCGCTTCCACACCGCGCCACTATAAAGCTACAATTTGTGCGTTAAAAGTTGGCTCGCAAAATATAATGTATACGACCCATGTCGTGTACTTTACAATTGTTGCTGGCTGCGCTTGTCATTACAGCAAACGACTTTGACAGAAAAAGCAAAACACATAAATTACTACACAAAACAAAAAAAAAGCAACAAAAAGAGACGTACAATAAGGTGACAGCAGCTGGCGGCCTGCACTGCGAATCCGGGCCGGGCATACGCATTGTCTTAAGCCGCTTAAATTATGCCATTACAGTCGGGCAATGTCAACGACTCTGCGGCGTGTCAAGGCAGACGGCGACATAACTCGAGATAATTCAGTTATAACGCGCTGCAGAAAAAGTATCTGCAGTGTCAATGAACGTGTTATCCAACCATACGACCAGAGCCCAGCGTCCAACCATACGACCAGAGCCCAGCGTCCATCTCAATTCCAATGTCAACGACGCCCAGATAACTCTCAAGCCTCTGGGCTCATTGAGATGTGCTCATGCGAGTGTAGACGGCAGCCGAGTTATATGATAATTGCAATGAAATGGCAATTTAATTTGGCTTATCAACTGCATAAGCAAACAGGACAAACAGGACAAACAACATGACCAAAAGGCAGCATCAGCACCAGCTCAAATTAAAGTCAGCTTTGGGCTGTCTGCCAAACGGTTGACATCGTCCGATTTAGTTGCAAAACACAGTCCTAAGGCAAAAAGTGTGTGGAGCGGGCCCAAGGCACAAACATGATTTAAATGTCAAAGGCCGACAACTCTGGCAACAAATGCTTAGCACAAATTGTCAGCTCTCAAGTGCTTAAGAAAAATAAATAATAATAACCCTTTAAGCATAATTTAAAATACATATTAAAGATAAATAAAAATTTAAGCAGAGATTTTTAACTGGAACAATTATATTCTTATCCTCTGCTGACAAAACAAAATCACATTTTCGGTAGTTCAATTTACGGTTCGAACGATCTGCCTTTTGGTTCAGTACGTAAACTTGACTCTCCATATCAATGAGACCAGATTTTGGTTCAAAAATAGTATTTTCCAAATATTTGGTAAATAAAACTAATATTTGGAATCCAAGTTAATGCGTCAGGACTAAATATTCCTCAAACATATCTCTATTTCGAACTTAACTATTTATGATAAAAATAAAATTGATTTAAGTTAAGTTTGTGCTACTTGTTTGGTTCGAGATTTAACCCTTGACATCTTTTGATCCTGCCCAAGACAGTCGAAGATATAAATAAAGTAAGAAAATGCTGACAAAAGGAAAATATCTTTTAGTAAAGTAACATTTTATACTAACCATAAAAATAGTTCAAAAAAACTTTTAATCAAACTCAAAACATTCTTATAAAACTCATCCAAGTTTGAGCTGAATAAAATCACAAACCACAACAAATATAAAAACCTGCAATATTGTAAGGGTAAAGAGAGAAGTGAATCACATGAGATTTGAATTACACACACACACACACACCGCAGTCGCCCGGTGTGCTTGAATTATTTGATATGCAAATCTTATAAAATATGAAGACAAGTTAAAAATGTATTCTTGCAGCAAGTTTGCCGCACGATTGCAAGAATGTAATTTAATTTGGACCCAAAAAATAAAATGGGATTGCTCACATGGCTGGCTGGAACGAAAACAGAAGCTCTAGAAAATATTGAGCAGCTGAGGCAGCGACGTGAGCTGATTTGAAAGGGGGAAGGGCGTCCCGAATTGGTTAGTGGTGTCTACCGTGGTGCGGTGAAGGCAACAGGAATTGGAAAGGAACTGCAATCGGAGTGCGGCTGAGTGGGTTTTGGCAATCGCAAACTGACATAATGAGCAGCGACACAAAAGGCAGCCAATGGAGATACCGCTCAAGTTGGGTTGCAATTGTTCCTGCCACAGACACTTTTGCCATTTAATTGAGCGCAACGAGGCAGAAGTCAACTGCGACAAGCGGAAAATCAACAAAGCGACACTAGACCAGACCGGATGACGCCGTCAAGGTGTTGAGCCACTAATAGCTTCCACCTGATGCCTCTCTGACAACTCCGTTGGCAAATTGAAGTGCATCAACGACAGCATTTGCCAAAGCATCTGCCAAGCCATCTGTGCGTGGCAGTAACACGTGCCGCAATGACGATGACAACTCTTTCAGAGTTGTCGCTGTCATTGTCACCAGCTGCACTTCAGTTGGCTCACGTGCTAGCCGTGGCAAGCAGCCAATGCCAATGCATACAAATCAGTGAATCGCGCATACGCCATGCATGCCAAGCCAAAGTGAGTGCTGTCCCTTCAACTCATTAATCAACGAGCGACGACGACAGCTGAAAACGGCAAATGTCACAGCCCTAAGCATTGGCTGCTAACAGCAAAGGATTTGCCAAAGGACTTGCTGCCTGACAAGGCGACTAAGCGCCGCGACCTGCCCCACCTTGCAGCATTTTTTCCTTGTTGATTTTTGTGTTGACATTTGGCCGCGTTCCTTTACGAATCAGGCATTGATTTGTTTTGGCCTACACGACCTGCGTGAGAGCATTTGACAACCTAATGCGTGGACAACAAACGATTTGGAAAATTGATTGTGTCCACACATTCAGTTCCCGGCTGCCACTAATCCAGAGCCCAGCAATTGTGCGCCCATCCGGCCACGTCAAGCGAATTGCCTACGCAATCAACAATTTACCAGCTGCACTGTGTTTGCCATAGAAAGCAGCTCAATGTTCTAGAAGATACCCTTTATATAGGTTTTAAATAATCATCTCTATACATATATAAAACTGTTAGCCCAAAGCCGTAAGAGTTACTGTATTTACCTTTGGGAAGTTCCTTCCGCAAAAGGCGCGAACTGTTGTTGTATGAAACAATATTGTTTACTATCCGATAAATCTCAAGCGCACTTTTAATGATTTTTGTTCAAATTTATGTGGGACGTGCCTTACACAATTCCCAAGAACCATATTCTTGGGCAAAAACATTGATTCTAATTATAAATTATAAATTATAATTCGATGGACTTTAAGCTCATTTATATATATATAAATATATAAAATATAACCTGACCTGGGGTCAAGCGTTTTATATTATCTAATGGGGAATGCTTAAAAGTAAGGCCGGGAAATACCAGCTAGTATTCATATGAATGATGTGCTTTATAATTATCGATAGATAATTTATCTATATTATCGATAAGCCTTTACATTATTGAAATATGTAAATTTTAATGTGTGGATTTTTAGAATATTTAAGTTATTTAATAGTAGATAGAAACTAGAATAATTGTTAGAAAAATTTAATAATGAATGTTATTTCTTGCCCGAACCATGTTTATATAAAGGCTGTATCTCATTAAAAAACTCGATTTTACAACTTCATAATTGGTTAGAATTATTTTATTTTATTTGTTTTCTAATTTATTTTGATTTTTATTGCTTTGCCAAGAATCAGTTAGCAATTTAAGCTATAATGTACGCTATATCAAATGGGAAAAGTTTATATGTAAAATACATTACACACAATAATTCTCCTTTTAACTACAGTTGCTGCTACAGGGTATCCATGTGAATAAATATATTTAAAAACTAGCGTAAACATAAAACACATTTATATTTATTTATTTTAGATGCCAGCCATAAAATATGTCAATATTAAATGTTGAACATGGTGTTTATCTATGGGGGCAGAATTCAAATGGGAATCGATTTATGGATTTATATATCTCACAAAACAATAATTCAATTACTTAGAAGCGTTCAAATGATATTTGAAACGAAACAGTTTACAAGGTTTGCACTTAATTTACTGTAAATAATAATAAATGACAATTTTTAAATGTATCCAAGTAATAAATTAAGAGCTGCCACAGTGGGCGAAAAAGTCTTTTCTCATTTTTATACCCTTGCGAAGGGTATTAAGTATTTAAAGCGAAATACGTTACGTGAAGAAACGAAATGAACACTTTTGAGTCCATTTCATAAAAACGAGGATCCGGATTCGCAACCCAGTTTGGAAGTAGTGTGACCTCAACCAAGACCAAATACCCAAGTGCAACCAAAATAGATAATTTTTAACTATGTGTAATACTGATAGTAAAATTATTTTTAAATATATCTTAAGTGCGTTTATATGTCGGTCCTCTTCCTAATTTCCCCTCACTTCGCAAGGTATCTTAATAAGCCTTTACATATATTCTTATTTTGCCTTCCGGATAGGAGCACTTGTTGCACTCATGTAACTACCAAAATCTCAACTGGTGGAATTTTTAGTTCATTCTTCCACACATTTATTACAAACTTTTCCAAGTGTTACAATGAGGGTATTTAATCTGCGTCGAACTGGTTGCATCATATTTTTTTTTTATATATGTTTTTTTTATTGTTTTTCGTAAACCACTTTGTTTCAGTCGACTGCTTTCCACGGCAACGAAGAAATGAATTTCGCTGTGCTTTGATTTTGCATTTCATTTTCTATGCTTTCTATTCCTTTCTAGATAAATTCTTTGGCGCAGCCCAATAAAAAGCATAAATTAAGCGCATGATAAGTTTACAAAACGCTTTGTCAGCTCGGACTTGGTGTGTTTTGTCTGAGCGAAGCTCGCATCGCTCTAGTATTGGACACCTTTTCCGCTCAAGTAATTAGCAATTTATGCAGCTTTGGTTCCAGCCATTTGTTAACAAAATAGCCATCCTTGGGTCGTAAAAGTTATCACCTTTTCGCTGGCCACTCTGGCTTCTGGCCGGAAAAGTATGCTCTGGCAAATTGGTATGCAGACACCAAGTGACTCTCAGCTAAGCATAATGAATTGTTACCTAAGCATGATTTATCTCTACGCAGTATATAAATCTACCGCAGAGTAAATGAAGAGCAGCGACTATCTTGTACCCTGGAAAAAACATTGTTGTCTGAAAAGATGGATATGTAAAGGAGAATAGCT
Organism: Drosophila borealis; assembly: GCA_035045885.1. NCBI lineage: Eukaryota > Metazoa > Arthropoda > Insecta > Diptera > Drosophilidae > Drosophila > Drosophila borealis. The sequence continues at coordinate 3,276,289 of JAWNOR010000007.1, read as the reverse complement.
CAAGTGAATAAATAAATAAATGCAAAAAGAGTAATCCAGCTAAGTGGTATGCCAAACGAACTGAAGACACAAGAATAAATTTACGTGCAACAGACCTTTTCTTAAGCCATTGCAAATATACTGGCCAAATTGAAACACCTGCCTCAGAATTACCACAAACATCTTCCTCATAATTACGTGCATTTTACAAGCTTTTGCTGACCACAATCGACACTTTGACCTTTCGGCCACAATATGCGCTCGTTAGTCAATGTTCAGCAATTTGTTGGGAATCAATAATAAATGTAAATAACATAACGTGCACAACTGTCGGTTCCCTTGGCAGTGTGGGCCATGCTGTTGCTCTTACGGTCAGGATTGATAATGATGCTGATGCTGATGCTGATGCTGATGTTGATGGTGATGATGATGCCATCAACGCCGCTGAAGTAATCGAAAATAGGAACTGTTGCAAGTGAAATATGGCAAACTGTGGCTGGACACGCGCTCGTCCAATATAATTTAACGCCACATCATGGCAGCTGTTCTGTTCGGACAAGACAACGGCGCCAATTGACCTAAAATCAATGGGCCACGTTTTTGACACTGTCCGAGTCATCAACCCTCACACGACCGTCAGCACGAGCTGTTGGAATTTATTTTTTGTGCCTTTTGACTGATGGCCCTCTGCCATGTTACAATTATTTTGCTGTCTGCAAATTAAACTAAGACACGAAATTTAAATCACACGTTTTTCTTCACTTCACCTTTGCTGGAAACCCCAATGGAAGCTGTTCCGCTTAGCTGGCTGTTCTTTTTGCTACTCGAAACTTATTTATTTGGATTTTCGCGCTGCTAATTAGTTCATTTGTTGCCTTACAAAGTTTTGCTCCCTTTCTATACCATGCTGCCCTAAAGGGTACAAGCTGAGGTTCTTCCCATTCGTGACCGCACTCTCCAATTGTGGTGCAGAAAAGTTTCGGCTGCTATATTATCGTAAGCCCACACTTGAATAGCTCCCCAGTTCCTGGATATGCAACATACTCGAACGCTGTTGGCTGTGAAAGTTTCAATAGCACTTCCGAACTACTTTATTAAGTCAGATCATATATAAATTGTTTTTAGCTTAAGCAAAGCATAAATATTTACGAAATTTAAAAGGGGGCATTGTAATTTATATATTAAATTAATATTCAAACAAGAGTAAGGTTGCTAGATTTAGATGCCACATTGATCAAGAAACCAAACAATGAACAAGAAACTTAACCTTATGAAAGTCGAATGAGTTTTGACCGAGCTTTGGGGGTGGGAATCACCAAGCACAATTCTTCGATTAATTAATGCAAAAAGTTTAATCATCTGAGGTCTAGTGGAGTATGACGGTAACCGCATGCAAGGATTCCAGTGTAAGCCACGAATGGCAAACAACAAGAATTTTTTCTGCACAGATTCAATTCAGCCTTAGTGAATGGAATATTGTGGCGACCAGTCACATGAGGCATACTCAAGAGTAGGTCGTACCAGAGATATAAAAAGGGTCTTCATAGTGTCTTGATAGTCAACTTAATGAACCGCCGAAAACAATTTTGGCCCTATTGACCACGCTCGCAATATGAGAGTCGTATTTATGTTTATGATCAAGAATGTCACCTAGATCATCCACTTCTTTTCTGAAATCAAGCTATAAGCTAATATAAGTATAGTCAACGGAATTAAACTAATATATTCCCTTTGAGTGTTCATATAACCCAAGATCATGTAGTTAGTCCGATTCCTACCAACTATTAAATAACAAAAGCATTTACCAATCAATCGATTCCATAAATGTAGTACTGTATTTGAAATATCTGCCACAATCTTTTTTCTCTCGAAAACTATCACAACAAACAAATTTGTATAAACAAAATCTGACCTTGAAGCGACTTGAATTGAAATTGTAATTTCCCGTATACCAAAAATCAAATTTTTTTATATTCAGCAGAAACCAACATCGTATCATATTTCACCATCATATTTCATTGATCAGATCCTTCGTTTGCATTTCAGTATTTGAACAGAAAACATCAATTTCCCAGAATTTTGCAGGCATCACTCGCAAAAATGTTTCCAGGTTCAATCATTCATTCGTAGACACTCAAAGCACATCAATATTTTTCCGCAGGCTTGACTTTCACTTCGCTGCAATTGGACCTCCAACCAAACCGCCAATTAAATTGCACCAAAATACAACACAGCAAACCACACTGCGGGACCTTCAGCCATTGGCTTTTGGCGTCCCATTGGCTCGCTTTGTCATTTTCTCGTCCATTTCAATCTGCTTCATATATTTATTTGTTACACAATTCGACGCGCGGTCTACAAAAATCTTTGCAATTGCCAAACGCACAATAAATTATAACACATTTCCTCCGCAAGTTTTCCCCAATTGCCAAAAGAAAGAGAAATGAAAATAAATAATATGGGAAACCAAAGTTCTTGTAACTAACTAAAATAATCTAAATACAAATCTAATTCCCTCAGCTGGCGTTGAGTGAGCCCACAAATTGGTCTGTCGGCTGGTGCCAAAGTCTTTTGCTGAACAAAAAAAAAGCTGAGACGCTTCGAGCAACAATAAAATCTCGAATATTGCCTACACAAAAACAATTTATACGAAATGCTTGCGGGCACTCGATTGAATGCTTAATTAGTGCGAAAATGTAATTTACCTCTGAAGTACTTAAGACGGAATTTGCAAGACGTTGGCAAAATCTAAAATCAAATTAAATATTTTCAGCATCGTTTGCGATTCTTAAATGAGATGAATTCCGTTTGACAAACTATAAAATGTTGAGTTAGCATATCAATTAGCTGAAATTTAATATTTGTAAACTTGGTAGTCAAGCATTAAAGAGATTTTAACTCGTAGCCCACACACAAAATTAAACCTTATTCAATAATTTGTTAGCACATCAGAAGGCTTCCACTGCAAAACTTAAAATAAATTGATAACATGTACAAAGTTGAACAAAAGTCAAATAAGTTGTAACCCAACCAGGTGTAAGCTGTTAACAAACAAATCCGGAAAATCAAATTAATTTCTCGCCTCTGCTGCTTATTGAGAAAAGAACCATAAATCAAAATCTTAAAGTCGCACACTTAAAGCTTAGCAATCCGCTTAAAAAGAAAATGCTGAACCCTCAAACCAATTGATTTAAGTAACATGCTTTTGGTAACAACAACTATAACCTCAACCCTTACCCTTGGCTGAAAGCCAAGTTAAGCATTGGTGCTTTGCATTCGATTCGTCCGTCCCGCTGTGAATTTAATGTGCCACACTTCATTGCAGTTCGGCTGAAACGCAGCGTTACGATTTTTATGTTTATTCGAAAATGGCTCTGGCGCATTAGAGGCATAAAACAGGCAGTAGGCATTAGCCCAAATCCTTTAAGTACCAATAGACACCCACACACACACACACACTCACACATACGAACACACACCCACACACACACAATGTGGCACATGCCACATAGTCAACACACTCTTTTGGGCGCGACGCTGTTTTATTAACGTGCACGTGCAGGGACCAGAACCAGGACGCGAACAAGCAACGAAAATACCAGCAGGACCTCCTCGAGTTTCCGGCGGTGCTGGCCATCAAAATCAACGTTTAATGTCCGTCTAATCGCTTTCGCATAAATTTTCGCGCGATTTTGCAATAAAGCTGAAAACCCAGTCTGCATGCTGCCTTCCTGTCTGTTGGCCCCACCCGCTGTGGTGCCTGGGGGGTATATTGGCTCTAAATTTGATGTTAGTTTCATGGGCTTTACGCATGATTTGAGTTACCACTGGCCAAATTTAATTAAACCAAATGCCAAAAGCCAACACAATCAAAGCAGCAGCAGCAAAAACCAGTGGATATCCAACCTTTTGCATGCGAACGAGAGCTGCTGACATTCCAATTAGAAAAGCAAATAAAGCAGACTTTAATTGAAAAATTGTCATCAGTGCCCAGCTCCATTCCTACAGTACACAAGAAGACAACAAAAGGTCAAAATGGTGAGAAATATATGTATGTGTAACTGAATCTAATCCAGCACAATTCATTAGCTTCTATTTAAGGCAAAGGACTAGCAAAATATTCAGTCAGAGCACACCCATCGAATCCACTCGCATATCAATTACTCATTTGTTCTAACCAAATTTTGTCAAAATTATCCAGTGAAACTAACTTCTTAATGAAGAGGTATACAATTTAAATATCAAGACATTCTAATAACATGTTATGCCGATACTAAGCTAATGCTGATCGCATTACAAACAAATTGGGTGAACAAAATGATCAAATGGCAGGATTAGATAACTTATCAGAACACCAAGAAGTCTGCTGGGATACTTAACTAAATGACATTCTTTTTATATACCTGGAGAAGGTATTCTAATTTTGACATAAAATTTGAAACGTATAGATAGAGACAGCCCAAGAACTATCTATGTATATTCTTTATCAGTATCAAAAGCTGCGTCAATATGCCCATGCCCGGCTTTCTGTTTCAATACGATCTAGTCTCTTAGTTTTTAAGGAATCGTCGTGAAAATTTCAAAAGGTATTCCGGTTGCGAGCACTTCATATATCATATAACATTAAGCTGCCACAGGAACGATTCGTCAAAAATAAGCCTCTTGTATGCACAACATTTTTGTTTATGTAGATATCATGAACAAACTGAGCATTTTTAAATTTCACTATGCTTTATCAGATATAAGCTAACTCTTATCCACAACGGACAGCTATTTCAGCTGACATAGGAACGATCTTATTTAGTTGACATAGGAACAATCGGTCGCAAGTTCAGTTCTTTTATTGAAAACTTTATTTATAAAACTCTATAGTAAGAATCGGTCGAAAAGTGAATTTCTGTTTATTATGAGACATTCACCAAAAAAGATTGCCAAAATTCCACAAGAGTATTTAATCTTCTACTTGGCAGACCTGCCTTCTTTACTTGTTTTATTTTTCCCACGTACTATCTTATCTTACACCAGGTTCATGGTTGTGTTGCTGCCGCAATTCGCACTGAATACTTGAAATAGTTGCTTTCAGTAAAACATCCGTATATTATTGATAGATAATATTTTGTGTTTGCCATTGTGAGCATGAGTCAAAATCGATAATAAGTTGCTTTCTTTTTTCTGAGTATATAACTATGAGAATAAACACTACATACATACTACAGCCAAACAGATCGTAACGTGACTGTCGATCTATAAGATCCCACATTAGTTGGGTGGAATGTATTTTACCAAAAAGAGATCAAGTTAAAAAAAATATTGAATATTCTATTTAAACGCATTTAAGCAAACGGATCTATCAAAGTTGTACTGATCTTGGGACTTACTTCTCTGGATATTCAATCTCTAAGCAGAACAGTTGTTATTCTAGCTCAAAAGTTGCCACATTTGCGAGAGTCATAGATCGCTTTGCTGTCTCCGAAAGCTTTTCTGTATGTATATAAATAAAAAGCCGGTAAAGCTCGACAGATACTCAGTTCCCCATCGACGCTTGCCGCGGTAACTCTATACGATTTTCGTCATGGTGCTGCTTACGATCGCCCTGCTGGGCGTGGCACTGGCTTTATTTTATAACTTCTACCTCAATGTGTACAACTACTGGGATCGTCGGGGCGTACCCTACGAGAGGCCCCTGCCGATATTGGGCAACATGAGGGGCATCGGCACGAGGTTGCATTTCCGCGACGTCAATCAGAGACTCTACGATCGCTTCAAGGGCAAGACGCCGATCATTGGCATGTTCATGTTCTTCAAGAGAGTCGCTGTAATTGTCGACCTGGATCTGATCAAGCAGGTGCTGATCAAGGACTTCAACACCTTTCAGGATCGCGGCGTTTTCAGCAATGTGCGCGATGAGCCGCTTACGGGACACCTATTTACGCTCGAGGGCGATGAATGGCGCTCCATGAGACACAAATTGACGCCCGTCTTCACCTCCGGCAAAATGAAGCACATGTTCGGCGTTGTCGTCGAGGTGGGCCATCATCTGGCCGACACCATGGACAAAGCCGTATCCGCTGCTCGCGCCGACGGTGGCGATGTGGAGATCAAAGAGCTCTGTGCTCGCTTCACTACAGATGTCATTGGCACTTGCGCCTTTGGCCTCGAGTGCAACAGCCTGGCTGATCCGCACGCCGAGTTCCGTGCCAAGGGTCGCATGCTGTTCGAAAAGCCGCGTCACCACCAGCTGGTGCAGGCCTTCATATTCACCAACTCGAAGCTATCAAAAAAACTGCACATGAAGGTGTTTCCCGATGATCTATCGAATTTCTTCATGGAGGCCGTGCGGACGACAGTCGATCATCGCCTCAAGCACGGCATAAAGCGCAATGATTTCCTCGATCAGCTGATTGAGCTACGCTCTGAGAACGAGGAGGCGGCACGTCGTGGCAAGGGAATCGATCTCTCTCAAGGTCTGACCATTGAGCAAATGGCCGCCCAAGCTTTCGTTTTCTTCATTGCCGGCTTTGAGACCTCCTCCAGCACAATGGCTTTCTGTCTATACGAACTGGCCCTGCAGCCGGATGTGCAGCAGCGCCTGAGGGAGGAGATCGAAACGGTGATCAAGGAGACGGCAGATGGTCAGCTCACCTACGATGCCATTGGGCACATGAGCTATTTGGAACAGGTGCTAGCAGGTAGGAAATGCAAATTCTCAATACATCTCCTTCTCTTATAACCTCTGAACTCTCCAAACAGAGACTCTGCGTAAGCATCCGATTCTGCCACATTTAATGCGACAAGCGAACCAGGATTACAAAGTGCCTGGCACAGACCTGGTCATTGAGCAGGACACATCCGTTATAATTCCTGTACATAGCATACACCACGACCCAGATATTTATCCAAACCCCGAGCGTTTCGATCCATCGCGCTTCGAGCCCGATGCTATTAAGGCGCGACACCAATTCGCATATCTGCCATTTGGAGATGGACCCCGCAACTGCATCGGCGAGCGCTTTGGCAAAATGCAGGCCAAGATCGGCCTCATCTCCCTTCTACGTCGCTTCAAATTTGGTGTATCTAAGCGCACGGAGGTGCCGCTGATTTTTAATAACCGGAACTTTCCATTAGCCACAAAATATGGCATTCATCTTAATGTGGAACGTGTTTAAGATATCAAACATGATTTATATATTGTACAGTAAAGCTAAATTGGAATAACTTCTTTGACGATGGAAAGACTTAATATATTTGTATAATTCTAGCATACAAATTAGCCGAGATATTACTAATTTTGTTGATGATAATGCAAAAAATGAATTAAGTAAACTTAATGATTAGAAATAATAAATTACAAAGTACCTCTGGAAGGCCTTAGATTTAACACACTAGATAATTAACTCAAGTAGGTTGTAAAGGCAACTGAATGTCGAGATACCAGGTAAGGGTCTGGAGTAAATATGTCTTAGTGAAAAGCCATGTTGGCTAGTTCTTCGTAAATTCTTATTTAAAGCCCAACCCAACAGTCTGAATTCAATAAATGTTACTCACCTGGGCAAGGAGTTTGCGTTCCCAGCTCAAGAGCGCTACTCCCCTTCATAAGAGAGGTCGAGCAGCTCTTGCGTTCCTTCATTATAATTGTTATTAATCTTCCCAGCTATTTCCAACTCAACACAATTTGAACTTAAGACCATTCCTTAATCTGAAGAAAATAAAAATATGCAAAATACTCATTATCTAGTCCGTATATAAATTATGTTTTATTAAAAAATAACTAATAAATATATATTTTCTTGATCAGTATCATAGTCCGAGTCGATATACCCATGTCCATTTGTCATCATATCGTAACCTAGCATAGCTCCGACTTTCTGCAACTGGTGGCACATATGTATGTATTTGGGAACAGGCCGGATCAGGCACTATATCATATGACTGCCATTGGAACTATCTTAATTAAAGTTCTTGTATGAAATGTTGTTTGTTTTTCAAGAAAATGTTTAACAAACCCGACGCTTATTAGTTTTAATCAGCTCCTTATCTATGAGCCAAATCTTAGCAAGATTCTATCACCTATATACTTTATTGATTAAATCGATCGAAAAATCAATTTTTGTGTGATATAATTTACAGATGAAATAATCATATATACGATTTTTTCACCAAGCTAAACAATTAAGAACATAGCCTTCTTCTTATTTGTAAAAATTAAGAAATTTTTGTTGTTTTAACCTATAGTAAATAAGGAAAAATTTATATTTTTTTTTGTGCATATATATGTATCAGGCAGAAGGGTAATTTCGGCCCCATTAAGGATACACATACATATTAACAATCTCAGATATATTAAGTAGAAAAGTTTTCCAGATACAGACGGACAGACAGACAATGGTTAGCCATGGCCTTGAGTCATTATGTTATAAGTACAGAGAGATCTTATTGGTCTAATTCCTCAATGGCACTTAGTATATACACACTTTGAAGGGCTATATTCCCACTAAGGCACTCTTGTGTTGGATTATTTTAATAACATAATTTAACAATTTAATAAACCAGAAATACAGCTTCTGGCAACATCATAAATAATTAAACCAACAGCAACAATAATAATAATAATAATAAAATAATCATAATAAAAATATTAATAAGAATCATTTAAAAACAATTACATACCTGGTTCTGTAAATATTACACACATATGTATATACATATGCATATAAGCTGTCAGCTGTCTGGCGATAAGAAAGAGAGCGAGAGCGCGGAAAAGAGAGTACGCAAAAAGCTTTCACTATGCACTGCAAATGTTCGGCTGGCTTCTCAGTTGCATCGCGTTGATGGAATCATGTTAACGTTTCTTTTATTACTGGTCAGCGCCGGCGGCGTCGTCTATGTCTGGTTGAATCAGCACTATACGTACTGGCGCCGACGCGGCGTGCCGGGGGAACGACCCGTTTTCCTGTTGGGTAACATGCGCGGCTTTGCGCGAAGTGTTCACTGGATGGACATTAACTGGCGCATCTATGACAAGTTTAGGGGACGGGAACGATTCTGCGGCTTTTACACGTTCCTTAGCAAGGCGTTTTTTGTGCTCGACTTGGAACTGATTAAGCGGATCATGATCAGCGATTTCAACAGCTTTGCGGATCGGGGACTCTTCCACAATGTGCGCGATGATCCACTCACTGGAAATTTACTGTTTCTAGATGGCGAGCAGTGGCGCTGGCTACGCCAACACCTGACGCCGGTGTTTAGCTCCGGTAAGATGAAGTTTATGTTTCCCACAATGGTCCAAGTGGGCGAGCAGCTGGCGCTGAGCGCCGAGCAACAACTGGGCGAATTCGAAGCGAAGGATCTGTGCGCTCGCTTCACCACGGATGTCATTGGCAGCTGCGCCTTTGGTCTGGAGTGCAACAGTCTCGCCAATCCGGGATCGGAATTCCGCGAAATGGGTCGCTCGATAACGGAACGCCCGCTGCATCAGGGTATGGTGCAGGCCTTTATGTTTGCCCAGCCGCAGCTGGCAAGGAAACTGCGCTTGCGTCTCTTTCGGCCGGAGGTGAGTCAGTTCTTCATGGACACTGTGCGTCAGACTATGGAGTACAGAAATCGCGAGCACGTCAAGCGCAACGATCTCATCCAGCTGCTCATAGAGCTGGGCGAGCGCACGGACGAAACGGAGGCAGCGCTGAGCTTCGAGCAGATTGCCGCACAGGCCATGGTCTTCTTTCTGGCCGGCTTTGACACCTCCTCCACGACTATGTCCTTTTGCCTGTACGAGCTGGCGCTCAATCCTGCTGTGCAACAGCAGCTGCGCCGGGAAATACAAAGCACCTTGAAGCGTCACAAGCAACAGCTAAGCTACGAGTGCCTGCAGGAGATGACCTACCTCAACCAGGTGGTGGCAGAAACTCTGCGTAAATATCCCGTGCTGCCGCATCTGGTGCGCCGCACAACCAGTGCATACAACGTGCCGGAGAGCAGCCTCGTGCTGGAACCAGGCACGCGGGTTATGATACCCGTGCATAGTATACACCACGATCCAGATATTTATCCCGATCCCGAAAGCTTTGATCCCTCACGCTTCGAGCCCGAAGCGATCCACTCGCGTCATCAATTCGCCTATCTGCCGTTCGGGAATGGACCCCGCGCCTGCATAGGTGAGAGATTTGGCCTGATGCAGGTGAAGATTGGCATTGTAACACTCTTGCGCCATTATCAGTTTCGGAGCACTCTGAGAACTCAGATTCCTTTAAAATTTAGCAAAAAAAATTTTCTCATCGCTACGGAGTCTGGAATTCACCTCCAAATGGAGCGATTTGATGTCGAGTCACTATAAACTATGCTTCCGTTTAAATGTTAACCTTTTGAATGTTGCTTTAGGTCAGGTCCAGAGATTGTCATCACTCGCAAGATAAACGAACCAATTGGCACAATGAAATATTTCATGCGAAACCAAAAATATACTACGCACTTTAAATAAATTCGATAAGCGAAAGCTTTTTAAAAGCTAGACGGCTGGAAGCTCAAATTCCTATTCCCTCTCTTCATTATTGTTCAGGCCGCGCTCTCTACTATTTGCTGAGAACAAGTCAAATGTAAACAACAGTTGTTTACATGTATTAAAGAAATGTATGCGAGGTTAGGATACCCTGTAACTTACCCTTTTAATTGAAATATATTTGACGAATGTGCTTTTATGAATTTTAACAGTTGTCTACGTGTGTTAAAGGAATGTATTCGATGGTGGCATACCCTGTTCATTATATTATAGTATATAATTCTCTTAATTTATATTTCGCTGCGATATTTGGCGAATGTGCTTTTGTTGTTGTAAAATTATTGAGATATTTTTATAGACCATATATTAATAATATTCAATTTCGTTTGGTACAACTTGTCGATCTTATATGAATGATAATGTTTAAGCACCCTCAAATATATTGTCACACATTGGAAAATCTACAAAATGACAATTGACTTAAATCGCAAATAAATTCAAACAAAAGTATTCTTAATTGACTATATTTTAAAATCATCCTATCCTATATATTAGTAAAAATGCAATATAAGTAGGAAAACTGAATGTGGTTATAGGGTATCTAGCTTAACACCCTTTACCAGATCATTTCTAATTATTTATGCATATGTACACACATGCTCCCAAAAGAAAAACGAATGAATTTAAAGAAAAATAGCCAAGCATGGGAAATACAACGGTAACTATAATGCATGGCATTAGCCTTATCGCCACCTGCCTTTTGTGCAATGCCGTTATCACAAAGTCATTATTCAAGTTCAGGGCTTGTGTCTCTCTCTCTCTCTCTCTCTCTCTCTCTCCCCTCTTTCTCGCTCTCACTCTCGCGCACTCATATAAAGTGAGACATACTGAAAGCACGCGCCACTGGAAATACACTGGAAGAACATGCGAATTGCCATCACATAGTTGATCACATAGTTGCCGTCCGTCAGTCCACCAATTAAACGAGGCTATCTTGACGAGTTGTTTACATTGAAATGCACTTTGAACCGCAGCTGATTAAGAACCGCTCCACAGACTCAGTCGGCGCAGATCAGTTGAAAGTGAAACGCGCGAAATGCTGGATGTAATTGCGCTGCTCTTAATTACACTGGCCGTCGGGTTCTGGTTTGTGCGCACGAGACTCAGCTACTGGGCGCGACGGAGCATCAGCCATGCGCGACCCACCTTTCCCATGGGCAACCTGCAGGGTTTTCGGAAGGACAAGCACTTCAAGGACATTCTGACGCCGCTTTACGAGAGCTTCAAGCCCACCGGGGCGCCCTTTGCGGGCTTCTACTTTATGCTGCGACCGGTGGTGTTGGTGCTGGACCTGGACCTGGCCAAGGAAGTGCTCATCAGAGACTTTGCCAACTTTGAGGATCGCGGCTTGTACCACAATGAGCGCGATGATCCACTCACAGGCCATCTGTTTCGAATAGATGGACCCAAGTGGCGACCGCTGCGCCAGAAGATGACGTCCACCTTTAGCTCCGGCAAGATGAAGTTCATGTTCCCCACGGTGTGCGCCGTGGGCGAGGAGTTAGCTCAGGTCTGCGCTGAACAGGCGCAGAATTCCATTTGTGGCATTCTGGAGATAAACGATCTGATGGCCAGGTACACCACGGATGTGATTGGGAGCTGTGTTTTTGGCTTGGACTGCAATGGACTGCGTAATCCGGAGGCCGAGTTCGCCGTAATGGGGCGACGCGCCTTCATAGAGCGACGCCACAACAAACTCATCGATGGCTTCATTGAGAGCTTTCCGAGTCTGGCACGCCGTCTGCGCCTATGCCAGATACACCAGGACATTACGGACTTTTACATGCGCATCGTGAGGGACACGGTCAAGGAGCGCGAGTCTAAGGGCATTGTGCGTAACGATTTCATGAATCTGCTCATCGAGATGAAGCAGCGCGGGGAGCTGACGCTGCCCGAAATGGCCGCACAGTCGTTCATATTCTTTGTTGCCGGCTTCGATACCTCAGCCTCGACCTTGGGATTCGCTCTCTACGAACTGGCCAAGCAGCCACAGCTCCAGCTTAAGCTTAGACAGGACATTGAGCAGGCGCTACAGGCGCATGGAGGACACTTTACGTACGAGTGCATGCAGGAGCTGCGCTACATGGAGCTGGTAATAGCAGGTCAGTGTACTAACAATAGGTAGGAGGTATTCATATATTTTGCGCACCGCCAACTGATAACTTTTTATAGATCAACTTTTCACAATGTTCCTTATCAAGTTCCTAACAAAAGATTTTAAAGTGCTAAAGTTAAATTAAAACACGAAACATTAGTTTTAAATCTATCCTATAGAGTCCAGTGAATATATATATGTATATATATATATTTATATAAACATATGCCTGATAATGATCATAATTATATTTGATTATGTTTTAACATTTATAAGTTATATATTCTTTTAATACGTGGCTAGTCCATACCAGTTATTCACTTCCAAGTAACAGCCAATATGCTTAATTTTTTTTTATTTTTAGAAGGAGATACTATATATGTATAAGGAGATATTCTTAAGTTTTCGAACCACCGAATATTCGGTTTACCATCTTTAAGTAGTACGGAGGCAGACTTGTATAAAAACATATATCAGCAGAGATTCACTTTGTTAGATTACAAACAATACTTGTTAATATAATACTCATAGTCGAAGCATTGAAATCTGGAATTTTTACTTGAATTCCAGAGAATCGCATAGAAGGGCTATATATAAACATTGTCTGCACTTTGTATGAGATATATATTTATAATATTTTCAACTATACATAATTATAATTAGAGATAAATGATATATGGCCAACATTTTTATAATTCTTATCTTAATCAGACATTAATTGAGCCTTAATTTAAATTTTTAGAGACGCTTCGCAAGTATCCCGTATTACCTCATCTGTCGCGTGTCTCTCGCAACTTTTATGCGGCCAAGGGCAATAAACACTTCTACATCGAGCCTGGCCAGATGGTCTTCGTACCAGTCTATGGCATACATCACGACCCAGAGCTATATCCGGAGCCCCACAAGTTTATTCCGGAGCGTTTTCTCGCCGACCAGATGGCCCAGCGACACACCGCCTCCTGGTTGCCTTTTGGCGACGGACCACGCAACTGCATCGGCATGCGCTTCGGCAAGATGCAGACGAGCGTTGCCCTCTATTATCTGCTAAAGCGCTTTCAGTTCAGTGTCTGTCCGCGGACCGTGTCCAAAATTGATTTTGTCAATTCCAACATATTGCTATGTCCAGCCAATGGCATCTATTTGAAGGTTGAAGAGCTAAAGAAATAATAATACAATCACATTTATCAAATTGACATTATCCAATCTTATGTGCTAAATAATTTAGTTGATAATAATAAGAGGCATATATTTATAAATAAGTTATCGTACTTACATATCTACAATTATATGGACTACTGCCAGATTTAAGCCCATTTTTGTTCGACATAAAATTAATAAAAATAAAATTAATTAATTAAAAACAATTTATTAGTTTTCTCTTTTAAGCTTCATGTGTTTGCCTTTGTTAATATAAGTGGGTTTGCGGGACTCCGATTACTATTTTGGGTAGCTCAATGACAATAGAAGTGGCATTCTATATATAACTAGTACGATAACCACCTGGGAACAACCATTTCGTTGTTCGGTGCAACATTGCGGCATATGATACTTGGGAATGAGATTTGGATTAGATAGTATAGAGCCAAAATTGAAATAATTTAAATAACTTTGACCGATAAGCTCCCCAATTAATGCGAATAATGAGAACATAAGAAAATTGATCTTTATTCGTTATATATCTACTATCATAATATACATATCTAGCTTTATGAAGAGAGGCCTCTCTCAGTCATTCTGCTATAACCACATTTAGCGGAAAGCTCTGCGAGAGCGAGCTTTGGACTATATATAGCGTGTGTTGGGCGTATCGTTAGCTCAGTTTGAAACGGCGTGTAAAATGTCGATTATTCTAGCTCTAGTCGGTATTATAATATCGCTGCTGTTTTATGCCGTGCGGCATAGGCACAACTATTGGAATCGGCGTGGGATTCCACACGATGTGCCCATGTTCCCGAAGGGCAACATGGGCGACTGGCCGGCCAAGCGGCAAATAGGCGTTATCTTCAGGGATTACTATCTGAAGTACAAGAATGCAAATAGCCCCTTCGCGGGCTTCTATTTCTTTTTCACCAAGACCGTTGTGGTCACCGACATGGAGCTGGTGAAACGCGTCCTGATAAAGGATTTCAATAACTTTGAGAGTCGTGGCATATTCTACAATGAAATTGATGATCCCCTGTCGGCCACCCTGTTCAGCATCGAGGGTCAGAAGTGGCGGCAGCTACGGCACAAGCTGACGCCCACCTTCACATCGGGCAAGATGAAGAACATGCTGCCCATCGTTTTGCAAGTGGCTGAGGAAATGGCCAAGGTGTTTAAGGAGAAGGTGTCTGCGCCACAGGTGTTGGAGATTACCGATTTGGTGGGTCGCTATACGGCCGACGTGATTGGCACCGTCGCCTTTGGGCTCGACTGCAATAGTCAGCGCAATCCGGATGCGGAATTTGTCAGCATGGGCAAGCGAGCGGTTACGGAGCGACGCTATCGTGGCCTTCTTGATTTCTTCATTTTCGGCTTTCCCAAGCTGTCGCGTCGCCTGCGTCTGAAGATGACAACTGAAGAGGTTGAGGAATTCTACCTGCGCATCGTTCGCGATACCATCGACTACCGCCTCAAGAGCAATGAGAACCGCGGCGATTTCATGGACATGCTCATCGAAATGTATAAGAAGCAGCAGGAGGGCAACACCGAGGAGGGTCTGACCTTCCAGGAGCTGGCTGCCCAGGCGTTTATATTCTTTGTGGCCGGCTTTGAGACCAGCTCCACAACCATGGGCTTTGCCCTGTACGAACTGGCCCAGCATCAGGACATCCAGGACAAGCTGAGAGCGGAAATAAACGAGGTGCTTGGCAATCACAACAATAAATACTCCTACGACAATGTTAAGCAAATGGAATATCTGGAGCAGGCTGTCATGGGTAACATATTCTACAGCCTGTCTGTATCTGCATTTCCCTAATTCTAAACTTAACACTTCAATATAGAAACTCTTCGCAAATATCCCGTGTTGGCCCATCTGACACGCAAGACCATCTCGGACTATTCGCCAGGAGACCCGAAACACTATATTGAGAAAGGCAGCGTCGTTGTGATACCCGCCCTCGGCATACACTACGATCCCGACATCTATCCCGAGCCAGAAAAATTCAAGCCTGAGCGCTTCACGGAGGCAGAGATTTCGGCTCGACCAGCCTGCAGTTGGCTGCCCTTTGGCGACGGTCCCCGCAATTGCATTGGCTCCCGCTTCGGCCTCATGCAGACCTGTGTGGGCCTCGCCCATCTGATCAAGGACTTCAAGTTCAGTGTGGCGCCCGAGACCCAGATACCCATGAAGCTGGTCACCAAGAACATTCTTTTGACTTCTGAGAACGGCATTTATTTAAATGTTGAGAGGGTTTCCAAGTAATCACTCAATTGTTATGCTATCATGAATTAAACAGATGTATAACAGTTAGCCAGATAAGAAGTATACCCAAGAACACTTGAACTACCCTTATCTAATCTAACTTTGATAAGTTAAGCAGCTAATCAATCGCTTTTACACCTATCTAAACTAATCTGTTGAACACATATTCCGGCACCCGAAATTGAATGAATTTTTATTATAATAGTTCAATACAAAGTAAGTTAATGTTTTTATATTATACTAAAAACAGTTATTTGTTCATATATTAATTTTGATTTTGTTGTATGTTTGCCTTTAGTACTAGAAAAATAAATATTAATTATAATATGTTCGATACATAAAACGTCCATATTGTATTTTAACCACAAGACTTATAAAGAATTGAGGGATACATATAATATAATATCGAATCGCGGTATAAAAAGAAGAATTTTATTTGCATAAAAGCTTAGTTTAGATCCTTCTTTTTTATACAGATCCAGCCATATCGGATCTGTGTATCATTTAAAAGCAGAAAGAATTTCCGGACAAAACTGCATTATAAAAATAAAGTTATTGTTTTATTTGAGATTTTGAAAAATAATACTTATTATTTGTTTTTTTATGGTCATTACATTAGTTTTTTTTATCATCTGTAGACTTCAACTTCTTGGTTGATAGCCATTTTTATACCCTTGTAAAGAATATATCATATTTTTATAACGAGATGAAATGAATTGAAATATATATTATATTGATCAATCCACAGCCGAGCCGATATAGCAATGTCCGTCTATCTGATTCTATGCAAGGTCTTTCTGTTGGCCTGGCGATATCGGACCAATTTATCACATAGCTGTTATATAAATTATCTACATAATGTCATCAACATCTGAGAAATATATAAAATAAAGACACGCCCGAATGGCGCAAAAGGCAACAGCGACCTTTTAAAGTACATTTAAGGGCATTTATCAAATAAAATAATTAATAATAAATACAAATAATAAACAGAACACAGACAAATATATCATATAGTTGATTGAATTACGGTTGGTTCTGTTATTATTATTTTTTTTTATTTTTTTCTTGTAAAACTATTTTTTATTTTTAGAATTCTTGACCAAGCCCAGCATTTATTAGTTTGCACCCTTAATATGTGATAAGACTTATAATTAAGATCTTTTTACTATATGGTAGCATGATACAATACAGCTTTACAGAAAAAATCAGCTAAGGAATGTGTTTGTGTATGAATGTATTTTCGTGACACACAAACCGTCTTATGCCCAGCTTGAGTTGTAGAACAATTGCCAAGCGAAGGTTCAAAGCTTTGTCGTTCAACTCAATTTTGCGGACCTCCGCCTGGAAGCTTACGCATTTACTACCATTACTAGTTATACTTATGTAAAGACTCGCTACTCGAGTCCCAGGTAATACAACATTATGTACCAGAGAACTCTAGATGAACCCTGTCCCGCCTCGTGTGCCATTTGCTAATAAATTTTAATAGAGTCGCGTCAACATGTTTGCAATAAAGTAAATTTTAAGTAGAGGTCCTGACCTGCACCACGGGCCAGAGCAGGGCATATAAATGCCACAGAGCTTGATTATCTGCCACCCAGTTTAAAATATTTTGGCCAACTGACATGTTCGCCTCAACTTCGCTACTCGCGTGTGTCCTGATCGGCTTCTATCTATGGATAAGGCAGCGCCTATCCTACTTTGAACGTCGTGGCATTGCGCATGAAGCACCCCTGCCGCTGGTGGGAAATCTGTGGGGCTGGCGGGTAACCAGACACACCTCGGAAATAGTACAGAATCTCTATGTGAGGTACAAGCACTTGGGCCCACTTGTTGGATTTTACTTTCTAATGACGCCCGCCTATATTATTTCGGATATGGAGCTGCTAAAGCGGGTCTTCATCAAAGATTTTGCTAACTTTGACAGTCGAGGGCTGTTTTACAATGAGCGGGACGATCCCTTGTCCGCGCATCTCTTCGCCATCGATGGTCCCAAGTGGCACAGCCTGCGGCCCCGCATGACGCCCATATTCAGCAGTGCCAAGATGAAGCTTATGTTTCCATCGGTGCTGCGTACAGCTCGGGAGCTGTCGCACGTGCTGCACGAGCGTTGCGCGGGAAAGGCTGCTCCCTTGGAGGTCACCAACCTGCTGGCCTGCTACACGGCGGACACCATTGGCTCCGCCATTTTCGGGCTGGAGTGCAATAGTCTGCGCAATCCAAAGGCGCCCTTTGTGCAGATGGGCCTGAACGCGATGCTCAAGAAGCGCATCGATTACATATTCTGCCTGCTTTTCCCTGAGCTGAGCCTCAGATTGCACATCAAGCGCACGCCCGCCGACGTGGAGGCCTTCTACTTGGGCCTGGTCAAAGACACCATCAGCTACAGGGAGCAGCACAAGATTAGGCGCAACGACTTCGTTGATATCATGCTGGAAATGAAACAGAAATACGATTCGGGCAACACATCCGAGGGTCTAACGGTCAATGAGATCGCCGCCCAGATGTACGTATTTCTGGTGGCGGGCTTTGAGACAACATCCACAGCTCTAACCCTGGCCTTGTACGAGCTGGCACGTCACGAGCATATCCAATGCCTGCTCCGGGAGGAGATCGAGGAGGTCATCGCGAACTATGGGGAGAACGGAGAGCTAAACTACGAGGCCATGCAGAAAATGAAGTATCTGGAGCAGGTCATATCGGGTAAGCAGAATTAACAGATTGAAAGATTTTAAGAAAAATTAGTATTTGAAACTCCCATTTAACTATCGCTCAGAAACCCTGCGAATGTATCCCGTCGCCACAGAGCACATGCGTCGTGCCAATGCGCATTTTGAGGTGCCAGATCATCCGAAACATTACATACCAGCTGGATCGCATCTGATTATACCTGTCTATTCCATACATCATGATCCGGAATATTATCCGGAGCCGGAGAAGTTTCTGCCCGAACGTTTCACGGAGGAGGCCATACAGAAGCGGCCCAGCTGCGCCTTTCTACCCTTCGGTCTGGGTCCCCGCATCTGCATTGGCATGCGTTTTGGCCGTATCAAGCTGGCCGTGGGTCTAATTGCATTAATACGTAATTTTCGATTTGCCTTTGCGCCCACCACCCCACAGACCATGCAATTCGAGAAGCATTCGTTTCTACTACACACAAAAGGTTTCCAGCTGCACGTGGAGCCGCTCGGCTAGAAGCTAAATGGATATCGCAGACTAAATTTAGCATGTTATCAGATTAATTCTGTGACTATTAATACAATTGGAACGGTTTTCAATTCTTACTCATTCATAATAAATGTTCATTTATATTTGTATTCTTGTATATTTTACAATGATAAGAACAAACCAAGCCCCAATAACCAAGGCAGAGACACAATCACAAAACTGGTTTGCAATTTATGCTTATATATATGAAATTCACATACACAAGCTAAAGTGACGCAATGTTCTCGAGCTTAAGTTAATTATTTGTTATTCTAACCAGAAAGATAGGGAGAATGATAGGGAGAGAGAGCGAGAGAGAGAGGGCGAGGGAGAGAGAGAGAACAGCTTTGAAAGCTTAACAATTAAATATTTACCCATGCCTCCATTCGCATTCAGTGCATGAGTGAACTTTAGATACGCAAAGCCCACTGGCTCTGTAATAACAAATAATTTGTGTATATACAATAAAAATAATGTTTATAAAAATATGACGTAAACTTAAAAAATTTTACGAATACAATTTGAATTAGAATTACAATTTGATCTTTTAAAATTCTACCATTTCCAAATAATCTCATAAATGATGTGTGGCTTTTCCCGTACGCAGAATATAATTACGTATTTACACAAAGCAAAAGAATAAATATTAATATTGGTTTTAAGGTGTGTTTCTTTAAACTAGGCTTTAACACGCTCAACCTTCAGGTAAATGCCAGACTCGCTAGCTATTAAGAAGCTCTCCTTGTGATTTTTAATGGGTATAATTGTCTTATCGCACACCGAAAATTTAAAGTTTTTGATAAGCATCGCAAGACCAACGCGAGCCTGCATTTCGCCAAATCTCATTCCAATGCAATTACGCGGTCCATCTCCGAAGGGGAGCCATTCCACCGAGTCACGGTTCTTAACTCGTTCGGCCTTAAAATTATCTGGATTAAATCGATTTGGTTCAGGATAGAACCTTTCATCACGGTGCATAGCGCCGCACGGTATCAGCACTGGCATTCCCTTCTTGATCACATAGTTCGGATATCCAGGCACGACAAAGTCCTCGAGGCATTCGCGGTTAAGGACTGGAAGCACCGTGTATAGCCGAAGGGTTTCTGGGAATAAATAACTAGTCAATGTTAAGTGTATTAAATGGTTTATTGAATTGCTTACCCGATATGACCTGGTTCAAATACTCCATTTCCTTGATACATTCATAAGTAAGCTCTCCATTATACCTGGCTAGTACTTCATTGCAATCCTCCCTTAATCGCTTTTGTATATCCTCGTTTTGAGCCAATTCAAATAGAGCAAATCCCATCGTGGTGGAAGATGTTTCAAATCCAGCGGCAAAGAAGACGAAAGCCTGGGCAGCGATTTCTTCAATCGTAAGACTCATGCTCTCGCCCGTCTCGGACTTCATCAATTGATTGTTTTTCAAGTCAATTAATTGATCCATGAAATCGTTTCGTCGAACATTGTTTTCCTCTCTGTAGGCAACAGTTTCTCTTACAATGCGCATAAAGAACTTTTCAATTTTCTCTGGTGTCATCTTCAAATGAATGCGTCTTGAAAATTTGGGAAAACTGTTGAGAAAAGCCATTCCCAAGGCCCCATGACGTTGATCGGTTATAGCCTTACGACCCATGACACGGAATTCCGCATCCGGATCCTTGAGACTGCTGCACTCAATGCCAAATGCGCAAGTGCCGATAACATCTGTGGTGAATCGAGCCATAAGTTCCTTAACCTCAATAATGGAAGACTTGGCTGTCATATCTCCGAAGACGTCTACGAACTCGTGACCAATTTTTACAATCGTAGGAAACATGAACTTCATTTTGCCGGACGTGAAGGTTGAAGATAGTTTATTTCTCATAGATCTCCACTTGTGGCCATCGAGCAAGAAGAGCTGACCAGACAGTGGATCATCTTCGGGGTTGTGAAAGAAACCTCTATCCGTGAACTTGTTGAAATCCTTGATCAGGATATGCTTTACCAAGAAAGGCTCCAAGATGAATGCGGCTGGACGTTGGAACCAGTAGAATCCGGCAAATGGCCCCGTTCCTCTGAACTTGTTATAATAATGAATCCAAATTTCTGGAAATGCTCTCTTAGTGCGGACGCCCGTAAGGTTGCCCATTAGAATATTGGGCTCCTCGCATGGAATGCCCAAGTTTTGCCAATGCTGCATATTACGACGCAATCTCAAAAAGAGATAGCCTATCAGGGCTAGCACCGCTGTGAGTAATAAGGTGCCGACTCCCATGGCGACCAGCAACTATTTCTATGATTCAGATAGAGAAACACGGCCGCGATGTAAGTGAACTTTGGCAGAGTACTGAGCGCCACTGCGATCGGGTCTGGCTATTTAATGCCCAGTCGAAGCTTTCGCAGTCAGTATGACTATAGATGTTCTCTGAAGCGCTGTGCCGCGAAAAAAATAAACAATTTCCTTCGTGAGTGCCAGATAAGAGCTTTTTGGAAGTGGGTAGTCAGCTGTGACAGTTGTACTCTGTCAAAACAAGTTCTTCAGTATTATGAAATATATATTTGGTGGTATTAAATTCTATATGCGAATTAAATTATTTAACCAAATTATTCTGATGACATTTCTCTCTTTAATATATAAATATATTAAATAGTTAAGACGCCGGCTAAACAAAAAATTGCATTTCGATCATGGTTCGAGTTTCACCCATTGAATATCGCATTTTTCTTAATTTTTAATATACCCGGTATAAATAATAACTAGGATCTAAAGGGCTTAAAAGTTACTGAAATAATATAATTGATTAAATTATAATTATCGGTAAGTTTGTAAGCGAACAACTCAACTCTCCTCCTCACTAGGAGCTATCCTGTACCCAGCTTAGATTATTATGTATCTATGTCCACTGTATGGCTGCCTGTATTAAGTCTCTCTTGCAATCTCTCTCCCCCCCTCTCTCTCTCGTTTTGTTTCTCTTTCTCTCTCTCTCAATGTAAAAAACAATATAGCCATACAACTGTGCTTTGTAAACGTGGCACCGTGAACCTGAGTGGCTTAAGTGTCAAAACTTCGGACTAATTAGCGAGAGATCGCCAGTTCGGCTCCAGCAACAATTGTCATATTAAATATTAATAACAATAATATTAAAGCAATAGAACCTGGATAAGAGCTGCGCTGTAGTCTTAAAAATAAAAGAAAGAAAAAATAAATGAGATTTATGTAAATAAGCCACGTAGTTTCAAGTTAAAATCAAGCAGTGTATTTTATTTTGAGCTATGAACTTGACCAAATACCTAGTTCTATTAAAATTCCAGGGGGGCACACGAATAATTCTAATTTCATATCGGGTCCTTTGCATCAATCAAATGTACATTTGATAAGAACTATGATATGTTATCATGTGAGTTCTTAAACTCGCTCTACCTTTAGGTATATTCCTGACTCACTGGCTATTAAGAAGCTCTCCTTGTGATTTTTAATGGGTATAATTGTCTTATCGCACACCGAAAATTTAAAGTTTTTGATAAGCATCGCAAGACCAATGCGAGCCTGCATTTCGCCAAATCTCATTCCAATGCAATTACGCGGTCCATCTCCGAAGGGGAGCCATTCCACCGAGTCACGGTTCTTAACTCGTTCGGCCTTAAAATTATCTGGATTAAATCGATTTGGTTCAGGATAGAACCTTTCATCACGGTGCATAGCGCCGCACGGTATCAGCACTGGCATTCCCTTCTTGATCACATAGTTCGGATATCCAGGCACGACAAAGTCCTCGAGGCATTCGCGGTTAAGGACTGGAAGCACCGTGTATAGGCGAAGTGTTTCTGGGAATAAATAACTAGTCAAGTGTTAAGTGTATTAAATGGTTTATTGAATTGCTTACCCGATATGACCTGGTTCAAATACTCCATTTCCTTGATGCATTCATAAGTAAGCTCTCCATTGTACCTAGCTAGTACTTCATTGCAATCCTCCCTTAATCGCTTTTGTATATCCTCATTCTGCGCCAGTTCAAATAGAGCAAATCCCATCGTGGTGGAAGATGTTTCAAATCCGGCGGCAAAGAAGACGAAAGCCTGGGCAGCGATTTCCTCAATCGTAAGACTCATGCTCTCACCCGTCTCGGACTTCATCAATTGATTGTTTTTCAAGTCAATCAATTGATCCATGAAATCGTTTCGTCGAACATTGTTTTCCTCTCTGTAGGCAACAGTTTCTCTTACAATGCGCATAAAGAACTTTTCAATTTTCTCTGGTGTCATCTTCAAATGAATGCGTCTTGAAAATTTGGGAAAACTGTTAAGAAAAGCCATTCCCAAGGCCCCATGACGTTGATCGGTTATAGCCTTACGACCCATGACACGGAATTCCGCATCCGGATCCTTGAGACTGCTGCACTCAATGCCAAATGCGCAAGTGCCGATAACATCTGTGGTGAATCGAGCCATAAGTTCCTTAACCTCAATAATGGAAGACTTGGCTGTCATATCTCCGAAGACGTCTACGAACTCGTGACCAATTTTTACAATCGTAGGAAACATGAACTTCATTTTGCCCGACGTGAAGGTTGAAGATAGCTTATTTCTCATAGATCTCCACTTGTGGCCATCAAGCAAGAAGAGCTGACCAGACAGTGGATCATCCTCGGGGTTGTGAAAGAAACCTCTATCCGTGAACTTGTTGAAATCCTTGATCAGGATATGCTTTACCAAGAAAGGCTCCAAGATGAATGCGGCTGGACGTTGGAACCAGTAGAATCCGGCAAATGGTCCCGTTCCTCTGAACTTGTTATAATAATGAACCCAAATATCTGGAAATGCTCTCTTAGTGCGAACGCCCGTAAGGTTGCCCATAAGAATATTGGGCTCCTCGCATGGAATGCCCAAGTTTTGCCAATGCTGCATATTACGACGCATTCGCAAGAAAAGATAGCCTATCAGGGCTATCACCGCCGTTAATAATAAACTCCCGATGCCCATGGTAATCAGAAATAACTTATGCTAAAACAAGTGAAAGTTATGAAGCACAAGTCTTGCGATTTAGACAACCTTCAGCGGAACACTAACAGCTACTCCGGCGGTTCGTGCCTTATAAAGTCCAACATATACAGTCACAATGACAGTTGAGCTTTAACGGACCCACTCTCTGGTATTTTTGTTGGCTATTTTCCACTCTTGGTAACGTTAAAATATGCTCATGCCCCTTATCGATTGAATTTATGGAGCTTTTGCAGAATTTTGTCGCTAGCCACTAAAATATATTTCGAAGTCTGCAACGCCATCTAGAGTTCATATAGCACTTGCCGGGAGGAAGGATGAGTAACATCACGTCCTAAATAAATTTTCATAAAGATCCTTTCAAATAGTTTTTAGCCCGAAACTAATATCAGCAAGTCTACGACATCCCTTTAAGCCAAAGAGGGGTGGATTTTATAAAAATTTCGAATCCCCTTCCAAACTAATTTGAACAACGATCTTGAAAAAGAGTTATGTCGAAATCCTGTCTTTACTTGCACCTTAACACTTGAGGTAACTACTTTAAGTTTGCAAACTCTCACAGTTTGGGCTGTGCGTAGATCACCAATCAGTCAGTCAGTCCGTCAGTCAGTCGGGATAAACTTATGATTACATATGAGGTTAATATTATTGGGAATAGGGATTTCTAGCAATGGGATTAATAAAACTAGCTTAACCATAAAATTATGGTTTAAATCTTTTGATTTAATTATAATTAATACTAATACTATTAATCAATTATTTATTATTTATTTATTTATTATTTATTATTATTGACAATAAATTTAAGTATGATTTATTTATGTTAAATAATATAAAATAAATAATAATAATAATTTAATCATACTAAATATTGAATAATTATCAAAAGGCCTTCAATTTCGTTGAATTTGTTTCGTTGTATCAATCATACATTTTAGAAGAGTTTTTATACCCTGAACCCATTGAAAATGGGTAAAAATGGTATTATGTATTTGTGCAAATGTATGTAACAGGCAGAAGGAAGCATCTCCGACCTCATAAAGTATATATATTCTTGATCAGCATCAACAGCCGAGTCGATCTAGCCATGTCCGTCTATCTGTCCGTCCGTCAGTCCGTGTGTATGAACGCAAGGATCTCAGAACTTATGAGAGCTAGAGACTTGAAATTTTAGCTGTAGGTCCTCCTAGTCCCCGCGCAGATGGAGCTTGTTTCCGATATTCGATAGCTTGCCTCCTTTCCAAGAAATCGATGCAAATCGATATCGAAATCCTGTTTTTTGAGCAATTTCGGCGAATAATATGAGCTAGAGTAACCAAACTTGACATGTAGCTTCTAGAATAGTATATATATATATATCAATTTTCTTTCATTTTATAAATATCGCCTGTTGGAAGAAGATGGTTCAGGGTATCCCCTTTTCGGGAGCTCCCGACTAGAACCCCTTACTTGTTAGTACTTAGTACTTAGCTAACTCTAAAACGAAAATTGTTATATTCAAGTAAAGGTGACGAAGACTACAGAATGATCACCTTAATTATACCCGGCAATACTATTGAAATATTTGTGTATCCTTTATTCTTGATATTTTATAGAACAATATTTCATGTATTCCATGGTTGCTGATAATAATAAACTAAAAGTATCAGAGATAGGCCCAACCCCTTTGTCATTGTAATAAATATCAGAATCAATATAAATGTATCTCAGTTCCTTGCGTTCATTTCCGCAGTCGCTTGGAAAAATTAACGATCACATCTAAAAGGCTTTGAAATAATTTGGCTCATTGGGTGACGATTCCGTAAGGAAGGTAAATTTTAAAACCATTCACAGACAAGCAAAACTTTTCAAACCTGCGTTTGTTAGTATATCTGTATATTATTTTTGAAAGCTTTGGAATGCTCTAAATGCAATAAAACTGAGAACTCATCCGAAAAATGATCTACAGAAATAAACAGATTTAATAAAGCTGATTGCCGAAAATAATTCCAGTCACAGTCGCCAATGGACTCAAAATGTAAACAATTCCATATAGCGCTTGTTATACCCTGGACCCATTGAAAATGAATGAAAAAGATTATATATTGATTCTGTAACAGTTTATTATTTTGTCACACTTACGATTTTAAGACTTAGTTATTTAGGCATACCTCCATAACTATAAGAGCTTTATACACAATACAAAAATGGTATGTTGGCTTTCCTATAAAATACAGATAAGGAACATTACACTTGTAGGATATCTGCCCTACTTCCCCAAAGTGAAAATATTTCACAAAACAAAACTAGAGCATTGTGATGTGGTGTATACACATAGAAGAACGCTATTTAAGTCCTCATTAAGCCATATTTTATGATTTGAAGAATTCAAAACGCAGTACTTTAAACCAAATTATTAATTATATGTGGGTAACAGGGTATCTTGACTTTGAGCACACTCGACTAGACATCTTTTAATTATTCTGTCTGGAGCTAAGCTATTCTGTCCCGCGAAGACACTGACAACGTCTGCGATAATGTTGTCATTCAAGGCGAAGCTTTTTCACTCACAAAGATATGTTTCAATTGTCGTGCGTCTAAAATCGGCATATTTACTTACAGGTGGTCCAGCAACGCTGCTGTTTGCCTTCTGTCGCATTTTAGTTTAACATTTAATTAGATTTCAAGTGCGGGTATTGGTAGAAACAATAACTACAATATAAGCAAACAACAATTGAACAGCTTTCTTTGTTTTTTGTTGTTATATATTTGTTTCAATACCCTGTACGCAAACCAAATGGAAAAAAGGGGCATTTAAGTTATCTGCAAGGGTATGCAACAGGTATAATAAAAAATCAAGACTGCGAGTTGAGTTAATATAAATGAGTGCAGTGACCTCTATACAAGCTAGAGATTCAAATATTTAAACTTATATTCTGGTATGTCACAAGTAGAACGAGTTAGTTTTCGATATCTCTGCCTATTTCCAAAACATCGATAGTCGTCGGTTTTTAAAAGAGGTAATTTTAAACAGAAGCTAACAGGAGCCAAGGGCTATGTTTGGTTCTCCAATCGTATACACAGATAACAGATTAAATACCTTTCCCCGCTCCAACCAAAAATTATAAATATTCTTTTAAATTATTACCCTAGGATTTGAGTACCATTTAGGGCATGCGTATCATTAAGATCAGACTACAAACGCCGCAGATGCATTTTTTATAGAGTAAGGCTACATCCACTGCTTACAGGGTATCCCCTAGTCGGTCACTCACGTCTAGTGTACTCTTTCTGACTCTTGTTGTTGTAGCATTTACACGCTAATTGGACGTTAAATTCAACAGGTCAACTAAACAAGTACATTGAGAGCAAAAGCTGCGAGTATTTTTGAACTGTGCTCGAATAAGCCGCTCACATGACTTCAAATTGAATGTAATTTTAAAAATATGCAAGCTTAAAATTGGCTGGTTCCTCAATTTTTATATCTGCTAGTAAGAGGGGTTATCCGTACTACTCACAGCCCTGGCCAGCTGATGACTGACTGACCAATACGATTAGGGAGTATTTAACATTTATTTGCTTTTGCTCAATGAACACACAACTTTTTGGCTCAGTGCAATTAGTTTATGGGCCAGTTTTAATAGAGCTAACCCCACCTCAACGGGAATACCATAGGAATTTCAAAGCGAACAACTGCTCTTTTATCTATAAGAACCAAAAATGAAAAAATAAACTGATAACAAACGAAAATGAACTTTAAAGTGTATTGCTACGTAGATAATTTACAGTGTTCAGTCATGCGGAACTACCAAATGCTCTACAACGAGTTTTTTTATTTAAATTATTTGTATTATTTTGAGCAGCATATTGAGTTTTTATATAATACAAGTTACAATATTCGCTGAGTAGCAGATGCTAATGACTAAGATGTAGTCCTAGAAAGAGAGAAAATCTCTTGTAAGAGAGTGTAGACAACTTTAATTGATCGCTCCGACTAGGTTCTTTGTGCTCACAGATCATTGATTCGTCCCACGCAGAGACTTAGTCACATTGAGCTGCGAGTCTGCTTTGTTGGCCTCACTCGGACGCCCACTCGGAGCGTGTTAAAGCCATAAGCAGCAATAACTGTAGTGTAGCGTACTCCAGGTACCCCCTTCCCTCCGCCTAAATGAAAAGCTCCCAATGGCGCGGAGCGTATCGTAAATATGTTTTACTCAATTGCACTCAGTCGAACAGCGCGGTTTGGTCATGAAAGTAACAGATTCAACTTGTCGCTGAGAACGCGTCCGCGTTTCGCATTAGATCACTGACGGATTCGGTTTCCGGCCACAAAGAGTCACTGGCCAAAACTGTGTGTGACACTGTGATTTCGCGTGTGTCTGTCTCTATCTGTGTGTGAGTTTGTATTTTCAATTAAAGTACAATTTAAAACAAATCAACATGAAAGGCATGTGGATAATATTTATGATATTGGGCCTAATCGTGCTCTGCCTGCTGGTGCTGCTGTTCATGGCCGCGCGTTATCAGCGCGATTATTGGCGCTATTTGGACATACCGCACGAGAGGCCCAAGAAGCTATGGCCCATCGTTAAGCAGCTCATCACCCAGTCTCTCAGCACCGAGGCCATGAAGGCCGCCCACTACACGACCCTCTACAACAAGTTCAAGGGCAGCGGACCCTACTGCGGCTTCTATGCGCTGCTGCAGCCACGCGCTCTGGTGCTCGACCGTGAGCTGATACGCCAGATAATGATCAAAGATTTCGCGAATTTCAACGATCGCGGAATTTACTGCAATCAGAAATCGGATCCGCTGTCAGGCGATCTGTATGGACTGCGTGGCAATAGATGGAAGGAGATGCGACAAAAACTGGATCCGACGTTCGAGCGAGAGCGCATAGAATGGCTTTATGGCAGCCTGTATGAGGAGGCCGAGCAGCTGCTGCTGATTGTCAGCACCACGCTGATGAAGCAGCCCCACTCCACGCTCCACATACAGAAGCTAATGCGACGCTATGTGCTGTCCGCCCTGGCCAGCTGTGTGTTTGGCCTGAACGCCGAGCAGCGCCAAAAATACCCATTGGATGAGTTTGAGCAGATGACGGAGCTGGCGCTGAGCACCCGTAAGCATGGCTATCTGATGAATCTGCTGATGATACGCTTTCCCAACTTCTGCCGCAGGCTGCGCATGCGCCTGACACCCAAGCAGGCCGAAGTCTACTTCCTGACCCTACTCGAAGACATTGTAGGGCAGCGCGAGGCATCGGATGTACGTACTCAGGACTATCTGCAGCTGCTGCTGGACATCAAAGCCCTCGAGCTGACCACGCACGAGTACGAGGCTGACAAGGAGCTAAAGGCGCATTTGCAACACGAATTGGCAGCTCACGCGTTTGTCTTCCTCAAGGCGGGCTACGAGCAGACCGCCAACACCTTGTCCTTTGTGCTATATGAGCTGGCCCTGAACACTGAGGTGCAGTGCCAGGTGCGCCAGGAGCTGAAGCAGACCATGGCAAAGCATCAGAATAACCTGAGCTACGAATGTGTGCAATCCCTTACACTCATGGGACATGTCATTCTGGAAACCCTGCGCATGCATCCCATCACACCCTACATAATGCGACGCGTCCTCAACGACTACACGATGCCAGAGCACCTGAAGTACACGCTGGTCAAGGAGCTGTTTGTGATTATACCAACCCATGCCATACACAATGATCCCGAGTATTATCCCGAGCCGGAGCGCTTTAAGCCCGAACGCTGGGGCAGTCCCAGGGACTCATTCAAGGAGCAGAGCACATGGTTTGGCTTTGGCTCCGGCGTCCGCAATTGCATTGGCATGCAATTCGCCCAGCTCCAACTGCGCCTCGCACTGGCGCTGCTTCTGCTGGAGTTCGAGTTCACATTGAACTCCAAGCGACCGCTGGTCAGTCTGGACGATGGCATCGCGCTGCAGCTGACTCCTCTGGGCGTAGTCGAGCCGGGCCTAGAGGAGCGTGCCGTCTAACTCCTAATCACAGTGCACGAATATGGAATTTATAATGTGTTTAAGTTTTTCGATGAATTTAAATACCTTTAAAAATTAAGTTTTAATTGGAGAAAAAATAATAACTTGCAAATGTGGAGACTCAGAAATTCCTTGAAAGCTATGAAAAGTTAAAATAATAAAAAAAATATAAACAGAAAAAGAGGAAAAAGAAATAAAATTAAAACTTGTAAGTACTTAAGAGTGAAAATTCAAATTAATAAACAAAAAAATATATAGTAGAAATGATATTTAAAAAATCATAAACACAATGAAAACTCAGTAACAAAATTAAACTAAATGGTGATAAAAAGCTGACAAATAAAATCAAACAATAATTTTGTTAATACTATATGACAAGCTTAGAGACAAACTAAAATAATTAAGCATAAACAACTTGAACATAAATTTTATTTATTTAAAATGCTCTAAAATAGTTAATAGTAAAATGAATACATATTTAATATTAAATACAATATGCCGCCTTAAGTTTGGATATACATATACGTTTACTTTGATTCGTACTACGCTTGGGTAGCCGGAAGTCCCGCAAATTGTTTTCAATTTAATAAAAGTGCTTATTGAAATATTTTGTTTATCAACCATTTTCTTTAATTGTAAGTAGCTCTGCAAAAATAATTTAATTACACATTAATTAGTCGCTTTACATTTGTATTATTATTTTTTTTTACTTTTAATATTTTGTCGTTTTTTGCATTGTCGTTTGCTGATATGGTTGCTATATGGCTGCTACTCGGGTAGCACAGGCTAGTGCAGTATTTGTTTATTTTATATTGTTAATAATTTCTTACGGGCTTAAAAGAAATATGTATGTTATTATTAATTAAATGTAAGTTTTGTCAGTTTTCCATTGGATTTTAGTAGCATAATTACAAAACTAAGCATTACTCATAATTTTTGCACAGGTTAATTGTTAAGTTGTGATTTCTTTAGACTTTAAAATTAAATAGAGATTCAATTAAATACAATTTAAAAATAATATTTAAAAACTGCTTGTGCCTTCTGTTTTCTGTTTTAACTATTAGCTAAATTATTAACAATTGTTTTTTTATAGTTTAGCTGGACTGATATGGAATGCTTAAGCTGTTTTCCCTAGACAGCGCTACGAAATGCTAATTCAAATCTTACCACTAATGTTTGTTCGACATTTTGGCCGCTAATACAAAATGGCTGCCCGGCAGCTGCCGCATCCCCCCGAACTTCCGCTTCCGCTTCACTTTGGCGGCTTTGGGCGTGCGGGCAGGGGCAGGGACTTTCGTATAGGCTCCCCACGATTGGGCAGCTTGCTGCGCAGCATCTGCTCGTGCACGTAGAGCAGCAGACCCACGTCGCGATGTCCGGCCTGCCAGGCGATTTTGAAGGCCGTGCTGCCATCCTGCAAAGGAGGAGAAAGAAATTACATACTGCTGCAGGCTAAGAGCCAAGCTCAATACTAACCACATCCTGGACCAGTGAATCGCAATCCTGTTGCGACAACAAGTGCTTAACAATGTCCACACGTCCATGCTCCGCGGCGCACATCAGCGCCGTGCTACCATCCTCATCCTGAATATTGATATCTGCGCCGGCATCGAGCAGCATGGCAACCATGTCACTATTGCCATGCGACACAGCGAGCATCAATGCGGTCTGGCAATGCTGCAAGAGTTGGGCACAGGATAAGTTCGGTTAGCAATTGCTAAAGAGCAGCTCCCTGGTTGACACTCTGTGACGTGCCTTTACCTACCTTCTTTGCTCGTATGTTGACATCGGCCATCTGAAACAGTCGCTCCACGACCGTCCGATGCGCCGCTTGCTTTAGCTTGGCCAAAGAAACGAGCATGACGCATGTGTATCCAGCGTTATTCATTAGGTTTACGTTGCAAACCTTGGAATCCAGCAGTATGGATACGACGTCAAAGTTACCATGCGAGACAGCATAATGCATTGCCGTGTTCCCCTGTAAATATGAAAAATAGAGGTCAAGTACTGAGTATTGAGTCGAGTATTATATAGAACACACATGGAATTAATCTCATCTAATTCCAAAATCAAAGAGGTTTTTTTTACTATTCACAAACTATTTTAAATCCTTTTTTTAAGTTTATCTTAAAGCTGTATTCACAAAGAATTTTTGGAAGTTAGGTACTAACTTATGAGAGATGTGCAGATTGTAAATGTAAAGTTAGATCTAATTCTTTCACATACTACCCATTACAAACTAAGAGACTTTGCAGCTTTTCCGCAAGTTATCGAACTTTACCCACATACTCTTCATACTATCCAAAATGTACTTTCTTAAAGATGAATTTTGAATAAAATTTATCCAGTATTATTTCTTACAGCTTAAAAGCTTCCCATTTGAATTTAAATACTTTCAGTATTATTTCAAATAAACTTTGAAACCTTTGTAGAAACTTAATTGTTTTGTATGACTGCAATTTGTGTCAACTTATGCCTTCATACGAAATAAAATACTTTGAATACAATTTCAAAATGAACTATCTAAGCTTTGCACAAAATCGATTGGTCTGAATGCCTGCAATTTGTCTTAACTTATTCCTTAAAGCTCAAAAGCTTGACAGCTTTTTATTTGAATTTAAAAATTATTTTGATTTTAATTTTATCCCAACTTGTCCCAATTACCCTTAACTCTGTGTGTCTATTGGCGTTCGGATTGCAAAAGATTCATCATCAAGCTTTGGCAACCTTATCAACTCACATTGCTATCGAAGAGGTTGACGCAATACTCCAAAACTGGCACCGACAGCGATTCAAAATAGTCCAAGTAATCCTCAACCTCGTGCGGATTGGATGTAGCTGTGCTGGATATGCGGAACCAGTGCTCCCCAATGGTTGCCTTGGGCGTCTTTAGGCTGAACGATGTAAAGGGCCTGGAGCCCAATTTCTTGAGCAGCGAATCGTTGACGACTTTAAGTGCATCCTTCAGCTCCTTGGGCATTTCCGTTCTGTGGGTGGGCAGTAGATAATATTGATATCATTTGAAGATTTGGGATTCTAAAACTTACTTTTTTCTGGGCTCTGACGGTGCCTGAGCCAGCTGATGCAGCTGTGCCTTGGTGGGCGGACGCTCCTCTTTCGGACTTACTTCCACGTCTGCCTGCCGCTCGATGACGGTCACCTGGGAGCCTTCGCTTTGACTAGACTTGAGCGGCGTGCTCGACTTTTTGCGTGCACCTTGCGATATTTCGCGCTCCATGTTGGAATCACTGGAAACGGTGAGCGCTTCCTCCGGCGAGGCGGACTTGGTGCTGGTCGTCGTTGCCGAAGAGGTCATCAGTGGCGCTGGCGAGGCATCGCGGGACCAGCTAATGCTAACCCGTTTTTCCTCGCGCACAATCAACTCATCGTCGCCAAGCTGGGTTAGATCCAGATCCTGAGACGTTGCAGTTGATTTGCTGGACGGCTGTTTGATAAAGCTCTGCGACTCTGGCGAGAGGTCGTGCGCCGCATTTGGCGGCTTTTCCTGCAGCGAGCTGTGGAATAATATTTAAACGGACTCAGTTTAGTCTAAGATTCACCAATGTAACATAAACTATATTCTGAGGGACGCACGTTAGCAACAGCGCTGAGCAGCCGCTGACCACCAGTGGGTAGCAGGTGAAGCTGCTCAAGCCGGAAAACATCGAGAACACCATGGAAAAACGAAAAGCCAAACAATAAACAAAAAAGTCGATAAACGAAGCGAAGCTGCAAACGCGCCAAAGCCAAAATGAAAACTGAGCCTGAAGGTCAATGCGACCAGGCTCGCATTCGTAGGCATTCGGACTCCGAATCGGAGTCACGCGCTGAGCACCTCCAATGCGCATGACACACGACTTGCTGTGGGTTTATGTCTCGGCTAAAAGCATGCACCGAAAGCTTTTTGTTTTCTGACTACAGTGGGCCATGGTGGGAATTGCGTGTATTACAAAATCTAATGTTTATAATAAATATATATTTATATTATTATTATTATTATTATTTATTGAGATTTATTAATAAAAAATCTACTCTAATCACAGTGGGTCGTAAATAAGTACTAATTCTTGAGAGTCAGAAACTTTTTAACTTTCATCTAAAATGTTACTTTTTAATGCATATTGAGTCAAGTTCAATGCAAAACTTAAGAAAACTTTTTGAGTTGAAAGCTGATAAAGTATGTGTTGTGCTTTAAATAATTTCAACTAACGCACAGTGGAACGAGAGAAGTTTAAAATGCAAGCAAATTATTCATCTATTATTATAAATGTTATATTGAATTTAAATATTATAAATTTTTTTGTTTAATTTATGATACTGTTGTTTGGAGGGAATTATGGGATCTGTGTGTAAGTTTGTATGTTGAAGCTTTCAATTTCAATCAAAAAACAAGGCTAAGGATTTTCATCTTAGTTTTAAATGGACTAAGATGACCCCTGTAATCATGCGCTACTTTAATTTGAGTTCCCTAATCGGGAGTGCCCGATTGGGAGATTCTCTGCACACACATACACAAAATAACACGAGCATTGGCTGGGCCTGATTAAGAGTGGGTGCAATAAAAAATTGAATTAACACAACAATAGCATAAAATTGAATAATAATTATTTTACAGACACTGTTCGCTCCTTCCTCCACATATGTAACAGAAAAACAATATTAGCGTTCAACTCACCTCAAATTTATTTTTCCTTCCGCCTTTGGGCTCTTTGTGGACGATGGCGTTCCTGTGGCAGTTGGTAGCGTATAGGTATTTTGTCTCTGGAACTGCCTGCGCACTGGACTGGGACTAGTGAGATGTTTGGGGCGCGGAATGCGCGAATCTGCTGAGGCAGAGCGCCTAACCGTGGGAGCAGGCGTGGAAGCAGCCGCCGGAGCAGCCGCCGGAGCAGCTGTGGGAGCGGGCGTCAGCTCGCTGGTGTCCGGCTTTGAAAAGTCCTTGGCCAGCACGCGAATAGCCTCTTTGCAGGAATCACAGTAATTGGCCGCACAGGCAATGGAGATGTGCGGCTTGACAATGTCGCCGCAGCCAACGTCCCGTTTGTGCACCTGATCCGTGTTGCAAGCTGAGTGAGTAGTGCTCCGCTCTGGCTTAGACAACGGCGCCGGCTCGGTGTTGCTGCCTGTGTGGCATGTAGAGGGGCGTGTCTGCGGCGCCATCAGCTGCTCGGACTTGGTTGCGCTGCGTGTAAGACGCTGCAGACCCTTGGTATCCGTTTGGCGGCTTGTCGTTTCCACGTTTCCGCACTGTGTGGCCACCTGTTGCTGCTCCGGCCTCACCTGAGCCCCCGTGGAGCGCACAGTGGTCGTTGTTGTTTGGCTCGACGCACTGTGCACCATTTTCATTGGGGTCTGGCAGGCAATGGTCTTGCGCTTGATCGCCAGCTGCTCGTGCTCGCCCAGGCTGAAGGTGTTGCTGCGTCCGGGTAGCTGTGGCACGGGCTTTGGCTTCTCCAGCGGCTCCTCTGTGCCGCAGCTGACGCTAACGCTGCGCCGGACGATAGCACACTTTTCGCAGAGCACATCCGTGATGC
The DNA here is from genome assembly GCA_035045885.1 of Drosophila borealis. Classification (NCBI taxonomy): domain Eukaryota; kingdom Metazoa; phylum Arthropoda; class Insecta; order Diptera; family Drosophilidae; genus Drosophila; species Drosophila borealis. Next base: position 3,240,548 of record JAWNOR010000007.1, on the reverse strand, counting down.
GATGCTCGGAGCTGCCCACGCTACGCACATCCGGCTGGCAGCTGGTGAAGTTCTCCCTGGTCGTGGGCTTGGCACTGATGCTCACATTGTGCTTGAGCACCGGTCGCTCCGGCACCGTTTGATTGCCCATCTCGCGCTGCTCCCGCTTCGGCACATACATCTGGGTGCCCACCGAGATCAGTTGCCTGAGCCGCTGCCTCTTGCAATCGTTGAGCGCTTGTTCAATCTTTTGCTTAAGCTCCGGCTGCGAGTAGAGCGCCTCGGCCTGCTGCGTGCCCACATGCCGGACGCTCAGCTGGGAGCCCACGGCCACATCGCGTGTGGCAGTCACTTTGCTGGCCGCCTGTGTGGCCACATCGCGTCGTATTATGCTGGGCGATATGGAGCTGCTGCGCATGCGCGCTCCCAGGCTCTCCAGCGAAACGGGACTGATGCGCTGCGGCGTAAACTGGACGGGCGAGGCGGTCTTGATGCCCGGACTTGGTGGCGAGGGCGTCTGTCGTTGACCACGCAGCAACTCTTCGTTACGGCGCTGCAGGCGCTGCTTCTCAGCGCGCAAAGAGTTAAGTTCCAGCTAAGAGCAGAGGACAGAAACATGTACATTTATATGTGTCTCAAGTATTGCATTGCAGTCCATTTACTCACCTCCATATCTGGTATGACCTTGACCTGCTCCTCTAGATCCTTGAGACGTGTTAGGCTAAGCGCCATTTGCTCACGTATCTGGCACAGCGCCTGTGCATCCGCTGTGGTCTGTCCGGCTTCCGAACTGGCCGGCGACTGCAGAGGACTACCCGTGTCATGGCCATTCGCCTGCTCTGCCTTGGGCGTGGCTGTCAAATGATGGCGCCGCGGCGGCGGCGGTGGCGGCGTCGCCTTGGCCTGCTCCAGCTGCTCCACCGGCGACTTGGCATTGGCCGCCACCGTGGCTTGCACATAGCTCTCGTAGTGCACCTCGGCGGGACTGGGACTAGGTCGCTGCTGCAAGGGCAGCGTGTTCGAGCGCTGAAAGAGACGCGGCGTGCTCGACCGTGGTGAGCGATTGCCCGCCATGCAGGAGTCTACAAATAGAAAAGATAAAGTCAGCTTTAGATAATGGCAGACTTTTAACTACTCTCTCTATCTGTGGTTACTTGCTCTGTCAATAACTTTGCTCAAAACAATTTTAATTTGCAGACTTGCCATAGACGCATGTAGTTTACTACTGACAACATTTTGGCCCAACCAAATGCCATAATATAATATTAGTGATAAAATATAATAGATGATATACAAACTATGCAAACCGTGTCACAGTCCGCATAATTTGCCAAACAAAAATTGCCACAAATAATATAAAACAAAAATAACAAAAACAAAAAAACAAGTATACAAGACAAAAGACTAATGCCACAAGAGACCCGGGTCTCTGTCCCTTAAATGTGTTTGTGTCCGACTGCTGATAAGTCGGGGCGCCGACTGTCGCTGTTATTATTCAATATTGATTTTACCTACATACTGACAATTTATTGCACTCATTTGTTTATAGTATAAAGAGACAACGTTTTTGCCCGACCCGGCCATTGCCCGAGCTGGTTTTTGCACTCAATTGCAACTCCAACTGATTGCATCCAATGCTAATCGATAAAAGAAAACCCAAATATGTCGTCTATCTAGCCACGAATACAGGTGGGTGCAACACCTGCGGTCTCTCCAAGAGCGCTGGAAAAGTTTCTATCTTCCGTTCTTCCATTTCCAATATTCGTGTGCAAATTGGACATTTCATTTTGGATCGATATGTTATCGATAAACTGTTCACAGGCTTTCGGCACGTTTTCACGGTATTAGCGAGATATGTTATTTAAATGCTCTCCATGTATTGACAGGTTATCGATATGTTATCATTGTCTTATCGATATATAATCGATATTCCATGGCCGTTCATCGTTCAGCAGCAAAAAAGTCCTTTGCCGCACTCAGAGCTTTAAATTCGACCAAATTTGGCGATTTCGGATTCGCGTAAATAAAACTTGACAAACTTTTCGATCGCGTAAATGGGAATACGGCGTTGTAGTAATTCTCTCTCGTAATGAACTAGAATTTACAATGTGTGTACGCATAGTTTTTACACGCACTGTGTTTCGACAGTTGTTACTCATCGCCTTGCCGGCTGCCAAGTATTTTTGTTTTCTCACTTTTTTTACTGCCGCTGCTCCATTTGCTACTATTAGTTAATTTCGGTATGTATATAGCATACGACAGCCTCCTGTGCACTGAACTTTAGGCAAAATAAAATGAAACAAGAAGAAAATAGCAAAAATAACCGAAACGATTTCTATTTTTTGTGTGCTGTCGGTGCCAAGTTGGCTGAGCTGTCGAGAAAGATGGTCAAGGCAACGTCGGGCCGGCCGAAGAGACGCAAGTCGCGTGTTTGGTAGCATTGACCGGGGCATAATTAATCAGTTTTTATGAGCCAGAAAATTAGCAAATATGAAAATTGAAAACACGCGTCGCCCCAGCAAATATCAGAGAAAATAGATATTCCCAACCTGCTGCCATTTGACATTTGGCATTTGGCTAATGAACCTACAGTCATTCCACCAGCTCCTCAATGGACTTTGCCTGGGCTCCGGCTTCATTTTGATCTTTCGATTCGTCTCCTTGTTGCGACGCAGCGACAACGTGTCGCTGGCTGTGGCAAACATTGTTGTTGTCGATTGTTATTGGTTTTTAGTTTGTTAATAGCACAATTAACTGAACAATGCAACTACATAATAAAGAGCACATTCAACGGTCAAGGCGGCAGCCATTGCACTTAGCTAATGCGAATGAAATTGTATGTTTTTTCCGATTTTTATAGGCAAGCTGCCTCTTTTTTTTTTGCTGTGTTAATTAAAGCATTTGTTATGTGAGTAATAAACAATATTAATTTAATTTGCTTCGCCAGATATGAAGCAAACGTTCGCACACTCGCATCAAAAATCGATGCGAATAACGTCGCACATTATCTGCCACAGTGCGGCATAAAATTATACGCACACTCAACTCACTCTGCATGAATTCATGTTTTATTCTCTTCAAAACTGTGAGCATTGGCATTACAAAGAAATATATTTTTTATTGATTTATATGCGATTTCATGTAGCTTTAATTTTTTCGGGTATTCTCTTTGATTTTGCTTTTATTTAAATTGATTCATTTTTTTTCATATTATTCACTACCACGAATTTTCGATTTTTGCCAATGTTGCTTTTTTCTTTGATCTATTTTTAAATTTTTCTTTAACACGCGTGTCTTGTCTTCCTCCTAACGTATTTGCCATAAATTTAGAATTTATTTTTGCAGTATTTAAAATAGTTATTTAAACACGCTTGATTTGGCTATTTCTAATATTTTTTTTTCAGTTTTACATATATTATATATGCTTATACTATACTCAAATTGGTTTCGTTTTTTTCGGCCGTTTGTCGATGTTTCGCACTGTGTTTCGAATTTTTTGTTGGGTCTAGCATTTCTTTCGCTGGTTACTTGTTAATTTATATTCATATATTTTTATTACAATTATTTCGTACATTCTAATTTAATTAAATATCGGACTACACTCGTTTTTATAAATTTATTCGTTTAGATCATTTCGCTTATTGATTGCTTTTTATTTCGCTGCTAGACACATTTTTATGTTTTTCGTTCGAAAGTCGTCGACAAACTGCGTTGAGATTTTCGAGCTGCTGCCAGCCACAAAAAAAAATCATTTAGCATGAGCTATTTTGTTATTATTCAACAGCTCTTGTGCCGAAGCAGAATAACACAAAAAATTGTTATGTATTACTAACAAAAAAGAAAAACTGCGACAATTTATGTAAGTCGTATGGGGAGCCAGAGAGAAAAGAGCACAGCGATAAGGTCGTCGCTCGCTCAGCAAGTACAAATTGAACAATCTGAACAACAAAAAAAAAAAAAAAAGAAAAACAAAAACAAATAGAGAAACTAGACAACAATTCGCAGATAAGCTAAATGCACATTATTAAATGATAATGTTGATTACTATGATGACGCGAACAAAACCATTTTGTAATATATTTAGATTCATCGTGAGCTGACTCGAACCTGACCAGAGCGGGGCGAGTGCGCCTCAAGGTGGGTCTTCTCTTCTCTCTTAGGTTTGTCCGATCATTTTGCAAGCAAATATTAACAATCTTTGTTTAACTATTTCCATACTTCAAAATGTGTGTAATGTTTGTTTCGCGTATCGAGGCTAAGCTATACGAAAAAAACGCCCCCATATTGTGAGTGATAATTTGAAGAGCAAATGATCGATCAGTATACATAAATACGATATCTAAGAGCTGCTGCCACTCGATAAATTCTTGGGTAATTTATTATAAGTTAAAAATAGCTTGCAACATATACTAAATATAGTTCAAAAAAATATATTTGAAGGTAAGTGAAAGTTTAGTTAGTGCTGAGTCAAGGACTGCCTCTGAACTCCCTGAGCTGACTAGGAAAAAGTTTCAGGACGTGAGATTAACAGCATCTAAATAGACTTTATCAAGCTTTGCGTATTCTTTAAGAATAAGTGAGAAGCTAAAGAGATTGAATAAAACCAAAAATGGAATCATCCTATATAATAATATTTTTACAAAACAGAAATATAATTAAATTGAAATTTTATTTGTTAAATAAATTATATTAGCCGACTAAAAAATTCAGTTAAAATTAAGAGCTAGATATTTTTAAATATGTAACAGTCCTTATATTTTTTTTATTTAAATTAATATGGAAGCATTTATTACAACAACAAAACTACTACAAATAAATTAAGGAGAGCGAGCCAAGCAAGCAGAAATTAACCCACTTCAGCTCAAATACTCAATCTTATCGTTTGTTTTTAATCCAATAAAAAGTAAAAAGAAACATTTGAAAACTTCTGGAAAGAATCTTAATTAAACGAGAAATTAGACATTACTTGTAGACATTTCCCCTTTGCAGATTTGTAAGAATAGAGCAGCTCGAAAATGCTGAATTTGTTGAAATATCTTTGAATACAGAATATTTTGCGAAAGAAGATCCTATAATTCCACCGATTTTTCCTATAGCAGCTATTTGATACAGTGGTCGACGTTGGTAAGATTTTTCATGCATTTGGGGGCATCGTAAAACATTTACATGGCGAGTTTGGGAAAGATATTTTGATAAACAAAAAGTTTTTCACATTAGTTTTTCATATATATGATATAGTGGTCCCATGTTAATAGGATCGGCAGTTGATGCTGATCTAGAATATATATACCTAACCCTCTACAAGGGTATAAGAATCATAGCCATACTTGCAATTAGACCAATATTCAGCACAAATATTCAACTTCATTAAAAAGGATTAATATTTCTGGATCGAAAAAGAATTAAGTAATGCCATTTAAAAATTTAAAAATCTATAAGTTTAAACCAATCTACTCGTATTATACATCTTTGCTTTAGGCCCATTTGTTTTCAATTGTCTTAAATGTGCCTACAACGTCGCCTGTCTAGACTTGCTTTTAGGCCCCAAGGTTAACAAAAATTATTTCTAAAAGCATTTGGCTATTGTTAGCTAATTTTCTAGGCTCGTCTCTAAGGTCGGCGTCAATTGTCAAAAGTGTTTTGGCAAACATATTTTGGAAATAAGCATTAAATTGAAGGCAATTTATAAGCCATTTATAACGTGCCTAAGCAAACACATATCAAATGTTTACGTTTGTACATATCAATATATCGGTGCATATATGTATACTTTAGTTACCATTAATCATTGTCAACTCTAGGCTCCTGGCCCAGCTGAGCTGTTCGCTTGCAAAATGCGACTTTTTGATTTGTTTATTTGGCTGAGTTTCTTGCATTGCTTTTTGCACACTTTATGCCAAATTTATGGCATAAACAAATACAAGAAAAACGGGCCAGCAGCAAAAACAACAGCAACAACAACAACATTTGCATGCAAATTGAGCGCCAAATGCGCATTTCAAAATTGATTTAAGATAGGAACGCCTGAAATCGCCTTGAAGTTGGCTGCCGCGCCGCTTGTAAACTCCAATTGAGTTTGAAATGCCAAAGATGCAAAGCGATTGTATCTATATTGGCGTAAAGTATCTGTATCTGCAGCTAACTCGGCGGTTTATATGCAGCTTAATGTCTCTTGATTGGGCCGAGACACTTTTTTGGGTGGGGGTCCAAAATTGAATTATGCCTCGGCATTTCGCGTCTCGTTTTTGGAGCTACATTTAAATATTGCTTTGATCTAACAGTTTGCGTGTCGAGTTGACAGCTTCATGCGTTATGTTGAGTTCCACACACAAGTGTACAATGGGACGGAACTTCAAAAACACACTAGACACTGTACTTAAATTAACAACAAGCATCACTAACTAATTGAACTGATTTCTTTAACTTTGAAATACTTTTGATCAGGCTCTTGCGATAACAGTAGATTAAGCTAAGAAAATTGACCAATAAATTCTAAATTATATGTTGAGTATATATTTATAAATTAAAGAACGATTCGTGTACTTATAAATACATAAAATATCTATGGAGCTCTGCAAAACACAGCGCTAAAACTTTATGTGACTGAAAATGAACGTTTTTACATCAGAAAAACATTCGATAAATTCTATTTAATTACTTAACATTTTTTTGGCCCACAAATACAATTTAAATTTATTAATAGTATTTTAGATTCTTTGTATGTTATCTAAAAAAAATGTTTGATTTATTTAAATTTATATTTTGCTTGTTGGGTAACAGCTTCATGAGTAATGTTGCTTTATATACGAGTACCATGGAACGAAGCGTATTAAATTGCCATAAAAAATTAAGGGACTCAAAAACGTGGAGTGCATGGACTAGTATATTAAATGTGATAAATGTGTAAAATTTATAAATACTGTGTACTTCTTAAGGCCTATAAATCAAAAAACAATGTTTATACTGAAAATTTAGATTTCAGAGTAATATTTAAAAGATTATAATACTCATAAACTTCAACTCCAAATTGATGCGCAACTACTGTATGCTATATTTTCTACAGATTTCTATGAAATCAATCTAAATAAAAACTATTTTCGTTCCATTGTACAGCATCTCAACAACTTCCAACAGTTGTTCAAAATTTTTCACACTTTCCTGCGTAAAAGTGTCACATGCGCGGCGGCGTCGCTAATTGCTGAGAGAAGCAAAAGCCAAACCGAAATGAAAAGCAAAAGTATCTGCCAGATACAAATGAAGTAGTCTGCCGACTATGAATCATTCAGCGGCAAAGCAAGCCGTCAAGAGTATTTCCTCATCTATTTTGAGCACTAAAAAAACTGACACTCACCTGCGACATCAAAGTAACGATCCCATGTGCTCTGGCCCATCCGGCGCCCTTTGGCCTCCTTGGAGCCGTAGCCGTTGTTGAGGCTCAGGCTGAGGCTCAGGCTGTTGTTGTTGCGATCCATGGAGTGGGCGCTGCCGTTGGTATAGCTGTAGGCGCCTGCCTTGCGTCGCTTGGTCGAGGCGCGCTCCAGCGTTCGCTCGAAATCGCTGCAGACCTCGTCGAGCGCCTCGTGGAGGAAGGCGCGCGTTTCGGGCGGACTGACGGCCGGGTTTGCATGGCCATAGATTTGGTTGCCCTGATACCTTGGCGATTGGTAGATGCCCACATCGCTCTCGATGCCGCCACGCAGCGAGGAGCAGGTGGAGGAGGCTGTGCCATAAGGCGACTCGGCGCGTGGTGCGTGGCTGCTGCTGTAACTGAAGCGTGGCACAGACGAGGAGCGCGGCCGATAGCAGGGCGATTGCCCGGCAGCGGGGCGTGGCGAATCCGGTTCGCTTTCATGTGCGGCCTGCGTAGAGTAAACAGGTGACAAGTTAATCGCGTGCGAAGTGCGCGTCCCTTTGATGTTGCCACAGATCAAAGGCCACGGATTTTTGAGTCCAAACAGATTTCGACTCACCTCTGTTAGCTTGGGCTGCACACGACTTTCCGCCTGCCAATCGCTGCCAAACAGACTCTCAAAGCCCAGCATGAACTCCATAGATTTGCGCGAGCGTCGTCGATCACGTCGCTGCAGCTCCTCCTCGCTCGGCTTGGCATTGGCCAGAGCCTCGCAGTAGCGCACAAAGTCCAGATCGATGTGGTATCCATACGGACAGCAGTTGCAGCTGCGCACAGAGCGGGTTAGCGTGGAGCTGGGGGTGCCATTGCCCGGCACTTGACGGGCTGCAGAGAAAGAAGTGAGAGATTGAGATAAACGACCGGATGAGCATCAGAGAAGAAATATGTATAACGTATCTTTAGTGCAGACAGCGCATATCTAAATGTCACTATCAAGGTCACGTCTGTCTGAGCTCGTCTGCTTCTGATTCTTGGTATTGGCAACACACACACACACACACGCACACTTGCGGACAGCACCTTTGTATCTTTTATATTTTTGTGGTTGCGTCTGGCTTAGCTTTTGTGTTTGACAGGCATTTGGTAGTCTCTGAGCCACACCTGCCTCTGGCCTAAAACACGTTTCAGCTTTTTGGTAAATTGAGCCGCAGTCGCAGCAGCGCCCAAGCGCAGTTCTCAGAATGTATCCGTCGGTTAAATTTGTGTGATTCGCTGGCCATATTTATGTTTAATTGCGTCATATAATAACTAATTTTGCTTAGTTAAGATAACGAACTATGCACGAGAGTCAGAAGTCCAAAATTTACAGCCTTGGGTTGGGCGTATCTCGTTCGATGCAAAATTGTAGCTTATGCATATACGATTCTAATTTAGTTTTAATTTGTTTGATATTTTAATCATTTCAATTAATCAATACGAATTAAACATGATTTCTATTATTATCTAAAGATAACGATCGAATAGCTTGACTTATATTGAAAACCTTTGACTTTTCTTAACCACACAGCGATGCCTTATATAAATCAATTTACGATATGGGAGACTGATTCTAACAAAAAACATTTTTAATATAAATATGTAACACAAAATCAAATACTGTAAGTGGGTATTTTTGAGATATATTAAGCTGGTCAATATATTCCAAGAGCTGTGCCTATGTCACCTTTTTGTTTATGTACAACCTGCCCAAAAAAAAAGGTACCTTCCGAAAACTGGGATACCAGTTTGAGCTAAGACAGACCGACTCCGCTCGCCACCTTGTTCAAAAATGTAGATATGAAAATATACGCAATATGTGTGGTCGGAGAGGCTTTCCCTCTTCAGTGGAGTTTAGTGTTACGACCCCATAACTGTTTTTAGTAGAGAGTGGCATTTAGTGTTAACCAAATGATTTGCTAGACGCCACAGCTCTTTGCGTACAAATCATTATCTATTCTCTAACACCTTTCGCCCTCACTGCCACTCACTTGCGCCGCAAATTCTCTGCAGTATGCGCTGTGGTTTGCCTGCCACATACCACTGCAAGCACAGCAGCGCCAGCCACAATAAATTCCAAAGCATATGTTATTGCCCTTGGTCCACTTAAGCTGAAATCGATAATCGACAAAGACGCGTAAGTAATTCCCAAGTCTCGCGCCGATATGCTGACCATTTGAAACGCACGTTCGCAGCCCAACTGGATGGACAAAGACATAAAATTCTTGTTGAACTCATCATTCAGCTAATTAGCGATAAGATAGGAAACTTTTGGAGCGCTTATCAGACGGCTAAACAGCGCCTAGTCAAGATTGCAGCAGCGCCAAAGCTTTCAGTGTGTGTTTAGCGTCATGTGGCGCCATCTATGTGTGATTGACATTTAAATAAAATCATTTTTGGTTTCACTTTCAGCGCTCGGTTCATTCATAAAAGCGTGCAGCTCTTTGCTGTGGGCGTGCCGTAGGCGTCGGCTGTGAAAGTGTTTGGCTGCACTACGCGGCGTATACGTGCTGTGCTAACCAGGCCAATAAACCGCATATTGATGAGCTGCGGCTATGCCTGTTGCCGTCATTAGCCGCAGTCAGGGCCAGGGGCGTAGGCGTGGTGTGTTAATGACGCTGCTTGCCGGCTTAATTATTGTCGCTGCATTGGACACCAAACACTCAACACCCACACACACGCACATGCTATCACAGCTGTTTGTTCAGTTTGGCATGTGCTGTATTTGCTTTTGGCCGTTGCATTGTGGGCGTCCAAGAATGCGGTCTGCCTAATGTCGCCTAATTGGTGGCCAACAGCGGCTCGTCTGGCTGAGTGCTTGTCTATGTCTCGTCAGCCAACAGCGTGTTGGCTGTGTGAGATTGCAAAACATGGTCTCAAGTTGATTGACTGCTGGATATGCACGGCGAAGGGATTTTCACTCCAGCACGTGTAAATCAGTGTCCGCTATTAAGGCTAGTCCGCAAATGTATGAAAAGTGACACTTTTTAAATATCTGGCATATTTCTCTACAGATGCTCGCCTTATGCAATTGATTTGCACTTGACGGTGATTTTCACTTTGGCTAAGTGCGACTTTCGCTTAGCTCATTCTGCCAAAGCAAGAAATACTTTGCTTAGCTCATCATCTCAATATGTGCATATTCTATTATAAATAACTTTAGACTATATGCTAAAATAATACTGGCTGCTAAATAATTTATTACCAACATACGAATAGCAATCAAAAACGACTCTTAGGATAATTGATAAGATTCGATCGATAAGATTCTTTTCAAAATAATAGAAAAGGTTTTTATGATATATATGATATTAAACAAAACAAAGCTTTCGATAGATCATAAAGTGATATAATCATATTTTAAGATTAAAATCTTCGCTTAAATACAATAATTTAACTTTAGTTATATACAAAAGTAATAATTAATTCCCATTCTAGCTTCACATTTTCTAGAGAGCCATCCCAGCCAAGGTATATTATTGCAAGATAAGTCAGTTATCAGTCAGTAAGCAATTGAAAATCAACGTCAATCTACTTTTTTCACGCTGCCCTTTCAATGACGCATGGAAACATCTTTTGGGAACGTGGACAACTTCATTTACACGAGTGCCGAGACCGCGCTCCATAAAAGGCGCCTATTTATTCATACAATGACATAAATCGCGCACTCGGCGCACATAAAAATTAAGAAATTAGCCCAGCGGACAGGCAACAAACTGAGCTGCAAGTAAAGGAAAATTACGAGCATGCCCCGACTCTGGCCAAGCACGTAGACAGACTCTGACTGTGACTTCGACTCCGACTCAGACTCCGACTCGAACTCGGACATCGATTTTGCAGTCTTAATGGTGACAGCGAAACGTATTCCAGACAGACCCAAAATCCAAGCAATCCACATCATCATCATCATCATCATCGTCAACATCATCATCGTCAACATCGTGGCCCGATTGTAATGACTAAATTTTCTGTGTGGGCGGCTCTGGCGAATACGAAGGCGCAGATGCTGCCCAGCATACAAAATGAAGCCGGCTTGTGAATGAAATTCGACCGACAGCCCAAGACTTTATGGGGAGAAGCGAAAAACAAACTTAAATTAAAACTGGTTGTCCGACTAATACATATATAATACAACTTTGTCTCATATGAAGGAGCCTGGGCTGCCTTTGTGTCTGAGGCAGCTTCGGGTAGGCGGTTGTTGCAGCTGCAGCTGAAGCTAACGGTGCAACAGCAGAAAAAAACCACAACAACAAATTACCGTAAAGTGCAAAAACTTAATTATGGTAAACACGTGCAGCCGCTGTTCAATCTAATTGCATGCCACGACTCACATGCCAACAACTAAAATCTAAAAAAAACCTTTGATCGATGACTACACACATTTATTTGGAAGGACCTGAGACTAAATGTTTCTCATAGAAAGTATGTTCGTTAATCATGTGAAATTCGCAATGGAAAAGCAAATTGAGCTATATTTCTGTAAATTAACTGTGCGTTAAATTTAAATGTACTTTTTATTATTATATCTGTCAAGGCTGCAAACAGCTTTGAACCGAACTGGTTCGAACCCGGAACTTTATTTGGATTTTACTGTAAGCCGACCGCAAAACAAAACAAGTTATCCAAGGAAAGAGACACATAGAACCATAATTGTATTACTTAATCTATATTTATTTCATTTATTATTTTACCATATTTAACAGATGTCTATTTGGGCCAGGGATTAAATGTAGCTCGCATCTTGTACATGAAAATACAGCTTGCATTTTTTTTTTCAGTTAGATGGACAATCGTAAATTAAAAAATGAAATTTTCATTTTATAATTTTTATATAGAGGTCTTATATGTAACCAGAATATATGAACAGAACCTAAAAAAGAAGGCATCTCTCTTCTCATAAAGTATATATATGCCTGATAAGAACGAAGAACTGTATCGATCTAGCCATGTCTGTCTATGCGAACGCGTCGATCTTGGGATATTTTAGAGATACGTAGAACGATTTTATCATTTTTTTTCTGTATGGAAGGAGTGCCATTTACATAATATAAATTTATATCGATTTTAAGAAATGCTTCCAAATCAAAGCAAAAAAGTTATGAAAGCAAGATAGACATGTGTAGGTTCTCGTGAAGTGTTTTTAACGGCAGCTTAACGCAGGGTATCTTCAAGTCGGACTCTCTAGACTGGACCACATTTGTTTTTTTGTTAGCAACTTAGACATTTTTGGGTTGTTATGGGTATAATATTGTAGGCTAAGAACAAGATTATCAATCTAAAAGTAATATAAGCCTATTAATAAATTCCTTGTTGCAATTTGCTTTTACTTAAAAGATTCAAAGGCCAAAACTTAAGATAATACCTTCCTTTACCTATAGTGGGAGCAGTACAGAACTTCTCGAGTTTCCACAGTTACCAACTGTTATAGAAAAGTTGAAAAACGTTCAGTTTTGTTAGTGTATCAGCTATTTTCGGTTAATTGGTGCAGTTGTCTTTTTCCCAGTTTTTCTTTCTGGTTTGCTTTGATTTGCTTTAAAGTGTTCCCCAAGGAACGACGCAGTGGGCCAATTTATGGTTTTTCCCTATGCATTTGAGTACCCAATTAATGCACGGCCTTTTGTTGTTGTTGCTATTATTATTTTATTACGATTCGCCGCGTGTCATTAATTTTATGCGTATACGCATTCTAAAAAAAAAGAAAAGTAAAAATATTGTGAACTGCGTGTGGCTAATGAGTCCAATTTGGCACAGACTTGGCCGGTGCCCAGTTGGCATTTACATCTCACGTTTAATTGACTCAATTAGCGCCAGCAAACTAGCCACGCCCACAACCAAAACTGTCAACTCATATCCGCTGTCATAAATTGGCCAAAGACCAAACATGAATGCATATCAAATGCCTTTATCTATATTGATCTGAGCCACATATTTGAGCCGGTTTTTGGCTCTTTGGCTGTCGGGCTTAATTAAAAACCATTTGTGCTTTTTTCAGTCCCGAAATACTTGAAATTGCAATCATTGCCCGGGGTCGTGGGCGGCAACAGACGCGGCCAATAGCAAAAGACATTTGCCTAGGGCTGACTACAACGTGTCCGCACAATGGAAAGTGCGTTGATTCCGGCAACTGCAACTGTTGCCAATCTGAGAGCCGCTGCCGCAGTGACAAATTGGCGCAGACCAAAGACATTGTCTTATTGCCAGCCGGTGGGTGGGTGTCACCGACGCCGTCATCGCCACTCGAAGCTCTGTGCGGGCGTCAAGTTGACCCACATCCGATTCCGCAGAGTGGCACTCACGTGGGCTTAAGCCACGATCTTATAGCTAAATAAAAAAACCTACGCCAAGCGGCTCTACGTACCATTTTCCTCAATGAAGGCGCGTTGACTTCGCAAAACGAGCGACCTGCAAGTGGAGAAAATAGAAAATTTGGTTAAAAATTATGCAAAACTCATTCGAAATCGTTAAATAAATGCTTGAATAGCTACACTCTTTAAAGGAAAAAATCCTGTTATGCTAGCTACAATGTTACTCTAGCTGCCCCTTGCTGCGAATTCTCTCACAACTTACTGTCCTGACAAGATGAACAGGAGAAGACGAGACGGAGGGTGTAGCTACGAGGCAAAAGGCTCATTTCAAGTTTTCAGTTTGCCAACTTTCAGATGACTTGATAGAATTGATAAAAATCAAAATTAAAACGATTCCGGTAGGAAATGGATAAGAAAGGATTACAGAGGTTGCTTGAACCTCAGACGTTTAACAAAGTATATTCCAAATGCTTTCCTAGTTATAGAATGCATATTGCCTAACACAACTAGACTAAGCAACTCCCCAAAAAACGGAGCTAACAAAAATATTAAATGTACAGACTTAGACTCTTTCTGTATATGTGCCATATATATGCCATATATATGTATATATTTCCTACAGCACAATTTACCGATTTCTTGACAATGTTGTTATTCCCTCTGCTCAGATGTAAAGACAAATTTATGTATAAGCATAATGATACGTGTATCATAATCATAAACACACATATTAATTTGGTCTGCGCTCCAAAAATAAGCGACGCCGTCGCTCGTTTCACATGGATGCAACTTGACAGACAGTGATAGGGAGGGGAATGGGGGGAGGGGAACGTTGATCAGATGTGGGGGAGGTGGCGGGCTCTGTAGCTCTGTGGCTCTGTCATGCATGCGATACGGAAAACCGCATAAATCAGTTGACGCATAAATTTTCATTTTACATAAATTTTGAAATCGAAATAAACGCAACATGAAAAATATGGCAGCAAATCGCAAGACGGCTTTCAACATGATTTGTTTATTTTATTTCAAATCGGCAACATTGTTGTTCTGTTTTGGACTGTTGCTGTTGCTGCAGCCGTAAGCGTGGAAAACATGACAAGCAATTAATTTAATAAGATATGAAAATGCACGGCCCGTTGACAGAGTTTTTCCCATCAGCGCCATTTTTGGGCTAATTGCATCAGGTTGAAGAGGACTCGTCCGAAAACGAAAACCGAAAACAAATTATAAATAATTGCAGCTTCCGTTGCAAACGCGACGAAACAAATGAAAATGAAAAATGCGGCACACATGTACAATTTTCCAGGAAAACACACACATACATACATATTCTAAATGCCTGGCCACAGCGAAAGGGGGGAGCTAAGTTCACTAATGAGTGCAGCGCCTGAAAGTGAAATAGTCGCAGACCCTTGTGCTTTATGGGATGGCAAACAGATTATTGTGGATTTTGTGGCACGCATAGTTTCAAAGATGTTTCAAAATACCGACGACAACAGCAGCAACAACACCAACAACAACAACAACAACAACAACAACAATGACAACAATGGGAACAAAAGGGGCCGCAGGCAAAACTCAAAATGCTGACAGCTTGATATATTTTATTATAATTTTCCTGCCGCGCTGCCAGAAGCAAGTGTGGAACTAACTATACAAAAGTATCTTTGTATCTGTATCCGCGCACCTAGGTATCTACGCAACTGCACAGCGCATTTTTGCTGCATTCTATGTAGCAGCTGTCTGTCCCTTGCCCAGCACTGCATTGATTTATTTATAAATCTTATAGATAGCTTCTATTTGAACAGTTGTCAATAGCAAAACAAATATTTGGGCACTGGCTTGTACGCGTTTTATTAGCGTTTTATACGCGTTTTCTCAGGCCGGTGTAACTTTTGGCATACAGAACAGAAATGTTGATTGACAGCTTTTAAATATTATTTCTTGGATAATAAAATATATTTTAAAAATTAAGTAGTTTTTTTTAAATTTGACCAAGCCGAGGGAATCTGAATTATTCGAATAATATTATTTAGATAATTTGCTTATTATGTTATTATATCGTGCATTAGAAAAATTTATATTAATTATTAGAACGTTTTTATTTAAAAATTGTAAAATTTTTCTTTTTAATATTTTACACATAAGTGACATATATGTTAATCACCCTAGGAATAATATTTTTTTTGCATTTACATATTTTTTACATTCACATATTTTAGCATTGCATATTTAAAAGCTTGTCAGATTTCTCTGAAATATATTTGAGCAATCATTTTAAAAAAACTTCTCGCATCATACTTTAGGCGGACTAACAGGTTTTCTATTATCATCTTTGGCCAATTAACTTAAGATTCTCTTTTATTTGACTTGTATATAAACGGTTTGCTTTGTTTCCCACATTTCGGCACTTTAGCAGCTCGATTCTAAACTCGCACTCACACCTTTAACCCACCCCCACACAGCTATATCAAATGTATCTGGCGAGTGATCTTTAATCTCGACAAACAGCGCCCAATTAATTTAGCTTTCCGGCCTTAGTTTGGGCTTTATCGCGGTGGAGATCGTCGCGCAGCGCTGGGCTGGTTATCATTTACCTCCAAAAACGCTTAACGGCTTCCTGTTCCGTGGGCGTCAGGTGCGTTATCTTTTGGGCAAACTTTGACTCATCGTAGGAAAGCAAATCGCCGGGTAGACCACCAACTCCGATACCAATATTGTCAAGACTCACACTCATGCTGCATACGTAATTTTGCGGATGACTTTGTCGGCTAGCACTAGGCGCTGCCTAATTAATTGGCAATGCGCTATTTTCGGTACCAAATGGTAGAAATTCTAATTAATTAAATTTGATTGGCAGCGAAACTTCACGCCATGGCGACACCGCAGCTCTCAGACTGAACCCGAGCACGAGAAACACATTTCATTTGCTGCACTTTCGGCTGACTCAGCTCAGGGCCACACTTCACTAAGCACGCGAAAACGAATCTTTTGTAGTTTATTGTTTATTTAGTGATTTTAGTAGTACAGCACGTAAACGTTCCGCGCTCGAAAATCGCTCGAATCGAACTGAAAGCCAACAGAGAAAAACTTTACGAGTTGCCGCTGAACTTTATGCCCTGTAAGCGTATGTGTTTGTGTTGTTGTGGCAGCGTGTGTGAATGCTACGATGTATTTGTCTTTTTTTTTTATTTATTTTTTGTTTGTTGACGGCCACAAAAGAGCGGCAAGACAGAACTTTGTTAGCCAAGACGAACAATATGAATTGATTTTTTTCTCTCTCTTATTTTTGCTTTTTGGCCAGCTCAAAGTACGGCTCGAGCATGCAAGAGTTATCGATACGCTAATTAATAAATATAAGCAACAGCAAACCAGTTGAACAGTTCGAAAGAGTCGGGCTTCGTAACCTGTTGAAACACCCAAACAAACGTCATGCCCGATAAGCGCTTACAGCTAGCCGAGTATCTATGAGAGCGTGTATCTTTCACACATACGTACGTACATCTACTTGCGTATAGTACATTAGGAGCACCCATTTGAAATGCTAGAACCAGAAGCGTCAATATGGTTGATTCTTTGCGCCTCGAACGCCTTTAAAAATGATTGATGAAGCCAAAGGGTGTCGCCTGGCTGCCGCTTTAGAGGGGTGAACGGGGTCTGCTTTGATCTTGCAGCCAATGCAGAGTTCTTTGCTGACCTGTGGCTAAACTTTGAATAACAATTCATTAAAAAATAATATTACAAAATAATTACGGATATTTCAACTTTTATTAGCAGAGTCTGTCTGATGACTTTACATAAATATTCCCTCTAGAGTAAATAAAGCTTCAAGAATTGAGTGCAGTCGCCCACTTTGTAAACAGAACGCAAATGCAACAACAACAAAAACACAACGATAGACGCCAACATTGTCCGGACCAAGCTCGACAGCAAAATACTGTTGTTGCCCCAAAAAAAAAAAACTAAAATATAACAAGAAACTACGGCTATATCGACACACCGAATAGCTAATACCCTTGCTGACCCTTTCCTTACGGCTTTGCGGGGAATAGCTTGTAAGTAATATCTCGGAAAGCAGTAAACTTAATCATCCAAAACGTATTTTTCGACCGACTCTTTCTTTATCTATATAATATAGTAGTGCCATTGCATACATTTCAGGAGCAGAGTGAAACCTACAAAATCCAAGTTAGGTCAAGATATCTAGAAAGTCATAAAAGTTTTTTTACGGGAACTTAATTTCGATATTTTCTATGGCAGTTATATTATCAATTATCTTAATTAGTTTAATGTTGATTACAATTTGCATTTACGTATGGAGCATAGTTAACTTAACAAAAGCCACGTTAGGTCAAGAAATCTTGAAAAACTCGAGAGTTTTCAACACAAGAACCTACTTCTCAACCTATCATTCCTATGTTAGATATATGTTATAGTGGTCCGATCCGACCGGTTCCAACATAAGTTTAAGTTTTTAGACTGTGGCTTAAAAGTGAGAGAAAAGACGAACAAACCGACATGGCCGACAAGACAAGACCGATATATATAGATATATATATGATATATACTGAACATAGTCGAAGATATCTCCTCCATGCGTTACCCAGTCCATGACAAAATTATAATACCCTTTACCAGGGTATAATAACATGTATAAATAAACACATAGCTTGTCGTACACACACACACAAACGCACATTGACTGCCTGCGATAAGATAACTTCTAAACACTTCAAATCATTACAGTGCGTCAAGCTGCATGTCATTCCGTCTGTCAGTGCACGCACTACAAGACCGCGTAGAAATAACAAAATGGAGAGAACAATTGAAGTTTACACGATGCCTAAACATTATTCAATTTTAATGAAAGATGATAAGTTGAAAAAATCTCTTAATATGAATCTTTAAGTTCAAATTTCTTATATTTATAAATAAGCTGTCAATGAGAAAAGAACCCAAATCTTTGTAAAACAGCAAGAATAATTATCTGTTATTTGCCCTTGCAATCATAAACGCAAATTTTTTCTGGTATGTGAACATTTATATCATAAAAAAATCTCGTTAGAGGATATAAGCCGGTGTTTAATCCAATTTAATGAAATCTAACTTAATCATTGTATCTTACAGAGTGAGTGAGCTTAGTGAGCAGATCAAACCAATTACGACAATTCCATTCCAATTCCAATCTCGGCGAGTGAATGATGGACTGCCTATTATTTAATAATAATAATAATAATGACTAAGAATTATAATAGCGCTTTGTTTTAGTTATATAAACTTAAGTTATATTAACTTACCAATACCTACTATTATTATTACTATTAATTAATCATTTTTAGATAGCCAATTGTATTGAGATTGTTAAGTATATTTTTTAGTCATTAGTCTTAATACAGCATCTTAAGAACTAAGACTAAAACAACTTGTATCTGACAAAAAAATGTTGATAAAGTCATCTTTCGTAGAATTATAACTATATAGTTCCAAAGACCACACCGCGTGTGTATGAGTGTGCGCGTGTGTGTGTGTGTCTGTATTAGTTGACAAAGCGTCAGCTAATAAAAATGTTTATTTCAATTGTAAAGTAAATGAAATGTTTGCCTGTAACAGAAATTATGAATGGCTCATTATGGCTGGCTATTTACACAATTGCCGCCTTATAAGCGATAGCACTTTGTGGATTTCCATGTCAGAGCGCGTATCAGCGCTGCGTGTATTGAACTTTAACTAGTCGAAGTACTAGAGGCATGAAATTGTATTATAAGTATTATTAGATGGCATGTGTTTTGGTCAGTTGCATATTGATTTATGTCTGTGTTTATTAATTTATGTAAATGCGTGCCATGGAAGCACGCCTGAATAGATTAAAATGCTTGAAATTTTAGTTGGTTGCCCGCCCGAACTGTTAATGAGCTAACAACAAAATTTCATGCTCCATGAATGTGGCAGTGGATTCGGTCGCTTATTAATTGTCGCGGCCCTCGAGGCCGAGGCGTAGATACAAATTAGCTTCGACTTATTGGCAACTTATACAAACGCGATTCGGAGCGTTAAGTGAGCCGGTTATAATTCGCATTCTCGTATCGTATTTTTGGTATCTATGATTTCATAAACAAGTTTTGCCTGCGGATTTCACGGCTTTTAATTATGCGTTAGACAGTTCTGCACATGGAAATCTCATTGCGGGCCCCGCAATAAATGTTTAAATAAATGGCTGCAATTATTTATGCGTCACACCCAATCGATTTTTTCTACAATAGCTGCCGGTGCCTGGGGCCTCTCGATTCTCGATTCTCCAGCTCCGCAGCTCTCGACTTCGACTGAATGAAATTCAACGAAATGTTTTATTGATGTGTTGTAGATAATGTAATTTTGTATTGTTTAAATTGTTACCGCCTTGGCTGGAAATCATTTATTTTTTGTTTTTAATTTTTTATGTGCCTGCTTGACCGCCGGCGTGGATCCGTTTTTATAGCATTTGTCATTTTTTAATCTTTTTCTGCTTAAATTTTACAGGTTCTGAAGTTGTAAATGTTTTTTTCAAAGAGGCCCCGCAGAGTGTTGAACTACTGTTTTGGTAGTAAGTGAGATGAGGTTTTAATAAAGTTGTCAAGTGATTGGCAAGTTAATGTCCGCTTTATTGCAGTTTCTCGTTTAACTACTAAATAAAAGTTAGATCGATACAAGATTAATCGCGAAATTTACCGCTCTTGGATGAAAAATGCGGGCGAGAGAAGTCTAGATTTTGGATTCAGGACTTACCTGAAGACCTCAAAAAAATGGGCGAAATACGTTGATTCCATATTAGCTTTTTAATTCGAAAATTTTAAACTTATTATCAGATATATATGTAAAAATAGCTGGAGGCGTGAGGTTCAAGATAATACGGTTAATAGTGTTGACAAATTAATGTCTTTAATCACAAGCAAACAGCTTGGACAGTTGATTAAAAATTTGATGGAGCTCAAACTCATTCTCAGATATCTATCTAAAATGTATATAGACATGAAGTTCAAGATAATACGGTTAGATTAAAATTTTGCACAGTCAGGTTGTTTATAGAAAATTGATGTCAAAATACTTGGACCGAACAAGTCCTTATAATAACAGCTAGTAATATGATAAGTTAATGACAGGCATCTGGCATCATACCCAGCTTAATATTCTGTTCGCAAAGGGATATTTTCATAGATTATGAATCTGTTAAGCTAGTTGCTTACTCGCGCGATACTTGGGGAAAACCTAAGGCTATTTTAAATCAAGCAAATCTAAAAACAAATAATTTTAAAAATTCAGCCGCGGCTGCATCTTTTATAAAAAACACAAAGCTAGAAAACTTGTGAGCCTCAAAATGCAACAGCTCGAAATATTATTGCTTAGGACTAAACACTTTAAACAGAGTTAGTTTAATGGAATCATATTAAAATAAATACGCATTTCGATTTTAACCGAAAAGGAAGCTCACTATCTACACATTTGCGCAACTAAACATTTTACCAAATAGGAAGTTTACTATCTATACATTTCCGCAAATGCTGGTGGGGAAATTGTAAGCTAATCTATACCTGGGTCAATACTTATATGCTTATCAGCGCCCACAGGGAACAATTTTTCGCTGCATCGTATATAAAAGTCGCAAATTTCAAAATCATTTCAGTTATTTGCTTGCAGCAGAAGCGGCGATGAATTTCTACCATATGTTAACCGTAATAGTTTTGGTCTTGGCCAATTTTATGGACCGATCGAGTGCTAATTGGATAGATGATATTGGCGCAGAAGTGGTAAGTTAAATATAACAAAAATTAAAAAATTGATGTAAGAACTTATACATTTTAACCTTTTAGGAAAAAGCTGGCAAAGAAGTCGAAGATATGGGCAGAGCTATCGTAAGTCTAGCATATATATAATAATATTGAATTATAAATACTGAATAACTTTTGCAATATATTTCTAGGAAAACATGCACAATTAATTTTTACGCCAGCAATAAAATTTGTCTCATTATTATAAGAAAATATAAACTAAAATAGATATTACTACAAATGAAAAGATGTTAAATGCTCAATAAAATTTAGAAACATGTCTGACTGAAAAAACAAATCTTTTTTAAACTTTTTTTTTATATAAATTCACCAATACATTTATGTATCTACAAAAGACTGTTAAAAGTAAGTATTAAGTATTTCTAAAGTCGGCTATCCCCAATTTCACAAATCTGTTTTCTTCGAATGGAAGCAACCTATTAAGCTGATTAAAGTTGTGTATGTAAAACATTTTTAGAGCAATTGCTGCTGTGTACTTTGCTTTGTGCTTATAAAAATAGAAGTCAAGAAAGATGCAGTCAATTTAAGATATATAAACTATTAAATACCCTGCATTGGCTAAAACGAAACACATACAAATAATTTTTTTCAATTGATTAATGAAATTTGTCATTATAATTATAAGAAATTATAGACTAAAACAATTTAAGGTGCAAATCTGAGCACTTGAAGTTACAGGGTATACAAATTATTGAGCAAGTGTTACTTTCATGACTGATTGTCCTCACTTTTATACCCTACCAGCGCTTATTAGGGAGTTTGACGAGCTGAGTAAATATAACCACAAGGCTGGCTTTATTGAACACATTCAGCATCTATCTTCATAAAACTATGCAAAGATCCATTCTTTTATAATACATATTAAACCCAATAAACCTGTTAAAGTTTGTTTAAAAATTTCCTTTAAATTTATTGGCACTTTTGTTGCAAGGGTATTCAAATTTCGGCAGGTCGGAAAGAACAATTCTTTCTTATTTTTGGCAAATTATGTCTTATCAGCATCGTTGCGACTGTTAAGCTATTTATTTATACGCAGGCCAGATAAGCCAGCAGTCGTCTAATTCCAGTAGCATCTGCATCATCTCTAGATTCAAGAAATACGCAATCGCAATATGAACTACAATATATTAGTCTTAATTGCCATCATTTTGGCAGTCAATGTGGATGTGGCCAAGGCTAATTTGTGGGACAGCATAAAAGATACATTTGTAAGTTTACACTAAACATAAATGAAGTATATAAAAATCAACTTTGTGAATGCTTGTTTATTATAGGAAGACATAATTGACGCAATTAAAGACTTATTCTCATAAGATAAGTTAGCGAACGTGCCAGTCTTAAACGCATTGAATTGTAAACCAAATGATATTTAAATAAAAAAATTAAATTTCTCTTTAAACGAAATTCTGTGCCAAAGACAACTTTACTCTAAGTTTTACTGGAGTCAAATTTGTTAGAGTTCTCTGGCTCGTAACAGTCCACGTGTATTTATATGCTAGTTTGCCGTTAAGTGTGAAAGGCAGCTTCATCTTCATTTCCACTCGAAGTGACGTCTCGCTTTTTGGGGTCATTTCAATCAGCACCTGTCACACGGCTCGCGCGTTGGCGTGTGAAGTATTTTGGGCTGTCGAGTTGCGTCTAGACGGCAGAGCAGCTCGCTTGGCTGTTGTAAATTAATTAAAAGAAATTGTTTTGGCCGCTGGGCTGCTGCTGAAAACGTTTCCTAGAACATCGTTCGACACTTTCGCCCAAGACTTAGATATTTTTTTTCCTTTTTAATGTTTTTTTGCATATCGATAAGCGGCTAGTCGCGGCCCGCTGCAGTCATAATTTATACGTTTCGGCGCAGTTTATGACAGGCTAACAAATTTCCTGCTGCCGCCCCATGTGGTCAGCAAACGGCGGCCAGCGCGATACAAGATACAAGATGCAAGCACAAGATACAAACGCCAAAGGCGGCTGCCATCAAGGCCGACGACCGAGTCGCAAACTTATGACTGCCAAATGCCATGAGGCGCATAATCGAAAACAGAATACACGCGTGCGCTGAAGCTTGAAGCCTGACGCCGCCGCCTGCCGCCTGCCGCCTGCCTGTTCGAGTCGTAAATTATGATATACTCGCAGCGATGCCAGCCCAGGAGACCAAGTCAGGGGGAGGGCAGCGCCGATGCATAAATATAGTTTTCAAGTTGATTGCAATCGGCAGTTAAACAAGGCGCTGGCCGAGTGACTGGCTAGCAAAGGTGAGCAACTCGGGGCTTTATCATCTTTGCCATGATCATCGCCTGACCTGGCCACCCACAGTCGCACAGATTTGCCAGCTGAGCTCGCTATTTGTCAATTATCGCAATGAGCGATCGGCTGCCATTTCGATCGCACGTATCTGGACTGTAAATCAGAGACAAGTCCGCTCATTGCATCACTGTGCAAATATTTTGCACTGTACGGCCGCTAAGTAGACGGTGATTACAGGCAACAGCAACAACTACAACTCAAAAGCAACAACAACAACCACAATGAAGCTTAGGTAAATGGTGCTACACTGAGTCGACATTTGGCTGGCATTTCAAGTCACGGGGCGTATACGCAATTTACATATGTCAATGCGAGTGATGCGATGACGCGCCGCTTTATTAGGCGAATATATCGCATATACCTGCCCTCACCTGCCGTCCTCTTACTCGATTCGATTCTTCGTTTTGCTTATTGAGCTTGGTTTCCATAAAATTGGTAACATATGGCACATATTATAAAGTTGAACGTAACAATTAAAGACGTAAGCTCCGACCAAAATAAGTATAAATATGCTCGATAGTCAGATGAAAACTAAGAGCTACAAATAGGGTATCTGTGAGTCAGGCTTTTTAGTATGGTATACCAAATGACTCCAAAATGTCAAACAGATTTCGATACTTTTCCTAATAATATTTTATATTTTTTAATATTATTTTAAAAAAAGACAACGCTTTTTACCTTTATAATTAGATTCCAAGTTGCTAAATTAGATATTTTTTTTTTTAAAACTGTGATTGTACCTTTTGGAAGAGTGCGGTATCGATCCTTTTCGTGTCTGATTGAGTGGTAAGAACATTTAGAAAGTAAGAACACAAATCAGGGTATCTCTTAGTCAAGAAATGTCATCATAATCTTAGATTTTTTTCCTATGGTAAAAGGCTTTTAATTGAACATACATATATGTAAATCCTTCACCAAATAAATTTAAAATGTCTTATAGATCGAAGCCCCTTTCGATCATTTTTCTAGACCAAAATCACACAACGATAAATATCGATCGTAAAGCTCATAATATTTTTGAACCTTTTTACATGAGATACATCAACTGCCACAGGAACATAACTGTAAGTCTAAATAATTTACTTTGGGTATTTTTTAAGTGCTGGGTAACCCTTAGTCGAGTCTGCCCGTTTGGCAAAGTTGCATTTTGCTTTGCCCGTTGCCGCCAATTAATAAACATTTACGCTCTTTGCATTGATTGCCCGCCAGCGATAAGTTGAAGCGACTTTTAAGACCTGGGCGTATTGAGTTTCGTAATTGAATTTCAAATTTCGAATGCACGCCGGTGAAAGTAAGTCGCAAAACTCATTTGAAAGGCCGCAGTCGATGACGTCTAATGCAAAAGTGCTTTTTGTTTCCTTTTCATTATTTCTGGACATTTTTTATGTGCCAGTCGTGAGTGCATAAACAGTAACAAAAATTCAAAAACACAAACAAAAAATACTCTAACGATTTCCGAGTTGAAATTGATTTTGTTTTTTGTGCTGCTGCGCAATTGTCAGCTTCACCTAAGCCAGGCTTGCTGAGCAGGTGGAACGTTTCTAAAGGCCGCAAATCTATGCAAATATTTGAAGGCCAAGCGAAACGGGCCGAAATGGTGACAACTAGTAAACATTTTAAACGCCAGTCGGCTTTGGTCATAGGAAACATAATTTTGTTTTGCTGTTGTGGAATTTCGAAATCGTATTTGTGTCATATGCAAACGAGCCAGTGAGAACAAAACACAAAACTGAAATTCGATAGCCCAAAAATAGCAACTATGTGGAGTGTAAATAATGAGTTGTGAACACGTAGAACGCTTTTGACATTTCACGGTAAGCCCGAAACCTGTTTGGGGCAGAGGCGTAGGACAAAGGGATTACTGAATAATATCACTGACTAGCTGTTTGCTTACTTTGCCAGGGCTGTAAATATTAAGAAAATATAGTTCGGCTATTAAGATATATCCAATGAGTGGCTTGGGGCAAGAGTTATGTATGTTTTGGCCTGAGTCTCCCCTAACATATATTCATGTCTCTCTGTTTTTGGGCTTGGTTTACGCTTCATTTTGAAAAGAAAAAACAATTCCGTGTTCAAACGGGTACGATTATAAACCTTGGTTCTAATAAGGTTCGACTTTCAACCTTGGTTCTAATACACACGTATCGATAAATAAAGTAAAAAAAATATATAAAATGAATTTTCAAAAAGGAAACTTCGTAGCTCAGTATTGGTATGGACTACAACCTTTTTGCTAAGTTTTGGCTCTTAACTTTATTATATTTTAATAGCACCGCAATAGATACTTCTTTAAATCTAGTTTCAAAGTGCATGCAAACACTTCGAACATAATCATCATCAGCCACTTGACCGCAAGACATAAAAGCCACAAGTGCCACAAGCGAAATGAAGTAATTTTTGCTTCAACACTTGAAATCACGCCTGCAAATTTCAGTTGCCCTCCAGGCATTATAATTATGCCATTATGATTACGAGTGCTCATTACATTGAGCAAAATTTCACGACAATGGGCCACAGCCTTCAATGTGGCAACGCTGAAGTGTACAAATTAAATTGGACATTAAGCTGATGCCGGGCGTACGATGCCGACATATCCGACACAATAGACAAACAGTCAACAAGTTGGCTCTCACAATTGGCACTCACTCGCTGTCAAACAACGGAAGTTGTCTCCAAGGCTGCCGGCAACGGACTGCGCTGATTTCATTCATCCAAAACTCGACTTGAATTACTTGCAAATTGCTGTCAGCCAACGTTGAAGGGGGAGGCGTTCCAAAAACCACAAACTCAAACAGCTGCTGCATACGAAATGAGATTGTCAGCTGCAAATTAATATGTATGCATAAATTTTGGCATGTTCTGACGATTCTGCAGCCGCAGCTGCTGCCACAAAAATGTGCAAGCTCCAGAATAATTGGGAACCCATTTAACAACTTTCCCACAACATATCAAAATTCAACAAGTGCAGCATCAAGTTAAACCATTATGGATATCATATCTTATAAGCATACAAAACTAAATCAGCCAGAAATGCAGAAAAAAATTAAGTGAAAACGGAATTTAGATGTAGTCGATTTTGCAACACTCTATGTCAGTGCTGCAAAACGATCAGTGACGCTTTTTATGTGCGTTATTCGCTTATTGCAATAGCTTGTTTTTGATCAGTTACGATAAGAAAATTTTTATTCAAATTTATAATTTAAGATCAGAGGTTTAATAACTAAATAAATAATAAATAAATAATATAAACTTTGTCTTTGAATCACGAAGAATAAAATATCTTCTAAAATCTTAATTTTTATGTCGAAACTAAGGGGTGGCATATTTTTAATTATACGCTTTACATATATTTTTAATTTGCATTTAAATTAACTAAAAGTATATGTAAACCATTTTAAGCAAAAAATAATAGTAATGCAATTAATTTAAAAAAAAGACACTAGCATATAAGCTCCTTAGCTGCAATCAAATAATAAAATTATAAATTACGTTAAATATTAAAAATTTTTAAACCAATTTCAATTTTCAAAACAAACAATTATTTTGACTATTTGCAACATTTATAATATATTAGGAAAATATCATTAGGCTGTGAACCTGTAACTTACATAAATCTTTAATGATTCTCCCAATAGATTTCATTGTTAATTTTCTTTGTTTTTTCATTATTATTATTCATACCACCCAAATAGTTGTACAAAAACTTAGCTAGCCCAAAGTACCCGCTTGTAAGGGCCACCGCAACAGTTTCTGTTGCCAACTGCATAAATCACAATGAAAGCTCCGGTTACCAGGCCCGAAACTGCAAAGGCAAGCGTTATTCCCCACGATGGCACTGATGATGGAACCGGCTGGCATAATAACAGAGAACAGAGCACTTCTTGGGCACGACGCAAATAACTTGCAGCGTGACTGGATAAAATGCCAAGCCGAGCCGAGCCACACAGAGCCAGAGCTGGTTGCCCAAGCTCCGGACTCCGTAGCCCATCGTAGCCATGCACTGGCGAAACATCTCCCCAAGTTTCCAATCGTCGCCGGTCGGCAAAATTCAAACAAATCGCTCAAACAATGCAGCAACAACAACAAAAATCGAAGAAAAAAATATAATAAAATACAAAGCAATTTTTTGACACGACTCGCGCAACTTTGACTTTTGTTGTTGCCTTGTTTTTTTGTGGAACTTGGCTGGGATATTAGAAAACCGCACAATGCGTTTCAGCTTGCCTCAGATTTCAGTTAATTGATTAGAAAAACGTGTGCATTTAGATAAGCTCCGAGACACATGATACTCAATAAACATAAACGCATTGCCTTATACGGCTCTTGCGCTGAACGTGATATTATTGTATTTTAAAGAAATAAAATGGTATCTAATAAACGAAATGTCTTGAATTAACTTTTACCAATTTGGCTTTGGTATATTGAGCATACATACGCAGATATAGGCTATAAAGTTTTGTTTCTAACAACAAAATTAGCATAAACTAATTTAATTTCCCTTTTCGTTTTTTTGTAAACCATAAAACAGTTTAGTTGATTTATATATTATTAAGCTGCAGCTGACAATTGTAATTTCTAGTCCGACACCCGATCCTCTTCAAGTCATCGAGAACAAATATAAGGTAAGAGCAATCAAATTTTAAGTAGTTGTTTATTTTTATCATCAAAAAGTTGTTCAGATAAAAATACATTGCTAGCCGAACGATTTTGATGATAAAGTATGTTTAATATCGTTAAAACTGAGAGACTACTTCGCATAGAAGCCGACAGTCGGACATAGCTAAATAGACTCGGCTGTTGATGCTGATCTGGAATTGATGTATTTTATGGGGTCGGAGATATCTCCTCCTATGCGTTACACATTTCATGGCAAAATTATAATATTCTCTTCAATAAATAATTACAATAAACTACATTAATAAATGTTAAACGTTTTAATTTCAGCTGATAACATTTTCGGTTAAATCTTTGTATTAATGTTTATATTTATGTAAAAAACATTCCATAGCCGGTAAAAGGAAAAAACAATTTATCTTAAAGGCGTTCTATAAATAAGAAAATGGGAAATATATATTTAATAGAAATTTATAAGTTATGAATTAGTGCAGTGTAGAAAAACAGTTCCTAAACTACTTTTAAAATATGTTACTGTTGTAGCAGCACGCAAACAAAATGAAGAAAATGTTATTTCAATTAGGTCAAAATGATTCATAATTCAGTATGTCACAGTCTCTTAGTAGACAAAAATTTTTGACATCCTATTCGTCCCTCACATCTATATTTATTTTAATGGTCTCGAGATGTTTCTTTCTCAATATTTTGGATACTAGTAAGATTATAATCTTATTGGGAGGGCAAACTGGGCTCGAATACCGCGTTAACCCAGTCTAAGTATTATCTACACTACCGCATAAATTT
Source organism: Drosophila borealis (assembly GCA_035045885.1). Taxonomy (NCBI): domain Eukaryota; kingdom Metazoa; phylum Arthropoda; class Insecta; order Diptera; family Drosophilidae; genus Drosophila; species Drosophila borealis. The sequence continues at coordinate 3,211,341 of JAWNOR010000007.1, read as the reverse complement.
GTAGCTGACAAATATGCAAGAGCTGTTTATACTCCAGACTAGTCCATACTGTGCCTAAGTCGCCGCCGCTTTGGTGTTCATATTTTGGCTAATGACTGGCACTAACAAAAAATTAAGTGGCCAAGAAAAAACAACATAAAAAGTGGCAGCCAATTGCTGCAGCAATTGTTGTTGTTGCTGTTGTTGTGACTTGACTAGCGCACAAATTTGCTCACATTAAACTTAAAGTATTTTTTGTGTTTTATTTAATTTTATTATTATGGCCTTTTTGCACTGTCGAACATTTATTGGCTGCTTGTTTATGATTTTGTGGTTGTTTGTATGTTTTTTTTGTTAGCCAAGTTCATTTCAGGCAAGACTCCTGCTTGAGGGTCACCAATCGCTGTTGTTGTCGCCGTTGTTGTTGTTGTTGTTCTCGCTGTTGTTTGTTAATTCAGTTGTACGAGGCGTGGCAAATGGCCTGTGAATGGTCTGATGGATAAGCGAACGGCCGCACAGACGAGCCGCTGCATTCATTGCCCAACCACTTTAAGCCTATTAAAAGCTAAGCAACTCAGGCAATGTGCAACGCCAGCCGCACAGCTTATAAAAGATACTTTTTGAAAACTATGCCAAGCAGCTCACACGCCAGAAGAAAAAAAAACTCTTTTACTCGTAATGTGCGATCGACAAATTGCCAAATAACTGAGCACAAAAACCAATACTCCAACTCGAAACTAAGGCCTGAGATCTTTGAATCAAAGTAGCCGCCGCCGTCGCCGCCATTCAATGGGATGAAATGTGAGCTACAGTGGGCCGGAAGCATTTTTATTCAAATAACATTGTAATTTTATTTCATTTTGCATTGGGACTTGATTAGGTAACATAATAATGTTGCATAAAAAAAACGAAAGAGTGTTTCCGCATGAGAAAGAGAAATGATTACCATCTATAGAAGATATTCTAAAACCTCATAAGCATTCAATCCCAACTAATATTAAGTATAAAGTTTCAAGAAATTTAAGAAGCTTATCGAAATGTTTTAGAAAAAGTTGAAAAAGTCTACGATCTAATAAGACAAGAGTTTATTTATGCGAAGTATTTGACCTATAAAAAAAGTACACATATCTATTCATTGTACTATACATTGGGCTTCCTTTGGCTTCGTGCTTGGAGATAGGATCTTGGCAGAATTTGCTAATAAATTATTTTGTTGCCCCGTGGACCTTTTGCAGCTTCAACATATTTTATGTGGCAGCTTAACCCATTGTGACCCATGGTATGGGCATTGGCACGCGATTCGTGCCCCCCGCACCCCAACATAACAAACCGCATTTTGTCTTCACATTGTTTGCGTGCCACCTTTTTGCTTATTATTTTTTGTTGTTTTCAACGTCGGCTACTTAAGCAAACATGCAACATTTTTCCCGGCCGCTAAAGTATCTCTGAGATACGCGGGCTGGCTTATTAAAATGCAATCAGCGCAGGAAGCGGTATCTGCCGATGCTTACTTGTATGTATGTATATACTTATGTATGTGTGTGTGTGTGTGCTTGTGTTTGTGTGTCTGTTCATAAAACTGTTTGCTGGTTTTGACCATAAGGCGCAGTTGCTCCGAACCGCCTTCAAAACTATGCGCGGCATTTGTGTCAAACACGCGACCCAGTCGCCAATGGTCCCCCAAGTGCCCCGGCAAACAATTGTCGGGAGCTGGCAATGGCTGTTACCAGTTGCAAGTTGCCAGTTGCCAGCTGCAAGTTGCCAAAACTGCCGCCTGCCATTGCACCAAATTGGCAACTGGCTTAGAAAGTCACCAACATTTGCTGCTGCTGCTGCTGCTGTTGATGGCAGCCTGAAAGAAAGTCAAATGCCATGTTGCCACTTACATGTTGCAGTTGCCAGTTGATGTTGCTGTTGCCGTTGCTGTTGCCAGTTGTTGGTGTTGCTGTTGTCGCTGATTTTGTCTCTGCTATTGCTATCGATGTTGCAATTGTTGCTCTTGTCCGCTTTAATTAGCAGCTCCAGGGCAAGGCCTTACCACAGCTGGGCAACTCATCTTTAATTTTTGACTGATTGGCGAACTTTTGTTAGACAGCGCGACGACGTTGCTGTTGCTGTTGTTGCAGTTGCTGTTGTTGTTGCTGCTGCCCACCGGCAATTTTAGTTTCTTTTGATATCTTCGATTGCACTCTTTGACGTGCTGTTGTCGTTAACTTGTTGTTGTAGCTTGCCAGTTGCATGTTAATTAAGCGCACCTTGACTGCATTTTCCTCCAGCTGCTGCTGTTGTTGTTGTTGTTGCTGCTGTTGTTGTTGTTGCTGCTGTCGCCGTAGTTCACTGCAAATGTAAAGTTGTTATAGTGATTGTTGTGGTTATTGCTGCTCATGTTTCGTTATGCTGAGCAGGCAGCTTTATGCCTAACATTTGTTTTATGTCAGCTTGATGAGCAGTTCAAGTATCTATTAGATAAATTACTTAGGTTACGGACTGCATATGACTTCAAAGACGTGAGCATGAATATCATCAAGTCATGCATCTGACAGTGGAGTTATATAACTTTCAAGACATGAAGAAAACTTAAACTTTTTACAACATAGACGAGCAACCTAATATTAACTTATAATATCTGCAATAAGCAACACACATAAAATAATATATTTAGACCCTTATTCTCCTTACTGCAAAAGTTTTTATTAATCTAATATATTTTAATATATTTTCAACGTTAGTATTTCTATAAAACTTTTAACTCAACATCTCTAAATTACTATTTAGTATGAAATCATAGCTCGAATCTTAAACCAAAACATGTTGTAAAACTATTTTTTTGTATTCTTAACTTTATTAGTTCTACGTTCCTTAGATGAAAAAGTATATTATTCTCTATCTCTATTTACCTACCCTTAAAACAAGAAATCACAAATGTATCTGTCAGATTAAAAATTTAATAACAACACATTCTAAATATTTTCAAGATTTATTCATTACTTATATTCACAATTTGTATTCCCATGTAAATACCTAAAAAAAAAACTTTTTATGAATGATTGACATCCGCAGAAAATACACAATAAGAGATTTTTTATGAAATTAAATGGGATATCGTTTGGGTATACCTATATCCAGTAAGCTTTCAGTTTCATAAGCTTTTAATATCTACATCAAAAATTTATTTCTTGTAGTCTCGAAAAATAGCTCAGATAATTCAACAAACAGTCTGTAGAATATTTATAACTTTTATATCCCAGATTTTAGAGGTTAATAATATATTATGCTACATTTTGCTACTCAATAAATCCATGTTCCGAATTTGGAAAAAGACAAAATACAGTTTTAATTTGCATATATATATTTGTTTTCAATGGAGTTTTTGTCCCTTTATTTTTATTTCCTTAATAAAAATTCAAAATTCTTAAAATAATATATATAAAATATAAAATGATTTTATAGTAACGCAAATTTTTTGTAATTTAAACATATTGTTATGCGCAAAATTCTATATTATTCTATTTTTATTTTTTTATATTTTATCTGCATATTTTCTGCAACTCAAAAAGAACCCTACGAACTGCAAACCCACACTCAGTCGAAGTATGCGAAAAATGTTTCAATTACAGCAATTAAAGTTTTTATTTATATCATGCATTTGATTAACAAAGATTTAAGCAAGGTTTCTCCGGCTAATAGTTGGGTCCGTAAGTTGGCCTGGCAAATTCAGCCCACACAATGAAACCATAAGCCGAAACATTGAGTTAAGTATTTTGCGTTGGTGGTCAGCTGTGAATGGCCAATTCAGGCAATTCTTTTAGGCCAAGTCCAGTGCCTGACGGCAATAAGGTAGAATGAACGAAATTCTGATGCAGAGCCAAACCAAGCAAAAGTTTATGGGTTTGTGATTTTGGCTTTACGGGCTGGTCGTAAAAAACTAAAAAGCACATGATATAAAACACTTTAAAATGGCGTGGGTTTGTTTTTAGTACGAATTGCTTTAATGAGTCAGTACGGAACCAGTCGAAGCTACGCTCTAGGGGCAGATCACAAAAGTGCGGCGCATCTTCAAGATAAATGCATGATGTGGCTGGTAAATTTTGACCAGTCATTGCAGGTGTTCTGACTGACTGTTTGACCACTGCGAGAAGGTAGATCTGAGAATTTTCGTTTGATTATAGCTTGTAATGCATTTTTAATGATTTAATTGTTTTGTTTTTTAATATTTATTTTGATCTTAACTCTACTCGTTTTACAGCTACATTTGTAATGCGCATTTGATTCTTTTAGTTTTTAGTTTTAATTTATTTTATTTTTTTTATTGGTTTTCATGCGTCAACGCACCTGTTTCACTGTTGGTTGCTCTTAAAGGCAAAACAAAAGCAGCTGCCGCCAATTACAAGCGCCAAAACGTTTCCAGCTAATGGACACACATATTTGTTGCATTTTTTCCCACACACACGCGCAGCACAACACAACAGAACAAAACACAACAATTCGAAACCGAAACGGAAACCGAAAAACAATTTGATGTTGCAAGCGACGCGCACGAATCGTAACTGCTGCAGCCAGGCGACGAGAAGCTGCAGCTAGCTGCTGTCTGTAGTAGATCTTGATCTCTCACACACACGCACATACACATACGCACTCACTCCTTCGCTCTCTCCCGCTCATACGGCGACTCCTTGTGTTCTCGTATCTCTTAAAATGCGCTCTCTCGCGTTTTCCGCGTTGCGACTCTAACGACGGCGCCCAGGCGAACTCCGCATAAAGTTCTAAGTCAGCGAACGAAAAAAACAATAACAAAATTCTGAGCACGTCGCGATTGCGTTTGCGTTTTGTTTGCCGTTGTTGTTAGCTCGCCGCGCTGCCCACAACTGAGCGCCAGGTGCGACAGCAACTGAGCCGCAGCCGCAGCTTGGGCGCGCGCTGCCATAGTAAGCAGCGCCGTGGCAGAGCGCAGTTGTGGCTGTGTTGCGGCAGTTTTGTAGGCTTCAATGGGTTAACTGGCTTGTTGTTGTTATTGCTTGTTATTGCCCGTTTGGCTGTGCATGCGCCGTGTGAAACGGCGAGTAAGGCAGACTACACGTAAAAAAATATAGTGCAAGTTGCTTGTACAGTATATTATAAAATGAATTAATGTATTTTAGAATAACCTAAAACAATTTAAATTAATTTAGCATAACAGATTAGTCCTAACGAGCAATTTTAGCTAACTAAAAGTTAAAAAGAGTATCAATTCTTGGCAAACATAAGTACAGGGCATTTGTTAATCGATTCCAACCAGCTCAACACCTTTGCATAACAAACTAGGTAATAGAACACCAGCTGCAGAAACATGAATCATCAATGATCTTTCAGCTGTTGCAAAGTGGTCCTGTTAGGCCGTAATGAGCAGATATACCTGGATGTGCATGCCAGAGGATTCGACTGGGAAAGCAGCGACAATATGTAAACCGAGATTCAAAAGGGGCATTCGTAACAATATCTTTTGGATCTCAACTGAAGGTGTATGCGCACAACGCAGCCAAATATGCGACTAAAGTGTGCTATGAAGGGAATGAGAGAGAATGTTCAGGGTATAGAAGGTGTACTCAATATTCTATTTAGAAAATAAATGAACAGATTTTTTAAAAGCTTTTCAGTATTGAGTTATATATTTTTAATATCTATATATAATAGTAAATACATAAAATATAATAATTAAATATAATTCTTATGTTCTAACTAAGTATAATTTCTTGTTAACAGCTTGTAAGATAAACCTAACATTATATTAAGATCATAAAATTAAAATATATACATATAAACATGCTAAGACATGCTAAGAATAAATATTAAATTCTCAAAATAAAATCGAAAATAGAAAATTCCTTAATTTTTCATAGATTTTCATGCTTATATTTTTATTTATACATATAAGTTTTAAATATGTATTCCCATCAAGACTCTAATATTTTGACAGACAAATTACAAAATAAAATTCTTCTTAGATATAGAAGTCAGTAATTCACAATTTTCCTCAGGAATAAACTAGCACCATATTGGATCTATAAGGCTCGCTCCCTCGCATACCTATGCTAATGAGAGTTGACCTGGCACTCAGGTAGACAGAACCTGGACTCTACGTGCGTTGCACGTGCGCATATTTCAAGGTTTCGGGGAGATGTTCGTCAAAACAAACAGCACAAGGTACCAGAACGAAACGGAGGCTGAGTAATGTGACAGTGCACAATGTGAATGGCCATTATGAGTATGAATGAATATGTATCTCCCGGCTGGGCCTGGAAAACGTGCCTCTCGGCGCAGGACTGAAACAGAAACCGGGACTGCGACTGTGGACGGTGCCATAAATTTGCCGACTTGATTGTGTTTGACTTTAAGGCACTTTGTGGCATAAATCACAGGACCGCAAGCGATGCCAAAGTGAGAAGAGAGAAACTGACTCCGAAGACTAGAGACTGACCCAAGGGTTAATTGCTGACAATTTTCAAAGGCAGGCAGCCAAAAAAAAAATAAGTAAAATAAAACTTAAACGGCTTAGAGAGACCTGGCCAGGTTTAAGTTTTGCACACTTCTCCGATTTTAATCTTTATTTATAGCACCTTGTATGCGTGCGTGTGTGTATCTGTGTGTATCTGTGTGTGCGTGCTCAAACTCTTTTGGGGAGTAACTACCATTTGGCATTGGCACGGTAACAAGACAAGACAGTCCGACGACGATCATCAATAAGCAGCTGCCGGCTGCGCATGCGCCCCATTCCCATTCGCCCCATTCGCCTATTAACGAGCGCAAGGAGCTGGCCAAAAGAGATTTGCAAGTCGTTGTTGTTGTTGCTCTTGTCGTTGTTGCCATTGGCAAGCTAACGAAGTTGACAACTTGATGACATTTGATCTCTGGACTTGAACAACAACAACAACGGGAACGCCGACAGGCACAAGGCCTAAGCAAAGGCAAACCGCAAATGACAGCGCGATGATCAGATGAGACGCTCAGAAAATCAGACGATCCGACGGTCAGTTGGTTTGATTTTGGTCTAGCCACGCACACAGCGCATTCAGATTGGATTCAAGTTGGAGTTGGAGCATGCGACTAGATTGCACACACACAGCAGGGCGCTACATTGTAAATCCTTGTGTGAACGAAGTACAGTAAAACAGGTCGCTGCAAGAAATGTGCACTCAACTTGGTAATGAATTTGCTTAGGCAATAAAAATAAATAAGTGTATGTAAGGGGATCATTAATCATATTTGCATTTGGACTTATAACTTTGACCAGCAGGCATGGATTTTAATCAGAAAATTGGTTTACAAATAAAAAAATTCTAAAATTAATCTTAATTGTAAAAAATTAATTTATTATTTTGATTTTGATTTTGATTCTCAATTAATTAAATTAATCATCGTTTTACAGTCGATTAATCAATGAGGAAAATGGTTTCCTTAAAAAGTATCTAAAGTAAAAAGAGAAAGTTTTCGTTATTGATTAATTGATTGTCGAACATTAGGTCACTTAAAATGATAAAAAAAAAACAACATTAAATTCAAATATAACTAATGACTGGAAACTAAATAATGAAAACCATTTATAAAAGGTTTTCTAATGCAAAAAAACTTTGATAATTTCAAGATCTTTGATCATTCAGAATTATTGAAAATCCCGATACTTCTCTCTACCCGCTATGATATAATAACATTATAATATTTGCAGGGGGTGGTGGGGGAAAATGTCTTTTGCATCTCACACTGCCGTCGCAACATGGTCGCCTACCCATGTTAGTCTTCCTCATCGGGGCTATTTTCACAATTTATCTCCGTAATAACCATACAAAAAATAATGTATATTTTATAATGTAATAAAATAATAATAATATGCATAATGTCCCTGTACAAAAAAAAAAATAATAATTATAAACATAATATTCCTCTGCATGCAATATAATGATAATAAAAATATTAAAATAATTTACAAAATATTCCCATACAGCTATAGCCGAAAGCCTTTGCAATCAGCCTCACATACTATTTCATTTTATAAACTTATCTAAGTTTTTACTAATTACAAAATAAATAAATTGTATGTTCTAATTCAGAAGAGCATATCAATTGATGAACAAGCTTCAAGCTCCGCCTACAAGTACCCTGCACCCTACACAGCCTACAGATACTCTCATGCCCATTTCCTTAAGGCCTATGCGCCGATACTGACACCAGCCTCAGAGTCGAGCTGAAGTCGAGTTGAAGTCTGCTGCATTTTGTGGTCTGGCGGCGGACAAGAGACCCAGTCGGAGACCACCAACAGCAAAGGGAGTGAGGAGCAATGCCAACCAATCTGCAGACTGTCAAGGCTGCCGCCAGACATGTGTGGATAGAGTGTCAATGCGGAGTCATTTGGTTTTACAAATATTCCATTTATTTATCAAAAATGTAACACCCATACAAAAATGAGCCCCACTAAAATTGCCAAGGTTCCAAGCAGCTAGAAATCAGTTAAAGGTATTTTAGATTAAGACTAGTATTTCTATAGATATATATTATATAGGTATATAGTAAGTGGCTCTAGAGTTTGGCTTTCAGTGCAGCTGCTGCTGCTGCTGCTGCTGCTGCTGGCAGCTGCGGTGGTTTCTCCAGCTTCTCTGCCAGCTGCAACTGTTCCTGCGGTGGCAGCAGATTCCCCGCCGCAAAGATGTTGCGAGGATCCAGATGCTGCTTGGCAGCGGTGTAGAGCGAGGTGCCCGTCTCGGTGACCGCATTGCGATACCAATGGCTGCGTATTTTGCCCACACCATGGTGATGCGACAGGGAGCCACCGCAGGCCAAGATCTCCTCGCGCGCACTGTGCTCAATGGCCTCGAATACCTCCACCGGATTGGGTATGTTCAAATAGCGGAAACCAAAGTAAAAGTATATGCATGCCCCCGCATCGTAGGTCTGCGTCACCCGCGCCGAGATGGTGTAATGCGAAATGTTGTGCCTGGCGCATTCCTGCACCCAAATTAATACAAAGTTAATGCTTAAAAATGATTATTTTCGGAAAATTGGTTTTTCTACTAACCGAAACGACGCGCCGCTTCACACAGCGACACAGCAAGCTGCAGCGATCCCAGGGTACAGACGTCTCAAACGATTCAGCTACAATGCCTTGATGCAGTGCGAAGTCCTGAAAAGAATGCAATAGTTTTTTATATTATAAAGAAACTATCTGAAAAGTCATCTAAAGAATTCAAGACTTTTAATATTATAAAATAACTATCTATAAAGTCCTGTTAAGAATGTAAAAGTTGTACAATACTATAAACAAACATCTAAAATTTGGAACGATCTCGTTCAACGCGAGCTAAATTTATTGAGGCTAGCAAAGAAGAGCTTTATTCATTAACATATACATATATGCATAAATATACATATAACGGTTATAATCTATATGTATATTCATTTCCTTCATCTATCATGTTTTAATGCTGAAGATCTCACATAAAAGGTCTGAAAAATTTAATAAAATATAAAAAAAGTATATTTATTGCGATAATATATTTTACTTAAAGATAATATATTTTATATTCATCCTTCATTGAAGCTTCGTAGTCGAACACATTTAAAAAAAATTTAAATACCGCATATGCCTATTATCAAACATTATTGTAATAAAGAAGGAGCAAGAATCAACACGTCGACAATTCGATACCCTAGAGGTCAAATGTTCTCGGTGATTATATACAAAAACCTTCCTTTTGGACTACATTTTATGTAATATATCATTAGCAGCTATAAAATAATTTTAAACTGAATGGACCCTATGTACAGCCTGCCCTAGAAAGGCAGACCCAGGATAAGTCTTGTGGACTCGACTGTTGATGCCGATCGAAATTAATATGTGCCTAATGGAATCGGAGATTTCAAGGGCCAAGATCCGTTAACAGACAACTTTACAGCTAACAATTTGACACGTATTTTTAAACAGTTATTAACGCTGTAATAAATAAAACTCACATCACACATTTCGCATACTTTATAAATAAATGACCACCTGGCAAACATTTTTAGTTGATTCATAATATTTACCGCCGGAAAGGCGGCACTTTGGAAGACTGGCAAAAACGACTTCGGTTAAAAATTTATAAAAGAACAAATACATTTGCGTTCCGTTTTTTACTTGCTAAGCGTTAATTTGGCATTCATTCAACATCAATCTTCCGGGCGCTACTAATATCAGGGATTCCTTGATATCTCAATCCGCTTATGGATTGACCAACAAGAGTATATCATCCCAATGAGAAACTCGACATACACGAGATATGTGTGCATATGGTATCTACCCTTTGTATGAGCATCTGTTGTAAGTAGTCAATTTTCTAGCCCTCCCATTGAATTGAATTGCATTCGCTCTGGGACTACACTCACCCTGATGTATGCGATGACAAAGGTGAATAAATAGCCGCGCTCGCCGTTCTGACCACCTGCCGGAAATCCCTTGTAGCGTGCGGCGATTTCATAGATGACCGCCTCCTGGCGCTGCACATCCTTCTGTTCGCCCTCGAAGAGCAGCGTGGCGGCGCATATGTGCGCCAGATCGATGCCCTTCCACACGGTCACATAGCGCTGTTTGACTGCATCCAGGCAGCTGGCCAGCCAGCTCTTCTCGGGCTTGAGGGCCTGACCGAATAGGAACTGCTCATTGTCCATGAGACGGACCGAGGCGGGCTGGCAGCGCCGTCGAGCCACCTCGCGCATAAAGAGCACGCCCTGCTCGAAGTCGGGAAACACCAAGGAACCATAACGCTGCACTGGCGGCAGCGGACGCACCTTGAGAACGACCTCAGTGATGACGCCCAGCGTGCCCTCTGAGCCGAGTATGATGTGATTGAAGTCCGGGCCACAGCTGACGCGCGGCGCGCTGCACTCTCGCTCCAGTGTGCCCGCCGGCGTGACCATGCGCACACGCACCACCAGATCCTCGATGTTACCGTATACGTTCTTCTTCATGCCGGAGGCGCGCGTGGCCACCCAGCCGCCGAGCGTGCTAAACTCATACGAGTCCGGCTCGTGGCCCACGGTGAGACCCTGTTCGCGCAGCACTCGCTCCAGATCCTGACCCACCACGCCCGACTCGAAGCAGACGGTGAGATTCTCGCGATTTAGCCACAGCAGGCGATTCATCTGCGACGTGTCCAGCACACAAATCATGCGCTGCTCCTCCTGCGGACAGGTGATGGCACCCGAAACGCTCGTCCCGCCCCCAAAGGGCAACAGCATCACATTGTGCTTGTGCGCCAGCCTCACCAGCTGCACCACCTCGTCGTGGCAGCGCGGCCACACCACCAGATCCGGTATGCGCCGGAACTTGTTGTGCCACAGGCTGTAGATGTCGTTCAGCGTCTGGCCGTGGCACCGTACCAGCCGGTCGACGCCCTCCTGGGAATGATCCACCTTGGTGCAGCCGCGCAGCTCGTTCAGAAAGGGCGCATTCTCCACTGGCGCCGGGTACGTCGGCGGCAGCTGTGGGTACGCATTGGTGTGATCCACGTGCAGATCGAACTTACTTCTCACCCACTTAGTGAAATTGGGTAATTCACAGCCGGCTAGCGGGTATCTGAAATTGGAATAACAAAAATAGATAAATATCGATTGGCCAAGACTCATTTTAATATTTATCTTTTTAGTTGGCCTGATCGGATCCCTATATCAAATAAATTGAATCGAACTTCTTTATCAATTAAATTATATTGCTCAAAATTCCTTTTCATATTTTTTTGATACCTTAAATCATAAATTTTATAATTTTTCAAGATAACTCAACGTAATTCAGGAATTAGACTTGAAGGGATTGAATTGTATATGGCGTTTGGATTTAACTTGAAGAGACTCAGAAATAGAGCTCCGATTTGTATGAACTAAGACGGAGCGAAGCCCATTACTTCCGAATTGTATAGCTACTAATTAAATGAATAATAACAGTAGCTAGTAGTAGTACTTAGTACTTACTTGTCGCCTTTAAAGCAGATGATGCCCTGCTGTCCATAGAACTGGGAATCGTTGTAGCCCCAGCCGTACCACTTGAGCGCCTCCTGGCTAAAATGAAACATTGAAACATCAGTTGGAATGACAACTGTGACTATATGCCATATGCACAAAAATACACTCACCGCTTCTTGGGTATCACGCTCTCCACGTGCCGCGAGAGCCGCGTGTCCAGCGCCAGAGATGTACCCTCCGGGGGTGGCTCCGGGACTTGTGTGGTCACCGCATTTCGCTTGGCTGCCATCTCGTTGTACAGTGGAGCTTGGTAATTGTGCGATTTGCTTATGGAGGAAACACACTTTTGGCTGGTATTTAATTATATTGCACAGCCCTTTGAGCGCAAAAATCGATAATTTGTTTTGTTATTTGTTTGTTGATTTTTTTCGCTTTGGGATTTGCTGTCGTCAGATGAAATAAATACTTGGCCTGCTGCGGCAACTGGATTGCAGTCACATTCAATTTGCTATTTGTTTGGTTCAATATTGAGATGTTAGCTCATAATACTTGGTTTCTATTTGCTTGTACTTTGCGCTAAAAACTAAATTAAAATAGAAATTTCACTAAAAAAACAACTCGGCGGCAGCTGCTGCACGCGCTTTGGTTTCAATATCTCTACCACGACTGCCAGGCCCGATGAGAGCGAGCCGCGGCGCGAGAGAGAGCAGCCCCCTGGGCAGGCACTGTGCTTTGGGGGATGGGGTAGAGCGAATCGGTTGTCGCCCGTTTGCGAAACGGTTTCGGCTGAGGAACGAAACTAAAATATATTCGGTAAATGAATACCAAAAAATTAAAACTGAGCAATCGATGAATTTCGACTGAACGTCTATGTTTTCATATAAAATTCATTTCATTTTAACAGTTTGTGAGCTACACTAAATTTGGCCTGTCCAAATTTTCAAAATTTCCAAAAAGTTTCAAAATTTATGTAAATTTTCGTTTCGTGTTCTTTGGATAAAGTGTAATCATGCCTGGCAAAAAGCGTAGCTCTTCCAAAAAATCAGCCAACTCCTCTACACCGGTTTCCAACGAATCGGAACCGACAAGCCCGGAGGGTGCACCAGCAGTACCTCCCACTACTGCTGAAAAGGAGGCCAAGAAGGGCAGAACCAAGAGCAGCAAGTCCAAATCCAAAAGCAAGAAGGATTAAAACAAACCAAAGGATTGACAGGATAAATGATGTGCACAAAAAATATTTGAGGACTTTAAAACAAGGTATACATTATATATATGTATATAGTATATTATTTATATTACATTATTATACACATAAAATACAATAGTAAAATCAAATACGCCTTGCATATTGGTAATGCAGAAACGACTGGCTTAACGATGTATTTGGAAAAGAAATGTTTGATTTTAGCAAGAGCTTGTTGAAAATATGGTCAATGTAACGCTAGAAAAAGATCCCAATTGTAACAAGGAGCAGCCCCTCTAAACATTCACAAGCCGTTTTATACCTGCTAACTCAAGGTAAATATATAATTAAATGGAATATTTAAGCTTGAATAGAATTTTATTTAAGCCATTGGAACTATGAAAGAAGAATAAGTAGGCCCTTGAAGATCAAAGCTATGCAGAAATTGAACCAAACAGACCGAATGAATGTAATTTACGTATTTAACAGCACTGGAAACTAAATTCCTTAATTTTACCGAACTCACAATAAAACAAGCCTAGCAGACGTAACCGTTTCTCTCACTTAGCGCGCACTCTCCATGACCCGTTCGCTCTGAGTGTTGTCGGTGCTTTTGTTTACGCGGGGGGTTGGTTGTTTCACAACACGGGCTTGCCGAAAAGGGGGTGGCAGCTGGTAGGCAGGGTGTGTATAACACGCAGCTCTTCGCAAGTGTGAGTCATGTTTTATGCGGAGCGGTTACGTCAATGAAATTAAAACTCTGCGACAGGTGGTTTTAATTGTGAATAAAGCGGGGTGTAGCCATCCAATACATAGAGCTGTTATTAAACGACGGCCTCTTAAATATTTGAAATTCTCGATACGTAGTACTGCATAAGTAATTTATTGTTATGGGAAATGTAACAGTTGCTCGTTAATTTTAAATTTAAATTGACACCCATATTTAACTATTGTGAACGAGAACACAAGTAAACGACTATTGTTTTAGTGAGGGAAACTGTTAAAAATAGTTTCGGAACTTGAGTTGAAAGTTGCCTTTCATAAGGAAATGTTATATGTAAATATGATTAGAAAATTAATACACTGGCACGTAAATATTTTAAAACGATTTTAGCTTAAATTCCCTAGACTCACGATAGTTTAAATATAAAACTTTTAAACGACGTTTCAATTCCCAACTGCAGTGCGCGAGATTGAAAACAAAACTGAGCCCAAAAAAGCCAATTGCATTTTACGATTTCGTTGTCTCGTTTAGTTGTTAGTAAATTTTCGTCTCTTGCAAAAGCCAACAACAACTCTAAAGCAATGTTTATTATGCGCATATTTACACATCTCTGTACAATTTTATAATTGTTTAAAGTGTAAATTCGTGAGGCGGGCACAACACGAAACGAAAAGTGGACGCTATTTGTTTAATTTTCGCACTGCGAGCGCTTAGAGCGCCGTCCGTTTGGGAGGGAGGGTCAAAGTTTTGAGTTTTGTCTTTTATTTTTGTTTTATTTTCGCTTTTTTTACTGGCGGCCTGCTCGAAAACTTGCATTGATGTGTTTGCAATGGAGCTTGGAACGCTCAATTTGCACTTCCTTCATTATTGAACACTTTGTTGACACGTGTGATTTACTATATTTGCATAGCGTTACGCAGCCAGGAAGTGAAAAACAAATATTTACTAGCAAATACTATTCGATTAGCTACAGCCACTGAACAATAGCTTATAAATATTGCTTTTTGGCAATTTAAATATTAACGGTTGCACGCTAGCGACATCTGGCGGAAAATAACTGAGCTGCACAGTAATAGATATTGTTAGCAACACTACTGCTCCGAGCTAATAGCCGGCTTAAACATAGTAACGTAGCATATCATTTTTTCTATTATATAATGACACAAATGAGTTACAATATGTAATTAGTGTAAGTTCATCATTACCTACCCACATAAATAACATTTAGAAGATATACACGATAGTGCGCACTAATTGCAGGTGTATATCGATTACCATAAACACAGTAATCGATACTTATGTGGCTTTGCATTCCTGTGCACTGTGACTGCTGCCAACTCGCAACTTGTCATCTTCAACGCGAAAAACATTAAAGAAAATCCAAGTTAAGTGCGAAAATAAACATAAAATACGGGCACAACGCGAAAATAGCGTAACTTGGCAACCGCATAGGTTTGCAAGGTGCCGGCTGCCTAAAGCAAGCGGCCCCAAGCAGACGTAGCATTCCTATTGTTTGTGTTTGTGCGTATATACGTGTGTGTGTGTGTGTGTGTGTGTGTGTATGGGCGAGTGTTGGAACAATAACAAGCCCAACAAAATGCGAATGAATTGTAACGGAGCAGCGTTCAATGCGGCCGCTGCCTTTGTGCTGCTGCTGCAGCAGAAGCAGCGATGATTCATAGGTAAGTTATGCGCCTGGCTTACCGCTTATTTGGTTCTGTATGTATGTGTGTGTGTGTATGGCTTATGTATATTTTTGTAGCCCACAATAATTATACCAACAACAATAACAACGGCCGTGCCTTAATATCGAACGTAGAGCAATAAAACACACACAAGCACACGAAACGTTGGCAAAATGCCGCTGCTGTCCAAATGCTTCCCTTGCTTCAAATTTAAACGCGAAGAGGTCATCGACAAGCTGGACTACAGCAATACACCGCTCCAGGATGCCTTTCCCGAGGTGTGGCAACACGAACGTACCCTCGAGGAGCTGCATCTGAGTAATGCGCGGGTGAGTATCACCTAAATATAAAACCCATTGAATATATATCTAATATATACCTCCTCTTTTTAGCTACAAACACTGCCGCCGCAGCTGTTTTACTGCCAGGGATTGCGCATCCTTCAGGTGAACAGCAACAATCTGGAGAGCATACCGCAGGCCATTGGTTCGCTGCGTCAATTGCAACATCTCGATCTAAACCGCAATCGTTAGTCGCCGCACCCAACACGATAATCGCTTAAAAACAAACTCCTAATTTTCTTTTCTTTGCAGTTATTGTCAATGTGCCGGAGGAGATTAAGGCGTGCAAACATCTGACCCACTTGGATCTTAGCTGCAACAGCCTGCAACGTCTGCCTGATGCGATTACGTCGCTGATATCGCTGCAGGAGCTGCTGCTAAATGAAACATACCTAGAGTTTCTGCCTGCAAACTTTGGTCGTTTGGTCAACCTGCGAATTTTGGAGGTGCGCCTCAACAATCTCATAACGCTGCCCAAATCGATGGTGCGTTTGGTTAGCCTACAGCGGCTTGATATTGGCGGCAATGAGTTCACCGAGCTGGTATGCGTAATATAGTTAATTTGCATAAATTCAAGCCTTATTCCGCTCTCATTATAGCCGGAGGTCGTTGGAGAACTAAAGTCACTGCGCGAGCTGTGGATCGATTTTAATCAAATTCGTCGCGTTGCGCCCAACATTGGCAAACTTCGCGAACTGCAACACTTTGAGGCCAATGGCAATTTGCTGGACACACTGCCCAATGAGCTAAGCAATTGGCGTAACGTCGAGGTCTTGTCAATCTGCTCCAATAATCTGGAAGCATTTCCGTTTAGCGTGGGCATGCTCAAGTCGCTAGTCACGTTTAAGTGTGAGTCAAATGGGCTCAGCGAGCTGCCCGACAGCATAAGCTACCTGGAGCAGCTGGAGGAGCTGGTGCTGAGCCACAACAAGCTAATGCGCCTTCCCAGCACAATTGGATCGTTGGTCAAACTGCGCTTCCTCTTCGCCGATGACAATCAGCTGCGCCAGCTGCCCGACGAGCTCTGCAGCTGCAGTCAACTGAGTGTCTTAAGCGTGGCCAACAATCAGCTCTCAGCGCTGCCCCAAAATATAGGCCATTTAGCCAAGCTGAAGGTGCTTAATGTTGTTAATAACTACATCAATGCCCTGCCCGTTTCCATGCTGAGCCTGGTAAATCTCACATCTCTGTGGCTTAGCGACAATCAGTCGCAGCCACTGGTGCCACTTCAGTATTTGGATGCCAGCAGCAAGACGCAGCTCACGTGCTTTATGCTGCCACAAATGACATTCAAGATGCAGGCCCAGCAGCAACAGCAGGTCCAAGACCAATACGAGTTTGTCTACGCGAATCATCAGCAGCAGCCACAGCAGCCGTCGAGCCCATCGCGTCGCATATGCTTTGCCGAGGAGGCGACTATTCTGAGTGCGGGCAGCACCAACACTAACACCAGCAGCGCACCACAGCCCGCTCCAAGTTACTCCGCCAGCTATGTGACAGCTCCGCCTACTCCTGAGCAGCTGCCTGCTGGCAGCTCGGTGCGTTTGATGCGATCACCCACGCCGTATCCGAAGGAGCTGCGCCAAATGGCCAAGTATATGCGTCAGGCGCAAGCGGCGAATGCTGCGGCATCGGGGTCCAGCGAGGTGCGAGAGGCGCGTGTCGTGGTGCCCAACGGCCAAGTGGCCATGCCACACTGTGATAGCAATCAGGACGCTGTGGATCATGCCACGGCAAGTGCAATATATGGCGTTGCGCCCGAGGCGGCCCACATTTACGGTGTCTACCAGCCGGCGCAGCAGCAGGCCACACAGGAATATTATGGTTTGCCGCTTGTCAACTACGAGGCGCACTACCAGCAACTCTATGTGGATGCCAACAGCTTGCCGCTGCCTACTACGCATTTGTCAAATGGAACAGAAGAGAATTATGAACTGCAACCGCTACAACAGCAGCCAGCAGCGCCTCCACCACGCATGGAACCGCCGCCCTATCACATAGCGCGCGTGTATACCAAGAAAACGCCCGAAGATCTCACGCTCTACGAGTCCATGCGACAGCGCAAGCACCAACAACAACAAGAACAACAGCAGCAGCAGCAGCAACATCAGCCAACAACACAGCCGCTCTACGAGCAGAGCAACAGCTACCAGGATGCGCTAAATAGCAACTTCAAGACAACGGCAATTGGTGCCCAATCAGATGAGCTGGACTACCAAAACAATATCAACATGGAGCAACTTGAACTGCAGCAGCTGGAGCAGCAGCAGCTTGAGCTTGAAGATGAGCAGCAGCAGTTGCAGGATGTGGATGATACCTTATCGCAGAACTCATTAAATTCCACGGCCACCAACAATACATCCAGGACTAAAAAGTCAACCTGGATCTTTGGTGTGCACAAAAATCCCACTGTTAAGCAGGTGACCCTCAAATGGGAAAACAGCATTGGCTTCGACATTGCCGAGCTGCTTAATCAGGTGATTATATCGTCTTAACAGGGTATTTAACGTTCTGACACCATTCCTCTCCCATTTAGGTGGGCATCTTTGTTAGTGCTATCACGCCAAATTCAAATGCCGCGCGCTTGCTGAGCCTCAACGATAAGCTGCTGGAGATCGACGGCTATGACCTGACCAATGCCAATCTGAGCGATGCCAAACGTGTCCTGCTTAACTGCGGCACAGTCATAAATATAATGCTGTCACGCAAGTGATGGCCCCTTCCGTGTCCCACTCCCCCATGCCTCTATATACCGAGACCGAAGACTTGCGCATTTTTCTAAAGTAACTTGAAATACGCTAATATAAATCAGCAAACCATAAATATTAGCAACTGCATTTTCAAGCCATAAACAACCTTTGCACTGGCGCCTTAAACTTGCAATAATAACAGTTGCAGACGAAATAGCAAACCCAGCTTCCAGTTGATGCATTTCATTTAGTTAGAATCTATTTCAACTGCCATTTACAATACTTAGCAAAAGCGCTATGTATGTACATACTCTATCTATCATTTGTGAGTTCATAAAAATTGTATTCTGTTTAGTTTGGTTTTAAAACACATTCTTCATTATATGCGAAAAAAAAAGTATTTTAAGTTTTCGAACGGTAAGCTAAGGCGAACGTATTTTACGGGAAACTTCTGAGCTAACAATTGTTCTAAACGCCTTTGAAACTATTCTATAGATTGTTACTTCAACACACGACTGTATTAAAATATCTTTAATAACTAGGTTTCAGTTTGAAGTTGTTAAAACATGGACCAGTATTTGATTGGTATTCAAAATGAAGCAATATTATTTATTCTGTATTAAAAGTTCTACACTTTATTATAACTCTTGAAAACATTAAGCATAATTATTTGTATCAAATTCGTATAGTTTATAACTGGATAGTAGACTCCAACTAACATACACTTATTATATATTTATCTGAAAAAGTATAATGATGAAACATATTGAATAACAAACGATTTTTTTTAGTTTAATATTAATCTCAAAGTGGGCCTTTATTTTTGGCCGCCAGTGTAATTCATAGCAAACATACAGAAAATATAATAAATAGTGCAATTAGCGTTGATTATACGTACATACAATTACGAGTACCATATAGACAGCATTTACAAAACAAGCACATATATACACATTTATATGTGCCTAGATATACATATATATACAATATTTACAACTAGCGCCTATTTTACGCCCAGCGTTGTTCAAATTTGTTCCAAATTGAAATGATTATGTGCTTAGATTAAGGTTAAACAAAGATATTAGCTGTTTATGTTAGTTGTTATGGTGCAGCAATATAAATTCTATATGAACATAAAGATATGTATTCTATATATTTATTGTCTACATCAATCATTTTTCTATTAAAAATTGTTAAATTCTCATACCATTGGCGTTGTGAACAGTATTATTTTTTAGCTGATTAACATTTGAATATTATGCTAAAGTTTGACATTTCTATATCTATTAGATCCAAACATTAACACACACACACAAATACAGCTAGCATAAGATCGCACTTTATATGAAAATTCATTTTGTTTATATGCGCTACAACAAATCACCGAAACAAAATGCAAAAAAAAAATCAATAATTAAATAAACATAACAATTTTTCACTTAAGCTTGTCTTTTGCCTTTTCCCATTGTAATCTTTTAGATATTTAACAGCTGAGCTCCTTTCATTAATTTCCTAGCTGAGTCTTTGGATGGTTTTTGTGTTGTTCCTATTGATTCAAATTAATTGTCACCAAAGGCACGCAAATAGTAGTAAGGCTTTGAAGAAAAAATATTAAAAAAATATGTAATATACCCTGGAATGGCTTGACATATTTTGTCAAAATACAAATGTAGATTGGAATTAAAATTAATGCATTTGATAGGAGGATCAACTACTTCATCAAAATTACTTAGCAATATTTTTTTTTACACTTGCATTAATTTAACTATAGATTATTTTGTACATATTCCTTGTGTAAATTAATCAGGTATGAAAATATTCTTTCGCTTTCAGCATTACAGGCCCTATAAACCATACAATCAACAAAGTATTTCTCGCTATTATAGCGTCTAGTATTAAATACTGTTTTGATAGGAGCTTTTATCTCATACTTTGATATCCAATGTTCCTCTTTCAGCGATTTTCTGATTTCGCGCATTGTTGCGCTTGCACTATATGTCTTGGAATACACTATATTGTAAGCTGGCTCTGTTGGAGGTCGGTGACAGTAAAATTGATATCGTACGGTTCGATTTCCCTTCATAATGGGTTTAACACCACACCATTCCGTTACAGAAGAATCATCGACAACGGCTGTGGGCATTCGATTTCCAATTAAAAGTAGACTAAAATGGGCCTTGCAGTCGGCAAGAAAAGTATTTCTGTCATATTTTAAAGAAGATATTCCTTTAAGTCGAGTTTCTTTGCAACCTCCAATGGCCAAAACTTTTGTGTTTAATGTCAATGTTGCCACTGCTGCAAATAATTTATATTTTAATTTTAGTTTAATATTTTTGTTTATTTAGAAAAAAGTTTGTTGCATCTTACTTGTATCTTTTTCTGCATTATCGTTATTCGTATTTCTCTCGGTTTCTTTCATTGTACTTATAGTATAGATTGACTAGTTATTTCTTTAGAGCGAACTTTGGGATTGGTAAAAGCTTCTTGTGTGCATCGAATTTATACACTGAACTTAACGAAATACTTATAATTTCACAACAAATGTACTGGAAGCTCAGCGAAAGCTTAGAGATAAGTTTATAGCTATTCAAGAACTTCTTTATTCATTTTTTTGAAATTATTTTGGACTACCAAAAACATTGCTGCTAAGAACCAAAACTAAAAACCGATTCGTTGGATAAAATACAGCTAAGTTTAATGTATATATCTATAAAAATGTATTTATTCATATAGATTTACGTCTATATGTAAGTGTGTATGTTCAGAACAGGTTCCTTCCCGCTACAATGCTAAAAAAAAGAAGCAATGAGGTATAAATGTTGCCCTTCTACCCGATTCTCAGTAAATCAAGTCACGTTTTCGTACATTGATTGTCATTTGAATATTAACAAGTTGTTTTGGAAAACAAATAACTGCAATATTTGTTCATATATATGTGTGTGTATGTGTCTATTTATGCATGTTTTTACATATGTATTTGTTACAGCGTTCCTTTAGTTTTATAATGCTTCTGTTGTTACATATTTATTAATAGTATTTTACATTCAGATATCGATTATATGTCAGTCAGGACAAACAGTTATATATAGAGATAAGCTACAGGCCTTATCGTATATTAAGGTTTTGTTTCTTAAATATATAATATATACATATTAATATCACATTTAAAAGCTAATGAACATGTTGCAACTGTAGCAATTAACTTAACAATTTTTGAAAAAAAAAGAAAAAGCAATTTTCTCACATTCCTACCTTTTTTTAACATGTTCTTTGTGTAAGTAATACAAAAACTGAAACATCCTGTACCTTGCAGCGTCAAGGGCCTCAACAAATATTTGATCAACCTTAGAGCTATAGCCTTTACAGCCCTTTTCGTTTACAGGCATTTCTACAACATACTTTGATGTCCAGTTTTCTTGTTGTAGTCGCTTTCTTATATCGTGCAATACTGACTCGGCATTAAATGTCTGGCCACACATCATATAACCATTATCCCTACGATTGGAATGACAATAGAATTGAAAGCGTTGGATTTGATTATCTTCGCCGATTTTTTTCATTTCAAGAAGTTGCCACTTCTTATCCACTTCTATGGGCGTACGAGTTTCCATTAGAAGAAGTCCAAAATGCTTCTTGCAGTTGTCAAGAAAAACGTTCTTGTCAAACTTAACCACCTGTTTTTTTTTAGACCTAAAGTTGCGCCTCCGATCGCCAATAGCTAATACCTTGACTTCTGAGGTCAATGTCGCCACAGCTGGAAATATTTTGAGTATAATTATAAAATATGTAATTTCCGGCATGAAAGTCTGTATCTTACTTGTATCGGTTTTTACATTATCATTTTCCACAGTTGTTTCCGATTGTATCATTTTATTGCTGTATTAAAATGCTTCAGTTTCACAACTGACGAACTATTTGCTTGACGTAAACTTTTGGATTGGCAAAGCTTCCAAGCTGACGCCACTTTTATATGCAGCACTACGCGAAATACTTATCACAATTTCACAACTCTGCTAAAAGCTTTTATAAAAAAGATTAAAGTTGCGCTCTTGGTACCATTCTTTTTGTTTACGTTTTTAACAGCTGTTCTTTGATATTTTCGCGCTCAGCTCAATTAAGCTCCCTTCCAAAAGATGCTCTTGTTCGCGCTTTAGTGCTCTCTGCGTCGGCGGAGGTTTTCGTGCGATGCTAATAAAAAAGAAACAATAAGGTATATATGTTGCCCTTCTATCTGATTCTCAACAATTCATGTAAATCGCGTTGTCGTACAAATCGTTTTGGAAAACAAATTAACTATTTTATCTGTACATATGAATGTGTGTAAGTGCATTTTTTACATATGTATGTGTTACTGGCTTCCTCTATTACTTAATAGTATTTTACAATCAAATTTTGATTGAATATATTGTGCATACAATGTGTAAAAAAAAAACTATAATAAGAGATACTCTAGAATATATAGGGGTTTGGTTTAAAATTATATTAAATATTTACATATTAATATCTCATTTATAAGTTAATAAACGAATTAAAACTTTAGCAATTAATTAAAAAATCTTTAAAAAAAAAAGGTATTTTATCACATTGCTAGCTTTCTATTAACATGTTCTTTGTGTAAATAACACAGAAACTTAACAATTTTGTACCTTTCAGCGTCAAGGGCCTCAGCAAATATATCATCAACCTTATTTCTATAACCTTTTGTTTCTTTAGGCATTTCTACAACATACTTTGATGTCCAATTTTCTTGTTGCAGTCGCTTTCTTATATCGTGCAATACTGCCTCGGCATTAACTGTCTGGCCATACATCATGTAATCACTATCCCTACCACTGGGATGACAATGGAAGTGAAATCGTTGGATTTGATTATCTTTCTCCATTCTTTTCATTTCAAGAAGTTGCATCATAGACCAATCCTTAGCCACTTCTGTGGGCATACGAGTTCCCATTAGAAGAAGTCCAAAATGTTTCTTGCATTTGTCAAGAAAAACGTTCTTGTCAAACTTAACCACCTGTTTTTTTTTAGACCTAAAGTAGCGCCTCCGATCGCCAATAGCTAATACCTTGACTTCTGAGGTCAATGTCGCCATAGCTGGAAATATTTTGAGTATAATTATAAAATATGTAATTTCCGGCATGAAAGTCTGTATCTTACTTGTATCGGTTTTTACATTATAATTTTCCACAGTTGTTTCCGATTGTATCATTTTATTGCTGTATTAAAATTCTTCAGTTTCACAGCTGACGAACTATTTGCTTGACGTAAACTTTTGGATTGGCAAAGCTTCCAAGCTGACGCCACTTTTATATGCAGCACTACGCGAAATACTTATCACAATTTCACAACACTGCCAAAAGCTTTTTCAAACAGCTTAAAGTTGCGCACCAATTATTTTTGTTTACGTTTTCAATAGCTGTTCTTTGTGTTTTACAGGGTATGCTTAATTAGTAATTACTTGTGATTAGATTCTCTGTGTAAATGTTGTAAATACTGCACGAATTTGAAGGTCCTCCTTGATTCCACATCAATGGCCTCTGAAACAACCTCTTTAATGTATTCATCGGAGCCGTAGTATTTTTTGCCACCAATTTTTGTTTTCAGAGGCGTTTCTAAGACGTTATTTGAAATCCACTTTTCCTCTTTCAGTCGTTTTCTCACCAGAGCCATAACTTCCATTGCATTAAAGGTGGGGGCAAATATCATCGTACCTCTTGGATAACTGTAACCTTTCTGACAAAAAAAGTGATAACGCCTGGGTTGATTATCTTCCTTAATGCTCGCCGCTCCAAATTTTTCAACCGCATCCCAATCTCCGACAACGTCTATAGTTTTTCGACAACCAGTTAATATCAGACAAAAATGCTTTTTAAAATCTTCCTGAAAATTATTCACGTTGTATTTGAATGAAGTTGGCTTCTTTGTGTAGCATTCCTCATCTCCGATTGCCAATACTTTGGCCTTGCACGAGATTGTAGCGACTTCTGGAAATACATACGCATTATAGAAATGTTCAATATTGTTCTTCCTTTTTTTTACATTACCCGTTTCTTTGTCAGTTTCTGCATTAAACTCTTCCATTATTATATTTGTTTGTTTACTTATACGAAGCCAACAAATCCAGCACAGCTGACAAACTGACTGTTGCTCGAAAACCTACTTTGTGATTGGCAAAAAGCTCTTGACAAATGATGAAATCCCATTCATTTCACAAAAAAGCTCAAAAAAGCTCAAGTAGTAGGTTCTGCTTCTGTTTACGTATTGCACAGCTGTTCTCCCAATCGTTTCGGCTCTTACACATTCATATACATAAGTGCCGAAATTGAATAAGTCTTAGACAGACTTACAATGGAACAATTTTGCAAAGCAGAGTAAATGCGGCGCCTGCACTACCTGAATGTTCAGCTTCGTGCTAATGTGTGTACAGACTTTTACGTATTTTACAGGTTATGCTTGAATAGTCCTATTCCTTGCGAATAGATTCTCTGTGTAAGTATTGCAAGAATTTAAAGAGCTTTACCTCTTCAGCATCAATGGCATCCGAAACAATTCCTCGAATATATTGGTCGGAGCCGCATAAAGGGTCATCGGGACGACTCACTTTTGTCTTCAGAGGTGTTTTTATGACATTCGTTGATATCCAATTTTCCGCTTTCAGTCGATTCTTGACTATGTTCAGTGCTTCCGCTGCTTTAAATAGGGGCCCAGAAAAAATCTTACCAGTCGAAAAACTGTTACCGCGCCGACAAGAAAAATGATAGCGCCTGGGTTGGTTATCTTCCTTAATGCTCGCCACTTCAAAATTTTCCACCACGTCCCAATCTTCGACAACGTCGTTTGGTGTTCGATTTCCAGTTAATAGCTGACACAAATGTTGTCTGAAATCATCCCGAAAAAAGTTTATGTTATATTTCGCAGGCAGCTGCTTGTTGTTTGGGTATTCCTCATCCTCGTCTCCAATAGCCAAGACTTTTGTCTTGTACGTAATTGTGGCGACTTCTGGAAATGCGTACGTATTGCAAAAATTAAAAAAAAATCGTTTACTTTATTGAAACGCTAAATTTACCTTCCTCCTTTTTAGTTTCTGCATTATCTTTTTCCATGTTTTTCTTTATTTATTTACTTATTTTGCAGTACGCAAGCTTCAGATCCAACACAGCTGACTCTAGCTTGAAGACGAACTCTGTGATTGGCAAAAAGCTCTTTCGATTTCGCCACTTTTAAAATAACGAAAATTTTAAGCAAAAAGCTTCTTGTGTGTTTGTATTTTCGTTTAAGTTCAAATTGTATTTCGGCTAAAATGCAAATATAATCATGAAGCTTTTCGTGAGTTTCAATGAGTCAGTTCGACAGTTCAGACTGTCAGCTGTTTTTATCACTTAATTGTCGCCCCTGAAGTTTACTAAAAGAGAGAACCAACAAACAATGGAAATTGTAACAGAAGCTGATCAAAAAGTTGAGTTACCGCCAGCCAAATCAGAGGTCTTGGCTATAGGCGATCTACAAGAGAATTCCTCCATTAAAACAAACGCACCGAAACGTGATCGAGCTAACTTGCATGCAGACTGTAAAAAACGTTTGGCGCAACTTATCTTGGATAATGTCGTAGATACGAGGAGTGAGGAGCGCTCTGTGGATTCCTTTGGGGCCGAGAGCATTCAGATAAACAATGAAACACGACATATTTACTTCCAGTGCAACCAACCCGGCAACGGGTGCATGTTTTGGGTGCGCACATATGATTCCCAGTCCCTGTTGCGGACGGTCAAACAGAAACTAAGCAAGGAAAACTGGATCTCAGAGAATACAATGGAAGTATCCTTGAAATCGAAGCATAACAACAGTAAGGAATTCAGTAGAATCGAGGGGCGTATTTACAGAATAGTCTCCGGTTACCTCTCGGAACAGGATGCGGGCATACATCAGTTTCTGTGCTGCATGCAGCTACAGCACAGGAAATACATATAACTAGATCAATAATAAATAATCAGAGTCAAGGCTGTGCTGAGAACTTGCAAAATACTTATAAGTACAAAATAAAAGTTATTAATTGAATATATATTGAGTTTATATTTGTTTTTTAACTTTTGTCAAAGACAGCAAACTTGTAAAAATAATCTATGGGGGTGTGTGTTATCTTTTCGAAAGCTATTTGATCTGGTATAGCTTTCTTGCCAATATATTAAAAAATTACCTTTCACCCAGAAACCACAATTTAGCTTTTTGAGAGTTTCGATGAGTCAGTCCGAACTTAGCCAATCAACTAATTTAACACATACGCGTGGGGTCTATATTTTACCCGAAATTAACTATGGATATCCAAACATGTGAAGCAAATCAAGTTCATGAAATTTTAACAGCAATCTTATTATTATTAATGAAGCAAGTATAACTTTGAGGAATTTGACTTAGCACTGTGTTAAGTAATTTAATTTATAAATACATAAATTTCAATTAATTAAGCGCAGATAGATTTTAGATATTTTACATAAGACTGTGCTAAGTATTTTATAAAAATACTTATTTTATGATTGTGGTAAAACATTGAGTTTCTAGTATTTTTAGCTTATTGTTTTAATAAAAAAAATTGTTCATAAGTATATGGCATAGAGTAAAAAATAAATCTGTTTATTACTCTATGAGTATATGGCAAAAAATTTATATATAATTTTATTTTCATTAATTGAACCCAAATAGCTTCAAAGAGTTTGGCCAAAGACTGTAATATATTTACACTTCTTTATACTATTTATTAATAATCGATCGAGTGTCAAACTTATTATTTAGTACATAAGCATTGAAAAATTAAAATCTAAAAGACTAATATAAATACAGCAATTTCTAAAAGGAAAAGTGTACAGAAATTTATTTTAATATATAAAATATTAAGTAAATTAATTAATGTTTATGGAAAAATATTTATAAATACTTAAATTTCCATAAATTAAGCACAAACAACTTTATTCAAGAGTAAGTATTATAAGTGTTTATTTTATAAAATATAATTTGTATGCTCTAGTAGCAAATATTTACAGAAATATATCGGAAAAGAAATATATATTAAAACAAAATTGTTTTCATCTTTCTTATTTGAATATGTTAAACCCCGTACCTTGAGCCAGCTAAATAAATATTTATTTACAGAAATTAATTAATAAATAATTAGAAATTAAATCTATACTCGGTCTATATGATTCCATGCTCTTAGTGCGTGTTGAATATCTAGAGTAACATCGGCTTTCAAACCGCCTTAGACGACATCGTCTAACTCGATATATATAAGCAACTAGTGCTAATTTCTTCAGGATCTGACAGTTCACATTGTACCCCATTTGGGTCTCAGGCAAAGATGTATCGAGGGAGCTTCTCTGTGCACAGGGAGAATGTCAATATACGCCGCTCAGGATAAAGGCAGAATTCTTTTCCTAGGATTTTACTACCTGCTTGATCTATCACTTCACTTCAAATGCATATAAGTCTTTATGCTAGTCGCAGGGTACACTTCGATACACTCCTTCTTAATGGCCTTAAAAGGTTAAAGTAGGTTTCACTAGTGCACTTACCAAAAACCTAACCATGCCTCTAGCTTCGCATTAAATATTCCTTACCTTTAATTTATATCAGATATTTAATTGCGTGCTGCAATAAACGACTTTGCTCAAAAATTTAAATTGTTTTGCTCAAAAAGAATATTAAAGAAGTTCCATTATTATTTGATTTGATAATTAAACTGAAAAGCAAGAAAGACACACGCTTTAAGTTTCTGCCATGAGGATTGCCAGTTGCCAGTTGGAGGCCTTGTCCTTGTCATGTTGCGCTTTGTTATCTCCATGGACTCTTTTGTTGTTGTAGTTGTCGTTGTTGTTGTTGTTGTTGCTGCTGATATTGCTGGCAACAACTACAGTGGCTACAATAAAACTACGTACAGCGACGGTAAGCGGCTTGAAGCGGCGCTTTTCCATTGACCTTCGCGTGTGGAAAATTCTGTCTTTTTTGTTATTTTCACTTGTTTTTCATATATCCACCTCCCACACACACATCCACACACACAATCGCAGTGCTAAGAATAATCGCCAAGGCCCAAATTTGACATATGATGTGCCTGCAGCTCCGCTGTGTGCCAAATACATTTATCAATACTTGTTTTTTTCGCCGAATCGAAAAACAAAACTAACACAAACTGTCACACTATCCATTCATTCATCCATCTATCTATCTATCATCTACATATCTATCCATCCATCTAAATATCCGTGCATCTATCTAGCTATCACTACCGAAACCCTTCCCTGCTGCTGCCCTTGGCGCGGGTCATTAGCATTTTTGGCGTGTATTTATGGCCGCAAAATATTACGCCATAAACATGACAGCCAAACAAAATGCGACAAATTTGCGACGCCCCCAAAAAGCAAGAGGGAATGAAGTTTGGTTTAGGGATTGGGGGCGAGTCCAGCAGGCGTATGTTGCTTGCCTCGAGTTGACAACAAATTTATGCCACCCCACCGCGGGCAATATAATTGTCACATTTATATGTAGAAAGCTTTGGCGGGGGGGGGGGGGGGGGCGTAGAGAGAGAGGGAGAGAGCGCCCAGCCAATTGATATGAGCAGCCGAAAAGTGTTGTCTTACGCTCAATTTGAGGCAGGGCTCAAGGCAGCAAGCGTTTCAATTGCAATGCATTAGGAGAACACCCTGCCTGATTATGAACGACTGCGAAATACCCTGCGAGCACACAAATTTTAATTACTCTCCCGTTCCTTTATGGCAAAAAAAAATTTAAGACGATACTTTAAAAGTTAATTAAACAATAAAAAAATAAATCATTTGCTATCGCGGTAAGTGAGAATTAGGCGACAACACCGAATTTGTTCAAATAGAATAAACAGGAGACTTTGACTTCGAGCAATTAGTGTAAAAGGTAGCAAGCAATAAGGCTTCATTTAATGGGTAAAGGTAAAAGATACAGTTAGTTCTATCGCAAATGTATCTCCAAAGCGATATATTCTTCAGTTTATTGCGAAATAAATATTGCCTCAAGTAACTCATTTTCAGGTTATCCCAGATATAAACGTTAGAGAATGTTCTATCGCAAATGTATCTCCCAGGCGATACATTATTCAGCTTGTTGCAAAATATATATTGTCTGTTCAGCAGAGTCTCTCAAGTAACTCACTTTCAGCTTATCAGAAATATAAACGATTGAGTAAGTTCTATCGCAAATGTATCTCCCAGGTGATACATTATTCAGTTTGTTGCTAAATAAATATTGTCTGTTAAGCAGGGTATTTCTTTTTTTTTTTTAATAAAAAAAACGAGCGTCGTGTTTATTGACAGGAGTTTTTTTTTTGTTTGTTTATTAAATAAATCTGGTATCCTGTTACTCTATGTTAGCAACTTTTATCAGAGTGAATTATGCAGGGTAGCGTAACGTTTCCCTGTTTCTTACGCTTTACTGTCGCTCAAAAATGCTCAAGCTTGTTTCCCGTGGACGACAGTGCCACAAACTTATCTTGTGCATTAAAAGCTGTTTGTAGGGTATCGTAAAACTCGCTTAATTTCACGGATTAATTCATTTTGATGGTGTCTACAACTGATTGATGGTTGCGAGTATTTTATTGACTACTTAAGCTGCCCTATTGCCGAAGGAGAAGCTTAAGACTTCAGTTACTTCAGAAGCCAACACAGAAGTGTGTTGTTGCAAAGCGCTTGTTATAGTTACGCTACCCGCTTGGCTAATGCCATATATTCATTGCATACTTGGCGGCGCTTGGGGCTGCTCAAAAAGTAAAGTTTATTTTTATGCTCAACGACGACGACGGCGTCGGCGACATGTGTGCAAATGTTAACACACAGCAAACACACACTAGCACACACATACGCACACACTCACGCAGTAAAGTGCTGAGCTGTGGGGCTTAGGCTCACACACACACACGCACACGCACACTCAAAGCGAAACAAATCAACTCGGTTTTTGGCGCCATGCGGCGCGCTCTGTCTACAGCTTTGGCTTTGGCTGTGGCTGTGGCTGTGGCTCCGGCGCTGGCTGTGCATTTTTTCTAGCCACAACAGAAAGAGCCATCGACAACGCAACTCGACCAGAAACAGTCCAGACCCGTGGCCAACAACTACTACACAAATTTTCTTCAGTTCGTTGTGGCTTTATTGTGTGTTGTTTAGTGTGCCATTGACGCTGAATGCTGACGGTTCGCGCTGCCGCCCAGTCGCTGCCGAATAAAATATAATTATAATAATACTTACTAACAAAAGCATAGCATAACTAATTGGGCTAAGTGCAAAGGTGTTAATGAAGACTCTGATATTATTAAGCTTTTTAATGAATGTGCATTCGTGCTGTTGGCAAACTTTGTTGCATTGTGTAACCAGCTCTAGTTGCTTGCATTTTTAATGCAATAACTAAATGATTATTAACTGAAATCGATTTTCAGTGCCCGGCCCGGCCCGGCTATGTCGTTTCTGTCGCCAACGCTGCGCATGGAGAACCTGTCAACAGTGCCCATCATGAGTCTGGACCATGTGCCCGAGGCACAGCGCTACAACAAAGAGAACATCGTTGCCCAATGGTGTGCGCCCATCAATGGCAAGGTTCACTTCATTTCCATTCTGAATAGCCCCCTAGAATTTACCCTAACTCTCTAACGCCACGTTGACTATCATTTAATTAACTTTCGGCCCTGTGTTCTTTCAAATGCGCCCAGATGTACCGCATCGAACTGGAGCACGGCACCACAAGTGGACGCCGCATGATCTGGGTCAATGGTCGGGTAAGTGGTGAATGCACTTTCAAAGCACAACCCAATAACAGCACAATTAGTCATACAACCACCATAAACAAGTGTATGTAATAAGCACAGTGAAATATTTATTTTAGTAAATTCTAGAAAGACTTAATATGTACTATCTATTTAACTTCCGTGCTTATTGCAGGCATCATAAAACTTTATTACTTTTCATATACATAAAACTCTCTTTCCGGACTTTCTCAATGATTGTTTACCTTGTTCCACCCACAAGTGCGGAAAATTTATTGATTTCATTAACCATCCGATCGACTAAAAACTGATTTTAAAATATCTCTGTGAGAGAGAGGTGTTTATTATTTTTATTTTATTGTATTTGCGTGTCTCAGCGATTTTGGAAAATTTGGCGAAAGATAGTTGCATAATACTGGAGCTCAGTAATGTCCGAGATTATAAGAGCGAGAGAATCGAAAATTTAAATGCAATTTTATGGTCAGGCATATCGAGTTTGTTTCAACTGAAATCAGCCATATTTTAAAAGCATATTAGAGCTAGATACACCCAATTCATACTAAGATACAGAAAACTTTGGAATAACTCCCCCATTCCTCTTAAAATTGTAAAACACGCATTTCTTGATGTTGTTTAAGAAGAAGCTCAGCCGCAGCGTACAGTGCGCATCAATCATGTGCGTGTGTAATATTGTGTATGATTAGAAGGAAGCTGGAATACTTGTTATGAGAGCTCGGCCCCTGGGTCCAGGGTAGAGATGGAAGTGGACCAGGTTTTTACGCCACGACCCAACATTAAGATCTAACTGACACAAAAAGTCCAAGACAGTCGAGAAATATATACGTATATACAAGCGGGTATTCGCCGGCCTTTTTCGTGGGAAGTTTTGAGCTTCAAGTTTTAGAAAATAAACTTTTGTTCACTCAACCTTTGACCCTATTTGGAATTCCCAAGCTCGCTGAAAAACATATGTAATCCTGATTAATATAAACATCCGAGTTGTCATTATTTCTGTCTCTGTTCGCTGGTTCGCTTCAATTTAAGAGATATTTTCATTAAACCTTGTCTTTGTCTTTATATATTATACGCACAATTGACAGTTGTATTTTGTTTCTTAGATTCAAGCAATACTTATCATAATCGAATCCCTATATGATACAGCTACATACCTTGGGATCGCTCAAAATTTAATTTCTTGTATGAAAAATAATTTCGTTTTTCACCATATGTTGATTAGATTTACGGCCTTCACGATCATTTATTTCATCAGCATTAGACTAACATATAATAAAGCTTTATAGATAAAATCGTCGAGCAGTTCATAATTGTACACAACACAAAATTTTATCGGATCAAACTCGATAAATACGAGCTGGAAATTTCGAAATCGCTGAAACACGTATTCATTTGGTTTTTATTTGAATTTGAACAAAGATCTTTGAAAATTAATTTGAGGCCGATCGGAAGGTAATCAAAATAGTTGAATACAAACGTTTTTCCTATTTTTTCCCACTTGCGGTAAAAATGCCGAGGCGCCGTAACTAGAGTCAAAATTGTAGCTTCCTGGTTTGGCTTGTGCGTTGCTAACCAATCAGTCACTCAATCAGTCAATCAGTCAATCAATCAGTTAGTCAGTTGGAACAAACAGTTTTATATATAGACATGTGTGCAAGCCATATCACCTTCAGAAAACCTGTTTGGATCCGGTTTGATGAAATAAATTGAAACTTTTCTGGAATTTACTTCCCCAATTAATGCCTGTATTCGACTTTTG
Source organism: Drosophila borealis (assembly GCA_035045885.1). Lineage (NCBI taxonomy): Eukaryota > Metazoa > Arthropoda > Insecta > Diptera > Drosophilidae > Drosophila > Drosophila borealis. Next base: position 3,178,232 of record JAWNOR010000007.1, on the reverse strand, counting down.
CAGGAGGTGTTGCGTCGAGACTGGATGTTTAAGTTGGTTGGCGAGGATACGTTTGAAATTGATCAGGCGCGTTGCATTATTCGCGTGGATCCCGCGCCGGGCTTCAAGTATGAATACTCGCTGTACATAGATGGCAAGCCGCACGCTCAGTACGCCGAGGAGCTGACACGCCTCTATCGCCTCTGGCTCTGCACAAGCGGCACAGAGCAAGCTGGGGCAACGGATGCGACCCAGGAGTACCGCATTATGCTCAAGCTGGACACGCTCAGTTTGTATGTAAACGATGAGCTACGCGAGGAGATGGTATGTAGCAGACCGGAAGCAGACCGCTTGCCAAGCCAGGCCATCAATCATGCACACCTTATTTTTAGGCCGTTTTTGTGCACGGCGGCACGGATACGAGTTTTGTGCTGCAGGACACTCAATTTGTATTACAGGCACGCTCAAGCGGCAACAAACACGATGGCATCGTGCACACCCTGCTCGTTAACGGCGTGCCTGTGCCGGAAGCAAAGATACAGCAAATCATGCAGGAACCCGTCTCCATACTACAAACTAACTGAATCCAGCTAAAACAAAGGGCATCGCATTTGCATATGTTCATTAATTCCTTGTGTTTTCGTCAACTTAGATCCCTACTAAATCGGTTTCAGTAATAAATAATGGGATTACTGATGCCGTTGTCTATAGAAATCTATCCAATGTATACCCATGTAGAGATATGTTAATTATATGCAACCAGGTCGAAACTTTATTGCCGACTATACATATGTTGGAATCTATTGGATTGGACCAATATATCATATAGCTGTCTTGGGAGCGATCGATCAAAAATTAAGTTCTATTATGAATAGCTTTTTATAATATTCACTATTTTCCTTATATCTGAGCAAAGTCCTATCAAAATTGGACTGCTATATCATATAGCTCTAGTGCCAGAATTGGTTAATAAATAAATTTGTATAAGACAGAATTTTCTGATTTTAATATATTCTATTCTCTCTCTACGTTATCTACAAGGATATTTTATCTTGTGCGTTCCTTTCTTTACTTTTTTTTTGCTGACATTGCAAATTTGCCAGACCCACGTCCATAATAAACTAAAAATTGTTTAAAGTTTTACTTACACAATAGTTTATTCGTTTGTTTATATGCATAATTGTAACGCAAATTGTTTACGTTCTCAATTTCATTTGACATTTTACTAGCATTCAAAGTACTCGAAGTGCATTTTGTATAAAAAAGAAAAACAAAAAATAACACAAATAAATTTATCGGAAACAGCACATAAAAAAAGAAACATACAAATACATTGTTAAACTAAACAAATATATTTAAGTTAAATACTTGAAGAAAAAATATATGTGGTATAAATATATATTTGCCTAAAAAGTTTTGCTGTCTACAATTGATTTTCTTGTTTGAAAAACTTTTGGAAAATTTCCCTTACATTAAAAACCATTCTCATGAATTCATTGCTGTCACTACAGTTTTTTACAATTAAAAGGTGCATACTAAATTTGTTCAGTGTTCATCGTCTGCTTGTTACGTAGGTATGTACGTATGTATGTAAATGATGTACTATGTTACGTTTTAATTGATTGCTTGCTATTATTTTCGTTTAATCAAAATATGTTGTTAGAATTTGTATTTGTGTTTAATAATTTTAAATTGCTTTACGTGTTGTCACGTTGAATACATTAACAATTAACTACTTCTTTGTTTTTCTTTCTGTTTTATTTATCATATACGATTCATTTCAATAATTTGTAGATAATTAAAAACACAATTTTGTTAATTTTCATTCAAGTTAAAGCAACACAATGATATTTTTTGTTTTAATACTAATTTAATTCTGTTTTGTTTGTTGATTTACTTTTGTTTTTTAACATGTCTACTCGTTAATGGGTTATAAAACATAATTTACACGTTTTTATTTTATATGTTTTTGTATATATTTTTTTTAAAACTCACGCAGTGCAAGAAATTGGAACAATTTTCTAGGGAACACATAAAAAAGTCGTGTTTCGAAAATGATTCAATATTCAATTTGTTTACAACGACCAATAAAATGGGACAGAGATAAAAATAATAAATTTATTGCTTTCTGAAAATCTCATACTTATACGTATTTTACAAAAATTTAACAACAATTTCGTATAGTAAGTACAATGTGGAATGTGTTTCTAATACTTAACAAAACAAAAAATTGCCAGTAGACGGATGCTTCTTCTTTTTTTACGATATTGTGTAAATTTAATAATACAGAAAATACAATAAATTATTGATTGCTTATAAATATATATATATATATTTATTTTAGAGCGATTCAATTTTTGTTCGTGTCATCAAATTTTGATAATGTTCTTTTTTTTTGATAATTTTGCCAGTTCAATTAGGTCTATACTTTAATGGATTCTCTGCTTACACACACTTCTATCAATTTGTTGTTGTTGCTTTTAAAAACCGTTCTGCTCACTAACACTAACACACATACATTTTACATAATAATTACGCGCTTAAATATAATAGATTGATTTTGCATTCCTTTTTTTTTTAAACAGTGTATCTATATTTTTTCTCTTTTTTTTTGTTTGTAGTAAAATTAAATGATTTGCTTTTAAATATTTAAAAATTATATGTTTATATATATTTTGTTTAGATGCTAAAAATGTTGCTGCATACTTTTTAGGTGAATTTGCTGAAAAGTCTTGCATTGAGTTATGAAATTGTTTGTTGCTGTTGTGTGTTTGTTGTTCTTGTTGTTGCTGTTGCATGCATAGATTTTGCCTAGCTGCCTAGGTGCTTAAATAGTAAAGTAATCATTTGTAGTTTAGTGTAATACTCGCAACTTGTGACCGTTTTTTCTTCATTCTTATGTTTTTGGTATGAAAGTAGTGTTCGTTTTAAGACATGTTTTATATAGAAGATTATAATTGCTTAATTTTGTATTTGCTGTTTTTTTTTTAGAATTTTATGTTTTTTTTATATATATATATATTTTTTTGTTGCATTTGCTAGTTGTTGTTGCTGTCTGCTATCTGTTGCTCTTGTTGCTGTTCTTTATCTAATTCGTAATTTTAATTAGTTCAATGGAAGGCAAAACATGTGCTGCAGTAGACTTTTATTATTATTTGCTTGCATTTGATTATTATGATTGTTATTGTTACCATTATGATGATGTTGTTGCTGCTGATGCTGTTGCAGTTGCTGCTGTTGCAGTTGTTGCTGTTGTTGTTGTTGTTGCTGTGGGTATGGATGATATTGCTGTGCCTGTAGCGGTTGCTGTTGGCGATAATGTTGCTGCTGGCTTATATTATTATTGGTATTGGCTGCACCTCCCGCGCTGTTCAAATGCAAGAGACTCAAATCGTCAGCCACGGAATCGTAATCACTGGAATCCTCGCCATAAAGCTGCAAGAGTTAATAATGAAATTCAATTTCAATTAAAGAGTCTAAATTGAAATATGGGTTGTTTTTTTGCTTTTTTAGTAGATAAAACAAAAGCGGACACGTACTTTAACATTCATGGTAAAAGATTGCTTTATTCGCTTGACAAATGAAAGGGCAATGCAGCGTTCACATTGAAATGCGTAGAACATTGTTTAATTTATTCCCCCAAATTATTTGCAATGCAATTCAATTATAATGAAAAACATTTATCATGAAGATAAATTTATCCCTAGTTTTACAGAGAATACCTTAAAAGTATGATCTGTTGCTAAGGTTTTACTTACACGTATATTATATGGATGTAAATCACACGTCTCGTGGTGTCAGACGCAATCCTCCAATGACATGAGCAAGGGGTTTACATACTCAAAGCCCTCGAATTCCGATTGATCGATGTTATCAATGACATGGCTATGGAAGAGAACAATATATTAGTAAAAATAATATTTGAAGACCTATTAGATTGTCAAAAATCGATGATAGAGGAAGAGAATTATAACAAAAAACCAACTTACTCATCATCTGGTGTCAGCTGCACCGGTTCCCCGGTAAACTCGATCGGGAAATTAGCCAGATCGCGATCTGAGTCTAAGCGTGGCTTGAATGGAGGCGAAACCTGTTTGCGTTCGAGCTGCATGAGGTTGAAATTGGCGTGTGTTTGGTTGTGCAGACGTGTGTGTGTGTGTGTGTGTATAGAGGATATGCAAAGATAGTAAAAATAAAATGATTATAGCTAAAGAAAGTGCCAGCCAATTTCGGCAAACGTAAAAAACAAATTCAATAAGGCTCAGGACACATTTCATATGCATGTCCGTGTGCGTTTCTCTGTGTGTGTTTTGATGATAATGATGATAAGTAGATAAATCGAGCAGGGTAGAGGGCGTGTTCTTTATTTTTCGAGGGGGGGGGGGGGTTGTTGGTTGATAATAGAGAGTAGAGTAGGAGACTGCGGACGGGTTCACAATGTGGCTGAGAGCGAACATTACCTGCTGTTAGTCAGACCGCGAATGCTATGAAGTTATTATTCGTATCATTTATTTTTGGGTATTGTCTCATGCGTCATTGTACAAATAGAACAAAATAACCAAAACTAGAAGGCATTTCTTTTTTTTTCTGTTATTTCTGTGACACAAAACTTACGGATCGTCTGGCGTCAATTTAGCCGGTTCTCTGGTAAATTGAACGTCAAAGTTTGTTGTCATATAAGGATCGCCAGGATCCAGGTTTGGTATATAAGGCGGTTGTACCTCCTTTTGTGCAATCTTTTTATACACAAAATTATATATAATAAGTTAAATACTTAATCATATAGGTTAAATTTGTCGCATTATTCATATTATACCAAAAAATAAATAAATTAAACGATAATTACATTCTTTTAGAATAACAAATGCTTATCATATTTGGTCTGTTTTCATCCTATTAGCAAGGAAAACATTTTTGGAGAACTTATCACTAATTTCAATATTTATTTCTTGACATGAATTCGAATGTTGAATTCGTTTTGGAAGCCTTTTAAGACCTTATATGAAACATACATCATGTTTCATATAAGGTCTTAAAAGGCTTCAAAATTTCAAAATAAGGATATAATATACCAATCTGTTTAAAGGTTCTTTCACTTTTATACCCTACATATACAACCTGTTCTATTTTAATCTCGAGAGTTCCAAAAAGACTCCCTCAACTTCATTTTTTTTCAAGAAGTTCCATTTACTTTGTCATTATTTACTCTAGCTTTAAGCAAAGGCCGATTTACATACATTTTGCAGGCTTCAAGGATAACATATATCCTATAAAGACGGACAGACAGAAATAACAAAAATTGCCAACACTCACTATACAAATTCTCTCTTTGGGAACAGAGTATACAAAAATGGGAAAAAGATAGCTCTGCTCCGGACTTAACTTGAACATTAAATAATTACTTAAATTACTTTGAGCTCTATAAAGATTGGAGCACCACAAGTATCATCATTATTACCAACACTGACATCATCAAATACACACAAACAGATAGTGTCTATGCGTTGGCCTTAGACTTACCATTTCCCAATCAATAACCTTGAAGAACGGATGATTTACAATGTCCATGAAGGCAGATTCGCGATGGCAGCCCAGGCGATCGGCAGGATTCTTGTTGAGGAAACCTTTGAGAACGGAGGCAGCTTTGACGCTCAACGAACGCGGTATGCGTATGGTCTTCTCCAGAATCACTTGGAACAGATAATCCTCAGTGTTCTGCAATTAATGAATAAAGTGTTAGACAGCTGTTGGAGTTTGGAAAGTCTATGAAACGTACCTGATCTGGATTTTCAGAAGCGCCGGCAATGTCAAAGGGACTGCGACCAGCGAGCATCTCGTACAGAAGCACACCGAGTGCCCACCAGTCCACCGAGAAGCCATAATCCTCGCCACGCAATATCTCGGGCGCAATATAGTTGGGTGTGCCGCAGAATGTGGAGGTGGTGTCACCCGGACGAATGCCCTCCTTGCACATGCCGTAATCGGTTAGCTTTATGTGGCCCTCATGATCCAGCAGCACGTTGTCCAGCTTCAGATCGCGATAGATGATGCCCTTCTCGTGCAGAAAGTTTAGTGCCAAACTGATCTCAGCTGCATAGAAGCGAGCGTGTTCCTCCGGCAAGCGACGTTGCCTTTGCATGTGGTACATCAAGTCGCCGCCGCGCACAAACTCAATGACAAAAAAGAGGCGCGAGGGCGTCTGGAAGCAAGAGTGCAGCCCCACCAGGAAGGGGTGATTCGAGGCTGTCTCGAAGACATGCTTCTCGGTCTGCACCCAGTCAATGTCCTCGTCATCGGTGACCAGCGCCTTTTTGATCACCTTCATCGCATAGATGCGACGCGTGCGTCTCAGCTCCACCATCAGCACCTTGGCATAGCTGCCACGTCCAATGACGCGTATCAGCTCAAAGTCATTCAACGAGTATTGGCGCTGGGTGGCCGGCTCCAGTGAATCTTCGGGCGGTGGCGGCACAACAATGTGGGCGTGCTCGTGTGGCTCATAGGAATCGGTAGCGCCGCCAACCGCCTCGTACGGCAGCGGTGGCAATGGCACCGGCATCGGATCGCTGGCCTCCTCGGCACGCTCCTTGACCAGCGGCTCTGGCTGATCGGTGCAGTGCTTCTGCACCAGCTTATGGCACTTTTTGTGCACCAACAGCTTGCACTGTATACACTTGAAACCCTGACGACCCAGGCCCCAGATGCGATCCTGGCAATAGGCACAGAAGGCACGCTAAAATCAAGAAAAGATTAAATTAATATTTGCATAATTATTTTATAAAATATAGTATATAATTTACTATAACTGTAGACCAATTACCCAAATGTTAATTAAATAAATATAAAATAAACAATTTTTCCTTTCGACCATTGTGTATATTAGTTATTGGCTATCAATTAAAATTTGTATATACTTATTATTTTGCTCTTTAGCAATAAAATGGCTTTTAAAAAATTTACGTTTTCGTCTTGAATAACTGTGCTCGATCATTAAATATATTCGACTTAGTTTGTCCAAACTATAGAATTATCTGTGTGCACATTGACTGTTATTGATTATAAATTATATATTTAACAAAATAATTAAATAAAAATATTTTTCTTATTTTAAACTTTGTAAATATCTAAATAGTTATTATATTTTTATCAGTTTATGCAATCATTAATTACAAAATTATTTCTGCTATATAGATCATCAAAATGAACTGAAAGTTAATAAAAAAAGTTTCAACCTTTCGAAATAATATACCAATTAATTGTAAATATTCGATATTCTCATTTAAAACTTTAATTTAGCTTCAATCGTATTTTGATATGGTTTTTTCATTTTATGTTCGTCTCATGACTTCCACTTTCTGTTTCATTAGCCCAGTGTGCAGTGGTGTATCTATTAGATATCAAAAATACACCCATATGTGTCTACTTACGCGATTAAAACGTTTGGCCTGGAAAATGTGTCCATTGACGCGATATAATTTTCGCCAGCGACGTGCGCCTCGTCTGTAGATGCTGCCTATAGAAAGCAGATATAAGAATGGGATCAATAAAAGTGTTTAAAAAAAAAAAAGTACAGAGAGAAAGACTTACGATCTTCGCCATCACAGGACAAGCCTGGCGCTTGAGGAACATTCGGAAATACTGCAAAATACAAATATAGCAAACCAAATTGTATTAAATGGCAATGTGTGTGTGTGTGGATAGGTATAAAAAATAATTATCAAAATTGTTCACTCATTCAATTCATTTTTATGCTTACGGCCAGTTGGTTTGCCCATGGTGAGCCTGACCTTATCAATTTCACTGGCCGAACACTAAAGCCCAGCAAAGTGATTTTCTTGTTGTATATTTTCTGTGTCTTTTAATTATATTTTTGCTATGATTTTTTTTGTTTTTGTTTTTTTTTTTTTTTTACTTATAAACGGATTTTTGCCCAGCCACATTTGCCGTCGATTGTGTGTCTGATGTGGCTTGTTAACATGACAGAACCAACTCCATGACTGAGACAGACGAGCGCTAGGCGGTCGGGTCTTATCTCTGGAGCGGCCACGCACCATGTACAAAACACAACACACAACACACAAGCAGCGAGAGCGCAGCGCTCTTTGAGTAGTTTTTCCAAGTAATTGCCGCAGTTAATTAAGTTTTCCGTGCAGCCCAAGAGACAAACGATCCACAGTCAGTCATTCAGTGTCCGTCTCAATTGAGTTCAATTGTTCGCACAAGAGTTTTGATATTTTAGCTATAACATTCATATTCAATTAGTTTCCCAACTGCTGTTCATTCCTCTGGGCCACAAGGCCACAAAATTGAGGCAACCCGATCACAACGAGCCTATGCCTTGCATTGACCTAGAATTCCCTGCTTCTAATGTCATATCAGGTATTGACTACCTACATACATAGCATACGTATCTGGTAGGCGTTTATCTATGCACAGATACATGAGAGTGTAGGCCTTATCAGCGCGATATGCGATATGTATGACAAAATTTGTTTGGTTTGCGCTCTGTGTATGGGTGTTGTTGTATAGCCGTAGCTACTCATAGCTATAGCAAATGCTTGGCACAGAGATAACTCGGCAAATTTATAGTCCAGATAGAAGTATTGGGAAATAAAAATAGCTAAGGGGAAAGCAGGTGCGTTAGACAGTAGTTTAGTCATTGAACTGAGTAGGCAAAAAGTGTGAAGGTCGACCGGATGTTTACAAGGATAGTGTACACAAAATAAATGGGCGGAACGAATGTGGAATACAAGTGGAGTAAATGTAGAATGCATGTGGAATACATGTGGAGTACATGTGGAATAAATGTAGAATGCATGTGGAGTACATCTGGTATGCATGCGAAACGCATGTGGAATGATGTTAAACGTATGTAAAATGCACATGCAGTACAACTGAGTTGCATATGGAATGCATATGAATTGCATGTGAAATGATGTATAATGCATATAAAATACATCTATAATGTATGTGGGGCACAAGGGAAGTACATCCGGAAAGCATGTAGAATGCTTATGAATTGCATGTATACTACATGTGGAATGCATGTGGAATGCATGTGAAATGCATGTAGAGTGCATTTAGAATGCATGCATCACATCTGCGCAATGCATGCGAAATACGTGTGGAGTGCATATTAAATGTATGTAGATGGAATATGCAGTACAACTAAAATGCATATGAAATGCATGTAGAGTGCATTTGCAGTACATCTGGAATTCATATGGAACACATGTGAAGTACATCTGGAATGCATGTGGAAAGCTTATGAAATGCATGCGGAATGCATATGAATTGCATGTAGAATGCATGCAGCACATCTGGAATGCATGCGAAACGCGTGTGGAATGCATTTGAAATGCATGTAAAATGCATATGCAGTACATCTGGAATTCATATGGAACACATGTGAAGTACATCTGGAATGCATGTGGAATGCATATAAAATGCATGAAAAAATACATGCAGTACATCTGGAACGCATGTGGAACGCATGTAAAGTACATTTGGAAGCATGTGGAACACATGTGAACTACATTTGGAATGCATGTGGCATGAATATGAAATACAGGTGGAATGCTTGTGAAACACACGGAGAATGCATATGAAATGCATGTAGAATGCAAATAAAATGCAGGTGAAATGCATGTGGAATGTATGTGAAGTTCAAATGAAACTTATTTGAAAAAACATGCGTGTGGATCTCTTGTGGTATGTGTGTGGAAGGTGACGCAAAGGTAGCCAACGTGAAGGTCTCAAAACTTGATTAGTTCAACTGATAAAACAAATTTGAGCTATAAAAAAAACCCGACAAGCAGTCCACTGACTATTTTAATGGCAGTTATTGATTCATAAATAATTCAATACTGATCTCACGCTCTTATATGGCATCGAAGCTGACAGCCATTGACACTTGAAGTGGGTCTATCAGATCAATACTAACACGAGAAGCCACCACTCATAAAAGTGGCCGTTTGGGTGCTGTAAATTTGTGCCGCCTCACAGAAGCCGCTCCAGATGATCATCGTCGTCTTTGTGGCGAGTTCAGCGCGGGTCAGACAGCCGCACGGGGCGCCAAAGCGGTTTTCAATTAAAACTAGTTAAAGTTATTATGTATTAAAAATTAAAATTTATGATATTTTCTTATATGTTTGAGGCTTTTTGGCACGCGCGAAAGGCGTCGTCACCGGGCGAGCTTCAGCTGCGAACTGAGGCCACAAAAGCGAGCAAAAGAACCGAATTCAAAAAGCACAACAAATGAAAAACAGAATAACAAAGAAAATAACAGACTCAAGAGGCTTTTGAATTGTCGCAAGAATTGGACGACGCGCTGAACTCTAATTGGGAGCAAGTGAGAGCGCAGCGAATGGCGCAGACGATAAGATCAGGGATGGAAATTAATGCTCAAAGATGAATTTAGTAACTCAAATGAAATAAAACGTTTATAAAGCTAATTAAAATAAAACATTTAATGCATATCAAAATAGTGCCTTTCTTTGTAGAAGAATGACAAAGTCGTTTAAGGTTTATCCCAAGAAGTCTCAGTAAAAGACCTTAGAGGCTTGTTAATTAATAATTAGAATCTTATAACTTAAGGCAATTTTAAGTTAAGATAAGAGACAAGGGATGGAAATTAGTTTTCTAAGATGAATCAATCATAATTTAGTTATTATAAAATGAAAAAATATTAAATATCTATATTTAAAAATAACTATTGACTTTCTTAAATGAAGAGTTGCATATTCTTTTAAAGTCTTTGAGCGGAATGTCAATTAGGGTTCGAATCCCAAGAAGTCTCAGTATAAGATCTGATATCTTTGTTAATTTATTATTTTTTGTACAATCAAAATTATAATCTTAAAAATTAAGTTAAATTTAATTTAAAATTAAAATCATATTATTATGCAGTTTTCAACTTTTCTTTGAGAAGGCTAACATTAAGTTATGCATGTGTTAAATTATAAACGAAAATATCTTTTATCAGTGACATGCTATAATTTATTTAAAAGGCTGTAAATCTAATAAATAATATAAGATACACTTAAATAAAACAATAATAAAAAGGTTGTTGAACAGTTAAAATCAATAGTTTGTATTTAATCACATAATAAGCCATACATATATTGTCAGACTAACAAGTAGAACCACGTTTAAAACTTTTAAAGTATTAGGACCTCTGCTTAAAACTTTCCCAATTTAATTAGTTTACCAATCGGTTTGACGTAATGCCAAACCGATTCACTGTAGTTTCAAATAAATTTCGGGACATTTTTATGCCCAACTCGCACAATTACCTGTTGCATAGGCTGGCTCAATCTCCTCCTCGGACTGTAGCTGATGCTGTGGTGGCATCTGATGTTGTTGCTGCTGCTGCGTTACGCCCATGGGAACCGTGGGAATGGGCACGGGAATGGGCAGACGCTCGTAGTGTATGCACTCGTGATGGTATTGCTGATGATGATGCCCGTGGCCATTATGTATGGTGCCCAGGACGCTGCTGCGTCCACCAATGCTGCCGCCAGCGATGCTACCGCCGGCTCCACAGCCGTTAAGGCCGCTGCCAGCGCTGCCGCTGTGATGGCCATGATGATAGTCCATTAGCATGCCGGGGCCACCGATGGCCACAGTGGCGCCGACACCACCACCGCCACCGCCGCTGCTGCCGCCACCGGAGTCATCGGTGGTGGTGGTGGTGGTGTTGTGGCAGCGACTGGAGCAGCGACCCAGCGAACCGCTGCCGGTGCTGTGATGCCCGAGGCTGCCCATATGCCCGGCATGGCCCATTACCAGCATGCCGCCCATTATGGAGCCGCCGCAGCCCTGGCTAGAATCGGAGCCAGAGTCATGCCCGGTGCAGACAGCACCCGCCGATCCTGGCCTGCTTAGCGTTGCATGCGGCGGCGTCACCGACGCCGTCGTCTGCATATAATGATGCGTATACGGATGCGGATGCGGCACATCGTAATCACCCGTATCGATGTGACTGGCAGATATCATGCCAATGCTGCCGGTGCTGCCTGTGCCCACGCCCACGCCGACTCCGACGCCGCCCTGCAGACAGCCCAGCGAGCCGTGGGCGCTGCCATGATGACTGTGACTGTGATGGCTGCCATGAGCGCTGCCGCTGCGACTGTGAAGGGAGACGCCCCTGGTCAGCGTATTATTGGCCGACTGTATGGAACTGACCACTGCGCCGCGGCACATGATGTCCGACAGCTGATTGGCCTGAATATCAAAGTACTTCGACTGGCCACACACACAGAAGGGAAGGGAACAAATGTCAGTTGATAAGCTCAAGTCCCTAGAGAGCTGTGCTTGATTTACAACATTCGCTGCCTTGACTACCAATTCAATAAATGTTACATTTTCCAATTACACGAATTACTTGCTTTTGGGGGGCTGTTCCGCAATGCGATTCTGATCCAATTTCTCTTTCTTTTCTCTTTAAAGTTTTTTTCTTGATAGGCTCCTAGGAAGTGCTTCTAAAAGGAACATTTGAGCTGTTCTCTTAGAACGTAAAGGAAAATGGGATATCTTCAATATTTAATTTTCAGCTATGGATATGAAAGAAGACTCGAAGTATTCCATGAATAAATAAATATGGTAAAAAACTGCTTCTAAGATTCTTTAACAATCAAAGTAAAATAGAAATGAGGGATTTAAACAATAATTATTATAATTTATTTGGATATGGATTAAATTTTTAGAAGTATCAAGCCAAAGAGAAATTAGGAATTCAGATTATAATTAATTTTTTTTTTTTAAAGGATTTGCATAGGGCATAAACTGAAGAGCCTATTTGAAGTTATGTATTATATATATATATCAATTCTTTTAATCTGGGAGAATCTATGTATTACAATCTTCATCCAAAATGTAGCAAATTCATTGTAGAAAGCAAACCTACTTATAATCTTGAAGCTTTGAATAATATTATTTACCAGTCAAGTTCCTCAAATATGTATGTATATCTAAACCCTCATAAATCTACATATCGCATACTTTCTCTCATTTATCTACAGAACGAGGTTTAATGCGGATTTGCGCCCAAAATTGTGATCAACTTGAATAGGTCTCAATTCTTTTTTTCTTTTTGTCAGTTTACGGTGCGAATCATGCACAGCTCTGGAGCCCTGTTCTATTAAGTACCGTGTTCAGTATCTGCGGGCTGTCCAGCTGATCCAGCGACTGTCTGCGTGCCGCATAGTCCAGGTGCGTGAGCAACTGCTGGGCGGCCGGGCAATTCTTGTTCGAGTGCTGATGCAGATGCTGCTGCGAGGATGTGAGCAACGGCGGCGGCGGCGGCGTTATCGAGCCGCACGGTGAGCCCGGACACGGACTGGAGCAGCGCGACCGGCATGTGGGACTGTAGCAGAGTGTGCCGCCGCCTCCTTGTTGACTGGCCGAGGGTGTCGAGGGGCAGGTCTGTGACTGCTGCGATTGCTGTTGTTGCTGCTGCTGCTGTTGTTGTTGCTGCTGCTGCTGCTGTTGTGGCAAGCACGGCGGCGGCTGCTCCTCCTCCTCCTCCTGCTGCACAAGATTGACCGGCAGCGGGGTGCACTGCGTCACGCGGCGCGGCGAGCGTCCACGATCCACTGTCGTGGCGGACCAGTAGCCCCAAGCCATAATTCGTGTGTGTTTGTTGTTGTTGTTGTTTTTGTTTTAGTTTTGTACGCGGCGCGCTGAAGATTCAGTTCGCTTTGTTTTGCACTTGACTTTTGCTGTTGCCGCTGCTTCTGCCGCTGCCGCTAGTTGCGATTAATTGCCGCAAATTTGCATAAACTGGCAATGTCAACAAGCGTACCGAAGAGCGGGGCACAAGCAACGCAAGGAGAATGAAAACTTTAGACCAAATTGCACATTGGAGCAGGTGTGCGCCAAACAAGTTGCTGATCACAAATCAATATTTATAATTTTCGTTAGAAAAAGTAATTCGATTCTTTTTTTAGAAAGTTTCTAGTTTTAAAGTAAGTAATATAAGAAGCGCCCAAAACTATAATAGTTTGATAAGAAAAACCCACGAATAAATATCATTTAAAATTAAAATTATATAAGCTGTTCATATTGCTGCTCAGTCATAAAAGCTTTAATTGAAGCGAATGAAAACAACTTTTAAATTCGATCAAGTTTTTTTTAGAAAAATAAAGTTAACAATTCCCTTACAGAATTAAGTATAGGCAAACACTGTTTTCCACTCTTCCTTAAAAAACACAAACCTGAACTTTAATGAGTGAAAAGGCAATATCCATGTTGTAATAATAACTTTTTGAAATATTATGTCATTTATGTACTTCATTCACAAAACAACCAACTCCCGTCCCACTGTGCCGGCTCAAGTGCAAATTGTGTGGCACATGGCAGCACATAGCAAACGAACACAAAAAAAAAAATAGAATAGAAACCGGGACAAGGCCCAGCAGCAGCTGCAACGGCACTTTCTGCATTTACCGTTGAGAACGGGCAGCAGCGCCGCAGGCTGCCTAAAACTATGCAATGCAAAAGTTTTCAAAGCCAAGCGACAGCTGCGCCCCCTGGCGTGCAAATTCTATAGTTTAAAATGATTGATTAAAAACTGCAGGCAAAGGGGCGGTTATGGGGCGTGGCCGGCTGTGGGCGTCATGCAGACGCGGCTGTCGCCGCAGAAACCGCACCTAAAAAAATATAAATTGTGTAATAATGGGCAGCACACAGCATGAAGGCAAAAGTGGGAGCGAGACAGCGCGAAGACGAGAGGGAGAGATGCGGCGAAATGCAAGCAAAACAGCTGACAACTCTGTTCAAGCGCACAGACACACACGAACATACACACACGAACATACACACACTCAGCCACACACATACAGCGACGCTGCGACAATCACAAACAATTGAACCCAAGTCAAACGAGCGCACAAGTTGCTGCAAATTGTCAAAGGCGTGAAAGCCCAAGAAGTTAAAGCGAGAAGGAACCACATAGCGAAAGAGAGTATCGAAATGCGAAATGAGAGAGCGTATGCCAAGCTGCGCAGGGAAATTTTACTCGCAGCGCGACCAGCCGAGAAAGTATGCAATCCTCCCCAGTGCAGTCAAGTGTAAATAGAAAATTTCTTCAAGTGTATTGGTAGGTCACATCAAAATTGCTTGACGTTGGGACATTGTTGTTGTTGTTGTTGTTGTTGTTGTTGTTGTCGCTGGTCTTGTAGCTTGTTGAGACAATTGAAATTAAGTACTCTACTTTCATGCATAATTCGCATGATTAACGAGGCAACCAGAGGGTGGCTCCCACTGCAGCAGCAGCAGCAGCATCCACTTGAGGCAAGTGGTTTCTGTCGTGACAAGTCAGTCGATCCTTGCTTTTGTGCTGACAATGCAGCCTGGCCAGGACCCAAACCCAATGCCCATTGAGAGCGTCCCAGCCCACTGGGACCCGACTGCGGGTCGGGCGCGTGTTTTGGGTAACATCGTTTGCTAAATATAAACACACTTTCCAGGCATTGTTGGGTGATTGCAATTGGAGCATGAATATTGGTTGGGCACCATCAGAGGCATGTAGTTGGGCGGCAAATGCGGGGCTAGCGGGTCACCGAACGAGCTGACAAGTTGGTTAGTTGCACAGCATTAACATTGCCTGCCTCCCTCCACCCAACCGACCACCCTCTCAGTGACAGTGTGCGGTAAATCAATCAGTGGCTAACCCCAGAGATCCTTTGACGTTGCAACAAACTCGAAATGAGAATATAATTTTATGAGCACGTTGTTTTGCCTGCTAAACGAGGTTTATCCTATTATAGAAACTTTCTGCAACCGCTTTAATTAAATCATGCAACAAACTTTCCTCTAAAGGAAGCTGACACAAATGATAAAATGTCGTTAAATAATATGTTTTAGTTGTTTTTATAACTTCTAGAGTATTTAGTTATAAATCGTTACTAAGCGGGAAAGTCTGCCTGATTTATGACTCTTTCTTGTATTGTCCACAAAAAGCTGATTGTCATGGTAAACTGAAAAATTGTTGAAATTATTTGAACTGTGTATTTAATTAGCAGAACAGGCTTGGCAAAGCCGGAAAATTTCCGCTAGTTTAACTATAGAAACGCATTCAACTAACGTAACTTGTCACGGAATCAAATACCTGGCGAATGCTTGGAATTTATAGAGCTCTCAGATTATAATTATGAATTATGAATCATAAGAGATATTTTATTTCTTTAAAAAACTCAATTGTGTAGTAATACAAAAAGTTTTAGTATTAAGCATGTGCAATACTAGTAATTGGGATTAGCATAAGAAAAGTATTTAACAAGCGATAGTATTTAAAGTAATACACAATATTTAAGTAAATATTTAAAGTAATACACAAGTGGAATATAATCATGTTATGTAACCCTGATATCGATGACAGAATGATAAAATGTTAATATATAAGATAGCATAATAATGTAGCTGTTAACAGAATGATGAAATGTTAATATATGAGATAAAATACTAATGTAGTTGTTAATATATGAGATAACATAATAAAGTTAACTCCAGATCGTTCGTGAATGAAGCTGAACAACAAATTATTTAAATACAATTTAGTTAGTAAATGTTTTTAAAAATCAGAATCGCCGTAGCTCTATCATAAACTACATAATTATTGCACATGTCAAAATTGATTGATAGTCACAATCGAAGCACGCCATTTGGATGAAAAGCTACTTTTCTTGTCAATAAAACAACAATATTTGATTTATTATAGTTATAAGAGAAAACGTAGTTCTCTTTATAGTCGTTATAGATTTGTGGACTGCATCCCCTTTCAGTCTATGATGCAACCCCTAGAATACGCACATAGATATATACACATGCTGTACAGATTATAGGTGTTTTATACCCTTTTTGTACATTTTGAATAGGTATAGGAATAAAAGAAACTAAATTGCAAATACTTAATGCCCTTAATGCCTTCCCATATATAATTCCTATCCATTTAAGGCTCTTCTGACACTGAGTGTCTTTAAGGATTAGCATATTGAATGCATTACGCATACGCACTGTAATCGAACTGAAATGAATTGGAAACATGTTGAGCAAGTATCAATTACATGAATTACCAATAATGGCCAACAACTCGGGTCGAAACATTGCTAATGGGGCTAATCAATCAGAAATATACAAAGCAGTGTGAAATAATGCTAAAGATAATTTGTGACACAATATAATATGATAATTAATGCATTATGCCGTTGTCGACGTCTCTTATTAAAAGCCAGTCAATGTTCAATGATTAAATGATACCCCGCCGGATTTAGCAATTCAACTACAATACGTATATATATATATCTATATAGCTATATATCTATATATAGAGTGTGCTACTTCAACGAATTGGCGAATCAACAATGCTTAAGTATCTGCAAACAATGGACTTACATCACATCACACGGCGCAGTCGACCGTTGATGTTTATCAGGACACGCCCCAGCGAAATCCACTCAAGTTGCCAGCGATAATAACGATAAATAAAACAACAACAGCAACAACAACAACAACAAGGCGAGCGGCCATCTTAAAGCCGAGCTCCTCGTCTGCTCTGGCATCCTCCTGCTGCCGCTCTGACCCCTAGTTAAGCAGCAAACATTTGCCTGCGAATGACGTCAGAGGCGATGGCAAAACGAGCAGAGCCGTAAATTTGTGAGTGCCTGGTGCTTGGCCATTTTGGCGAAGCCACCTGCGTCCGATACTTGGCCAAAGCTGAAGCACTTTGCACAGTTAAATTTCACGCCACAAGAAACGACGCAAACAACTCAAAGGCAAAGCAGCCAAATGCGAGTGCGGCTTTTGCTGAGAGGAGGCCATTCTGGAGCTGGCCATGCATGCAAAACGAGTCCAAATGTACGTCATGTGCATGACTAAGTGTGGGTGGGGGGGGGGGGAGGGTGGTGACTGGGGGTGGTTGGGGTTATGCGAGCCAACTGAGAGCTAACAATAATTTCATTAAGCCCAATGGCATCATTAAAGCATGCCAAACAATCATAATGTGCCCAGTCTGCAAGGCTGGCGAGGGGCGAGCCCCAAAAAGTATGCAATGCCAAAATGTAAATGTGTTGATTTTCCAGCAGCAACAACAACAACAACAAGATTTAAATGGCATCGCATTTGAAGGCGACAGCTTGGCCAACAAATTTGTCGATTGTGGGCTTTTGATTTTCACACACACACACACACACACGTGTCTGGAGAGCCAAAATGAGAGAGTAGGAAAGAGAGGGAGAGAGCGAGCGCAAATTGTGCGCCCTGCAGCGTCTTGGCAACATACTGACACACATACAGCTACAGCTACCTACACATGTGTGTGTGTCTCTGAGTGTGTTTGTGTTTGTTAGCCTGGTCAAGTACCAACTATTTGGGCATCTTTTTGGCCTAGACAGCTTTTGGGCTTGTAATGCAGGCAGGCGACGGCGTCATCAACGCTTGGATGAAGTGCAAATGCCTGCTGGGGTCAAGTTTAGGGCGGGAGGGGGTCTTACACAAACACAATCACACCAACACACACACATATGTGTGTGTGTAGAGTGTGTGTTTTTTTTTTGCGGCACGTCTGTTTGTTTGTCTGTGTGCGCCGCAGCAGCCGAAATACGAATCAGCGAAGCAAATGAAAATCAATGATTCGATTTTGGTGCTCAGCAAACGAGGTGCGACGTTAACATGAACCGGATTCATTCGTAACCAACAATTTGATTAAGTGACAAATGTAAAACATGACACTTGCCTTGCGGGTATACCGCAAAATTGAAGGTGACGACGCGTCCTGTTTCCCCTGTTCCCACATTCAAAACAAAAAGCACAAAAAATTACAATGCCATAGAAAAAAGATAAGGTAAAATATGACGAGCTGCTGGTTTACATTTTTAAATTTAAAATTAGAGTAAAAAGAAGTTTAAATTATTTATAGTTGAAACTTTAGCGTAGAAAACATTGTATAATAACCTTTAATAAATGAAGTAAATTGAATTTAAAATCAGTTTTGAATTGAATTTGAGTTTACACTATTCACATAATATTATTATTACTTTTAGTAAATAAAATATAATTGACTAAGACACCATATATTTTAATTTCAACCATATTTAGTTACTAAAATCATGAAATTGGTGTTGCTTACGTTTGAAATTAACGAGACAGTAAAAACTGAAGAATTCCAGATAAACTTAAGCTTATTTAACAAATGAATAGACATAAATGACTTAAGCATGAGTCCAACATTCCTTCACTGCACGTATGTAAAACTTGTCTGCGATTTGAATATAGCCTAAAAGCGTGCTATACAATTCGTAATCACAGTCAATCCCATTTAAATATCGACTTAAGACCAGACATTTAAATCTGCAGCTCGAACAATTGGAAAGCCGAAAGCTTAATTCAGGACAAAAATAGTTAAAATAGTCATTTGCAGCAGCTCTCAATCATACGCCCCGTTGCACGGTAAAATAAAAGCGGAAAAACTAATCAGAATCCCAAACCAAATGCGATGCCAGTCATAAAATATTGCCCCGCAGCAATTGATTTTTTTCCTTCAAATTTTGTATTTTTTTTTCCTTTTTTTTAAGTACTTTTGGGCGAACAGCGAGAAGTTTAGTTGGAATTTTTTTTAAAGTAAATTAACAAACCCTTTTGCTGGGCTTTTCACGTTTTGTGTCAACAATTGGCAACGTTTTAGTTAATTTCACACAGTTTATATTTTATATTATGTATAATTTATATATGCGTGTGAGTGTGTTTGTGTGTACGTGCGTGTGTGTGGGGTAATTTGGTATATTTGCTGTGCGCGACGACGCGACGTTAGCAACAGCAAGAAAAAAGCGAAGCTTTCTTTTTTTTTGTTATTTTAATTCGTTCCGTTTTATTCTATCCGCACGGCACTTCCAGACAGGCGAGCAGCCACGGCGCGAGTGTTGCGACAGAACGACGAATGCCGACGCAGTCCAAAAGTTTTGCTAGGGATATTTTCGCACACACACATATTGAGAGCCGTCCCGTGCTTGTATGGGTTTGTGTGTGTGTGTGTGTGTGTCTGCCCGCTGTTCAATGTCAGGTGACGCAGGCAGGCAGCAGCAACAGCAGAAGCAGCGCCGGACGCCTTTTAAAGTTCGGCTCCTGCACTTGCGCTCAATTTCACTTCCTTTGAAACTTTGGCAGCCGCCTAGCAAAAGCCAAACGCCGGCGCAGCATTGCCAGCAGTTGAGCGAGCTCACCAGCTCAGCTGGCAATGCTATCAGCGCCCAGCTGTTTTTTTTTTTTATTGTCTTTTTTTTCCACTCAGCGCTTGGGAGGGAAATTGTTCTCTTGCTATCTATCTATCTCGCTCTGCTGTGAGGGCATCTTGTATATCGACCTTATGTGTTTCAAAGCTTGTACGCCTGGATAAAGTTTGTTGCGCGCGTGTTGGTCTGTGTGTGTGCGAGTATAGGGCAGCGTTGCCATATTGCAGGAGCATAAATTATAACGACAGGCGGTGAGATAAAGAGAAAGAGAGCGCGCTTGTGGCAGAGAGCGGAACAAAGGGGCAGACGCTTCATTGTTAGCCGGAGATGAAACCGGAAGGTAGAATGCAAAACACAAGGCAACCAAAACAACGGCTTATAAAAACGCCTGCCCCCCACACAAACACACACACACACGCACACAGACACAGCATTTACTAATCAACACACAACAACACCAGCAGCAGCAGCAGCAGCATCAACAACAACAAAACAACCACAACAACAACTGTAGCAATAACAATAACTACACAAACAAACATGCAAAGGTAGCAAAACATCAACAGTCGCGTCGTGTAATGCTTTTAAGGCGCTTGTATGAGTTTTGTGGTACGCTTGTGTATGTATGTACATGTTTTTGTGTGTGTAGCAGCAGCATAATATGTTAGCACACAGCCAGAAGCGGAGAGAAAAACGCACAGAAAATGCTTTTAATACATTTTAAGCCGCATTTTTTCACACGTGGCTACAAAAAAAAAAAAACAACTACAACAAATGCTGGAAATATACATGGATGGGAACATGTAGAGGATAGTCCGGAAGCCGGAATGCTGCAAAAATACACAAAAAAAAAACATTTCTAAACTTTGTTGAGTGTTTTGCGGTGGCAAAATTATATCAGCTACAGTTTTTGCTGGCCGAACTCAGTTTTTTGCTATTTACGACAACGGCCAAAACAACAACAAAAATAAGCTACCCTGGAACGAAGCCCGAGATAACGGTAAACTTTTAAGGCAAGAATTAGAGTTAAAGCATTCGCGGATATATTTGCAAAAAGTTCTATTTGTAAATCAGTTAAAGATAACAAAAAGCGATAACATTCAACTTTTTTGGTTTGTCAACTAACAGTTATTCCAGCGCAATTAGAGGTACGGTAAATGCTCGCGAGATAAAACGATTTGCCTTTTTTTCCGATTTGCAAAAGTTATTTTTTTTTAATAATATGAATATAATATGAATGCAATATTATAACAAATATTTTAAAGGAACAACAAATGATAACTTTTAATCAAAAGCCTATGATATATGGAAAATGTCGTTTATATATTTAAGAGACAATGTAGGACAATTCTATATTTGGAATCTTATATGTTTATAGAATATGGAAAAAGTCGATTTTAGATAAACGACAGTTCTATATTTGGGATTTTATAGACATAGATATAGATGTAGATATCTCGTATAGAATATGAAAAATTTCGATTACAGCTGTAGGACAATTCTATGTTCTGGAACTTTATTTCTATTTAATTTTTCTTTCTGTTTTTATTTGTAACAAACATTTTAATAATAAAAATATCCTCATATACATTTATTTAAATGTTCCTATTTCGCATGAATAAATAATAATTTTATGAAAAGGAATTATTGTGCCAATTACAGACGTTTGATGGTTTGCCTGTTAGTTTATTTTAAATGTCAACAACTAAAGATTTTACGATGAAAAACAAAAAATATGTTTCTAAGTTTTGGCAAACTTATTTGTGCTACGTTTTAAGTTTTTCTGTAATTGATACTCAAAATCAACTGAAACGAAACAAATTCATTTTCGAACCATATTCATCCCAGGCTAGGCGTCTTCTTAATAGACGTAGAATTGGAGGATTCCGATTGCGGAGTTCTTATCCAATCGATCTCAGTTCGGTTTATATAACCAATCTGTTTTTGTTCATATTACTAATTTATCCTTTAAGAACAGTAAAATTTGCTCAAAAAATGTCTTTTTGAATCTAAGGAAAATGTGCTATATACGTTTTTCAAGCCTTTCAACTTATTGTAAGAAATTACTCTACCCTTAAATGTTAATTTGGACCACAAAACATTATAAAATTCTGGTGTTGTCTCATTTTGTTGTTTTACGTGTTTTACAGTTATTTATTGTTGTTGTCGAAACATTTTGTTTTTGTCATTAGGCAAATTTCGAATGGGGCGAAAGCCAAAAACTTTTTGTGGCAAGGATAATTAAGCACAGACAGTTAACTAAACAGATGGCAAAAGAGTCCGAATGTGTGTGCGTGTTAGTGTATTGGTGTGTGTGTGTGTGTGTGTGTGCGAGGCATACTCCCAGGCGTGCCTGCAATGCCAAAGCAGCGGAATAAGCCGCACAAAAATTTAATTTTTGAAAAGCAGACTAACCAAGCTGGCAGCAAACAATTTAATTATAATGAATTATAAACGAAGCCGGCAGCAGCAATCGGGTCAAAGGGCAGATATGAGCTGAGCAGAACAAAAAAAACACACACACACACAAAAAAAAACTGTAAGAACAACAGCGGAAAAACGAGTGAGTTACCAAAAACCGGAGTCTACTTAGGGGCGCGGGGCAAAACGTTTAGCCTGTAGGCGAGTGTATATATGTGCCTGTGTTTATGTGTGTGTGTGTGTGTGTTGTAATATGCCTGCACAAGTTAATTAATATTTTATGTTATTAACATGGTCGACTGCTGTTTGGATTTGGGCTGCAGAGCCTCCCGGGAACGCCGGGTGTTTGCCAAAAGGCAACGCCAGGCACCGTTTATTGGGCTAATAAAGCAACGAACGGCATATTGTTTAACCAGGCTGAAATGTGCACAAAATTGCGGTTAAATTGTGCTACATCTGAAAGCCCCAAACAGCCAAGTCCAGCCCAGCCCCGACCCCGACACCGCCCTGCCCCGTGCTGTGCGCCTTTTGCAAAAGCCACAAATGAGCGAATAACGTTGATAATGAAATTTGTCAAAATTAAAAACTTTCGCATAGCTGTGCGGGCCAAAACAAATGTGTTAAAATGAGCATGTGTGCGTGTCATGGAATCCTTTTGCAACATTGAAACGTATCCCTTTTCAGCATAGCCACAACCCAAACGGAATGTCTGGATAAACAAACAATAAATTTACTTCTTAATTAACGATTTGTGTTTGCCATCATTTGTGCCCAATCTCTAGCAACATTGTGCTTTACTTTGCTTTGATTTGATTAATACAAAATATATTAATCTTAAATTGTATCTTATGTTTGCTGCTTTATCGCATAATAATTCATAGCATCCTTTAAATTGGGATCCATTAAGGAACGAAGAACTTATGGTATTATCATTTCACCTCTAGACAATCTGAAAGCAATCTCACTTGTGTGAAATAGTTTTGAATGTCTAATTTAGAAGGTATTTAAAAATTGACGAGGAGTTTTTTAATAGCAGAGTGAAACTGTCAATTTATAGAAAAGAAAGTTAAAACCTGGGCGCTTTCATTGGTTTTCTCAATTGGTATTCAAAAACGTGAAAATTATACATTACTTTAGATAAAAAAAAACCTCAAACATACTCAGTATATTTTACTACAAATTTAAATATTCGAAAAATTAAATTAAATCAAATATTGAAAGCACTTTAATCTGCAAATATAATTTCAGATTTGTTTTAAAAGTGAACTTTCACTGAAATTCTTAATGTATCACTACAGTATTTATTTGCAAAAAAGTGAATTTAAACAAGTAAGAGGGCTCTAGTCCGAAATACGCGACTAGTAGATACCCTTCATCTTCTTTTACCAACAACATATATAAAGTGAAAGATAGTTGATCTGTTTCTACTATTCTAGAAGATACATGTCAAGTTTTGTGACTCTAGCTTCGATTTCTTGGAAACGGGGTAAGTTATCAACTAGCAAAATATATAATATTATATACGGTGCGGGCACAAGAAGGACCTACATTCAAGGTTTCAAGTCTATAGCTCTTTTCTGAGATTGACTCGTTCATAGATACGGACGGTCGGACAGAAAGACGGACATGACTAGATCGACTCGGTTATAGATGCTATGCAAGAATATATACTTTATGGGCCCGGAGATACTTCCTACTGCCTGTTACAAACATTTCAACAATAACATTAACATTTTAGCCACTTTCATTGGGTTCAGCGTATGACAATTCTCGATTTAAATAGTTTGTCTAAACAGGCACTATTTGTTGTTCCCACAATTCGTATGCTATATCTTTTTGATATTTTGTAACTCGATATAACGATATTACAAAAAGTCTCAAGAAATAGATACAAATTCTTTTGTTAATGAACATAAAATACGTTAAGTGCTTCAAAATTAATTATACATTATACAGTCTATTCTCCAATCCTGGTTTTTCTTTATGACATTGAAGAATAACCCACATTAACCCCAGTGACACATTAATTGGCATTTCCTCCTCAAAGTGACTTAGGATACAAAAAAAAAGCTTATCGCCAACTCGATAACATCGTGAACATCAAATAAAGCACTTACAGCATAGAAAACAATATAAATATATATATATATATATATATATCGCGATAAGAAAAGACTTTCGACTTACCATGAATAACCAGCTGGGAGTCGTAATTCATCTCATACAATCGTATGGCTTCATCCAGTTCCATGTTGGTGGATATGGTGCACGGGTCGTTCTCTTCATCGACCCACTTGATGGTAAAGGGCTGTAAAAGAAAGAAAGTAAACACATTACATAAAGATACAAAGATCTAAAGATATGCTTGAAGTCACCTGATCGATGGGAAAGCGGCAAATGTTGCGTATCTCATAGCACAGTTCCTCGTACGTGATATTCTTATTGATGGTCGTGATTATGATCTGACCATTGTAGGCAGTCTTCACTGTAATGCAATTGGGCGAGGCGCCCAGCAACGAGGCCGCATTGTTCAAGCTGCCAGCGCCACTTCCATCGTTTAAAATTTGCGAGGGCATTTTCTGCATTGGGACGGAAACGTACAAAACGACGATTGAGACGGAGGCGTGTTGCAAACGGAGTTATTGTCGTTGATATTTATTGACAATTTATTTATTTTTTCTTAAAGTTGTATTTAAACATGCACAAGAATCACAGAAATTATAAAGAACTGCAAGAAAATAAACGATAAATCAAAAATGAATTAACACATTTAGGGCTTTAATGAAAAACTAAGCCAATTAATAATATTTATCATAATTAGATTTATATATTGTCTTTAGTATTTCTTATTGCAACTTAACATTCTGTTGCTTGACCTAACAGAGCTGTTAAGCTATGCTTTAACATTGCTTGCCGTAACAGTGTTTGCTCCCTTTCGCATCCCCCCGCAAGAGATGCAGCACGCACAAAAGCTTGAGATGAAAAGCACCTTTCTCTCATTCGAGCTTTTTCAATTCAAATCACATTTAAGGATGCGCCACACAGCTGTCAAAATTTGACTTTTGCCCAACACCGGTTAAAGTTCGCGAGCATAAACAACAAGCCACAGGTGTCTGTTGTTGTTGCCATTCAAACGCACAGCCGAATTCTTGCTGGCAACTAACATTGCAATAGCATGAATCATAGCATCAATTGCGGCAGCAAATGTTAAAAGGCGTAACGCCCACTGCTGAGAGTAATGCAAAAGAAGCCACAACGAAAATTAGAACGCAAAGCTCAACAACAGCAACAATGTTAAGTGTACTTATTGCGCAAACACGGCCCACGGCCCACAAACAACGAGTATTTATATTGCTTTAATTAGCGCCGTGCATTGACCAACTAAAAAGGCAGCCAAGACGACAACAACAACAGCAACAACGGCAGCAGCGCAGCGAGAGCCAAGCCAAGCCAACAAATGCCAAAGCGTAGCAGCGACAACCTGTATTTTTTTTCTTCTTTTCTTCTCTTTGCTCATTTGCATTTAAAATCTGGGCTGTGTTGCCGCTTTTTCTCGAATTTCTATTTGCAGTTGAATTTTTGCAAGACAATAAACTGTCGATTTACTTAATTTCACCTCATTATGCTTACTTCTGTTAGTCGTGGTAATTTGTTTAACCAAAAATGCCGCACAAGGCAATAGTAATAAGCGCACTCTCGCACACACACACAACACACACGCAGAGAAAATACTAATGCAAACGAAACACGGCACGCAAAGAAACGGAAACCTTAATTGCAGTTAACTAAAAAGGCACACATAATTAAGTTAACGAAATAAGCGCACGCACTTTAATTGGTATTGTTAGCCATCAATTTTGTTTAAATAATTGTAACATTTTTTACAAATGCAACAAGTGTGGCTGCCTGTGGCTAACAAATTGCGCTGTTTTATACTGAAAACCGAAGATGACACTACATTAATTTAAATATTTATCGATGACAGAAATTGTGCCATCGATGATTAAATTCCACCCAATCGTGATATCGATTGTATCGATGTTCCTCAGACTATTAGCCGTATTCCATCTATTATTTCGTTATTTTTATTTATGATATAATTCGTGAATAACAAAGACTGCTTTTTATAAAATCAAAACAACATTCCTTTCAGCTGCCCTTTAATAATCATTTTTTAGATCAAGTATTAAAACGAAATCAGCAACATTTCCTTTCATGAATTAATTTGTTCAACTCCATGAATTTTTCAAAAGCTAAAAAGACAGCAAATTATTAATTAAAAACAATTTAATATGTTTTTGGTTCTTTCCCTAAAACCACATGATAAGAAATACTGCAATATGGTATTTTTGCTTCGATAAGTATCGTTACAGACTTAGTATTTCGCCTCTTTAAATCTGCAGTCACACTCAGTTATGTTTTTGTTTTCCTGCTAAACGGTTCGGGTGGTTTGCGTCGCTTTGTCGCGCGAGTCAGACGAGTGATAAAAAACGCATAAATTAATAGAATCTGGCACAAAATTAATAAAGGTTTATATTTAATTGCACAAATATTTTAATAAATTGAGAGCGCCAGACAGCGATCACAAGAGCAATTAAAACAACAAGTTCACAACAAAGAAAATGGCGGCGTAGCAAACAATAAAAACCAGCGACAACACGGTGCCAACTACGCAAGCAGCGCAGCTTAGTAAACTCTTTTTGGCTGCACAAAAAATTAATCTGGTTTTATGTTTTACTTTTATGAGTCGCGCGCGCGCCATTTGTATCTGTACATTCGTGTGCGTGTCTGTATGTGTGCCTGAGTGAGAGAGTGCTTGTAGAAAATACCATAAAACGTGCAGACAACAACAGCAACAAATACAATAATTAATGCCCTGTTACAGTTTTACATTTGTTTACTTTTGTGTGTCAACTTTCGTCGCGGTTGTTTTTTAATGTGATTACCTCGCTTTATGTCGTTACTTGTTGGAAATTGAAACGACGAGTAAACTGTGGAAAATCGCTTTTCCATACATTTTAACAGGTGAGTATTTTGAAGGCGGCCGCAATCGCGCTCGAAATGTTTTTGTTTTGACATTCGTGTCCTTCTGCCGGCGTCGGCGCTGACGTAGCCATCTGTCATTTTGTGTGGCTCTTCTTCTTCTCCATTTGTGTGTACAGGGCGCTACCAGCTGTTCGGCTCCTTTGTTAAGAGTGGCCAGGGCATCTGCAGGAAATTGGTTTTTGTTTCGAAACAATATGCAGCTGCGGCAACGACAGCGGCTGCGACTGCATCTGCTTATGTAATTAATAAACCAACACGTGTCAGTGTCGGCGGCAGCAGCGTTCTGCTTGAGCGCCGATGCTGACGCGTGCTGCAGACAACAATAGCGCTGCGGCAACTCTAGCTGTGCTGATGCTTACCATAATTTATTCCCAGCGCCCGTTTGTTAACAAAACGCGCTCGTCCGCAATTAAATGTTTAGCTGTCATCTACGCATTGTCTTTGGCAGCACTTGTAAATTCAAAGTGCGTTTACTTCATCTCTTTCTTGTTGAGCTTTGTACTCGTTGCAAAGCACTCAAATTGCGCCATAAAGCTCATACATATAAATCAATAGAAAGCGCAGTACAAACACTCGCATACACACACACACACTGACACAGGCTCATAACTCACTTGCCATAATGGGGAGCGACTCTCGCGTCCGCTCAATATGCAGAGATTTGTGTGGGAATCAAGTGACTTGACGACGCGTCGTTGCCGTCGCAACGTAACCGAACGCAACGCAAACGGCTCCAATGAAGTGTTAGAATTGTCGTTGATGTGGGCAGGTTTCAGTGGGCGGGGGGAGTAAAGCGGCAGCTTAGTGAGCGTCGATGCCATTTCGTTTAGCGAGAGCGCGCGTAGATAACAAAGACAGAAACAGAGAGCGAGAGAATAAGAGCGTGCGCAGGCCATTTAATAAAGTTGGAGCCTTTTTGAAGTTTTTGTGTTAAGCCCGTTTGGAGCGCGTGCTCGCTCTCTCTTTCTCTCTCACCCGTTGCTCGCTCTCTTTGGCTCTTATTGGCTTATGCGGCAAGCGAAGTGGTTGCCTAGCCTGCCTCTGAATTTCTGTGTGTATGTGTGTATTTTAGTTTGAATGTGCTTTGTGGCACATCGCACAGTGGGACAACTGCAATTAATTATAAGTTAAACAAGCAGACCAAGAAATATGTCAATAAATATGTTCATAGAACATACAATTTCTGTTTAATTTATCAAAGATAATATTTCATTTTTATTTGGTAAAATGACTGATACAATTATAATAAACATATTTTGAATCCTACACCAAATTACTTCGTTTTGTCCTAACTCTTCAAAAATTAATTACATATATAATTATAAATTAAATTATGTATAAAAATCATAGTGATAGGTACTCCTTTTACATCAGGACATCTGTTCACAGATGAATCATAGTCGGTAGAAAATTGTAAATAAAAAAAAATCACAAAAGTTGAACAAATGTTTATATATTTATTTTTGTTATTTTTGCTTCTTACTTACCCTTGAATTTGAGTTACTTTAATGATATGGGCCCAGTTTTACAACTTCCCATGCTAAACACGATTGAATGCAAATGACTTACAATCATTAAAGTTTTTCCCGCCTCAATGGACTGACCTCTAACTCTTATCGTACCAATCTGGGGAAAACGAAAAATAACAATGTTAGGTCGTAAATATTCATAAGGTTTAGCTTGGACAAGTTTCCGTTCTGTTTTGAATTGTGATTTTGTCCACTGTGCGTGAATTGTACGACATGAAATGAATGCATTTCTCTCAGGCTCCTGCTCCTTGCTGCTCTACACTGTGGGGAGGTTGTATGCACACGCCTATAATCAAAGCGGCTGCCCCTGTTGCATTTATTAACTAATTTGCCAGCAACAATAAATTGCCATGCAATTGTTATTGTTTCAATTGCAACAAATTGGCTTGCCTGTGTCTATGCCGCTGGCAGCAAAAACAAAATTGAGAAGAGTTTCGAGTGCGGTAAATTGCGCGCACTCCAGCTCGCTCGCTCTCTCTCTCTCTCTCTCAATTCTCTCTCTTTCTGTAAACCTTTGGTAATGTACATCAGGAGGACTCTGGCTCGGACTCGAACTTGAGCCGCGTTTTCAATACGCTTTGACTTGCGGTCGCCGTCGGCTCGTGCACGCTCCACCTTTTTTTCGGCTAGTTCTTCGTTTCTTTCAGCAGCAGCCGCAGCAGCGGCAAGTTTTTTGCGCTGCCTTTTCGTATGCTTTACTTGTTTTGTGTGTGTCGGTGTTAGTGTTACTTGTGTGCGTGTGTGTGTGTGTGCGCGCAAAAGAAATTTGCACAGAATTTTCCGACGCGTTTTTGTGCTACAAAATCAATTGCAATTTATGCAAAATATATAATTAATGCTCATTTAAATTGAGCTTTTGTGTTTCCCATTAAGGTTGCTCCGAAAATCAACGTTTTCAAATGGTAATTTACATATTTTAGCCACAGTTGTTGCAAATATTCAGCATTAAGCTGTGTGTATGCATGTATGTATGTGTATGTGTGTGGAAGTGTGTGTGTGTGCGTAGTAGTAAACGCACTTTGCAAGTGGGTGGCAAGTGGTTAGGTACTAAAAAGTTCAATGTAGCTGTAAATGCTTTCTGCACACTCCACCTCCTGCTCCTGCTTTTACATCTGCTGTTGTTGTTGCTGTTGCTTTGTTCGCATTGCTCGCTTTACAACTTGTTCGCGTTTTTTGACCAAAAAGCAGAATTGATGGCCGCTTTTGGAGCTTTGCTGCTCTCAACGTACGTGCTGACAGCCTTATTTGGTCTGTCTGTCCGTCCGTCCGTCCGTCTGTCGGACTCTTCTTCTGTCTGCCTGTCTGGTGCCATATGCGCTACGCATTCGTTTTGCATTAACCGTTAACTGCACGTACATATGTGTGTTGCTGCTCGTCTGCCCCCCACACTCTTTGCCCCCTCTCGCCCACACATTTGACACATCTTCGTTGTGCGTTGCATTTTACTCCTACGAGCTTTTTATGGGCTCTTGTTTGCTCCGTTCTTGGCGTTGCCAGATGAAACCTGAAACAAAACGCAAGACAATGCAATAACAACTACAACTACAACAACAACAATAACAATAACAACATCGGCAACAACTCCCTTTACAGGCAAAACAAGTTTATGCTGCCTGCGGCCATTGTTGTTGCTTTTGCTGTCCTCTCCTCTCCTCTGCTTCGCTTCTTGCAAGATCAACATCTCCAGTTATCGACAGGCAGCGACACCATCTTACTTTGTTGTTGTGGTTGTAGCTGTTGCTGCTGTTGCTGATGCTGCTGACAAAACATGCTACCAACAATGCACAAAGTACACGAAAACCTAGACTCACATAGTGGGGCGTGGCAAATCGACCAAAAAAAGAAATGCAAGAAAAATGCACCCAAAAACTTTTTATCAGCTTTGCATTTTAGAGAAAGCATGGAAAAGCGTTTCATGACATATGCAAAGCACCCGCAACAAAAGTAAAACAACTATTGATAAGCCCACGAGATACCCTGTAAACAATTGTAACGAAAGACTGACATGCATTGTAAATTAAAACCCAACTATAAAGCGGCTCACAGATCTAGTAAATCGAATTAGTTTAATCTTAGAAAAGGTAAAGACTTTAATCAAAGCTGTTCACCCCTGTTTTATATTACAACTCTACAGGGTGAACGAAGAGCCGTTGTCAATAAGTCGCGCTATTAATGAAGTGTTGCCTGGGCGGTCCCTTTATCTAGCGTGCTTAATGACACCCACACACACACGTACACACACAGTGAGAGACACTTACACATACATAGATCCCAGTTAAGCACCGTTAATAAACATGAGAACGAGACTCGCTTCATTTGATTTCAGCCGCCGCCCCTTGCCTATTTGAGGTCCAGGTCCCATTGCCAGTGTGCCATATGAATCTGGGCACAGCAGTGGGTTGGTGTGGTCTGGCAGTGGGGGTCGTTTTTATCGGGGGTGGCTGGGCAACATCAACTTAGTTGATGTGGTGCCTGGCCTGATAGATTGGCCGTGTTGCCGTTGCCATTTTATTGCGCTCCATTTGGCTGATTACTCATGCCAGTAAACTTTAACGGCGCACAGCGACGATCACAGTTGATAGACTTTCAGATACACTTACACAGGCAACTGGTAATTAATTGGACATTTTATCAGATACAAAATATCGATTGGGCAAGAACAAAATTTGTTTTGGCTATTTTGACATCGTTAAGTTATTAAGCTAATACCATATTAAACATTGTATTAATTTTTTACTTATTCAAATTTGTTAAGAATTCTACGTTCGAAAATTGATTATTGCCGGAATTTAAAAAATAATTAAATTGTAAAAAGTCGAATGAAATGCTGTCCCACAAATATGTTCAAAAGACCCCACCCCATATTTGCAATATGAGACTTATTCTAATAAATTTATGAGCATGTCGTATAAGTTCTTATCGAACCCCATTCAAAAAATTTTCAAACTTTACAACTAACTCTCAATACTCCCACAATGAGAAGCGTATCAACTTTGCGGTCCCTTTGTGCTGTTCTATACGTATTTGTGTCTGCCTGCCTGTCACTGTGTGTGCGTGCGTATGTGTTGGATGTATGTGTGTGTGTTTAAAGCACTGGCAACCATAATTATTTTTAGTTGCTCAGCATTTTTGCTGCTAACTTCAAAACCGCAACTCCGCTACATGGCACACACACATACATCAGCGATAAGTGAGTGTGTGTGTGTGACTACAACGACAATCAATAAATCTTTCAGCCTGCGCTGCCCTTTGTAATAGTTTTGTATTGTGTGCAGAGTTTCTAATAGGAAAAGGCCGCCCAAGCGTCCAATTGCATTTCCAATCAGTTTTTATGCTCATACACTCACATACACATATCCGCTCGGGCAAGTGTTGTTGTGCTCATTATGATTACTCACCACCCACACCCACAGCCAGCAGCAGCAGCAGTAACAACAACAGCAACTGCAATAGTTTTTGTATTCTCTACGCCAGAGGGCGTCCTGTGTGCCATGTTTGCAATTAAATGTGCAAGCAACAAAAGGCAACACCGAAATGTACTCATAAAAATGGGCAGTAAACAACACGCAAAACGAAACAAAAAATAAATAAAACGGGAGAAAAAAGCAGACAAACAGAAAATGTTAGCCCAAAATGCAAGCCGGCCGCACGGTTCAACAACATCTGCAAATGTGCAGCTGGGCGAACGGGGTGTGTGGGTGGGTGACAACAACAATAACAGCAACAACAAATCGCAACCCACATTTGTGTATCGTTCGCAGTTTTTGATATACTACCCTACTACAACTCTGCTGCCGCTGCCGCTGCCTCCTGTCGTTATTCTGTGCGCGCTCTCTCTGTCTCCCTTAGTGATTGCGCTCACTCTCTGGACTGCGTTTGCCTCTCCCGCGCCTTCGGCTGCAGTTTTTCGTTAATTTTCGTTTCACGTCGCATACATAAAAATTCATTAAAGGCAGTCGACGACGTCGACGGGCTTGTAAATGAAATTTACTACTGCCACCGTTTTACGTGTTGTTTTTTTTTTTAGCTTTTGCTCTGCTTTTGCTACGTTTCGCCTTTTTGCACGCCCACACACACAGACTTTATGAAATTTGGCACCTGCTTTTTTACTCTTTCGTTACTCCCGTCACTCGCAATGTCTGTGTGCGTATGTGTGAGTGTGTTTACGTGCCTGTGTGCATGTCGACCGGCCGGGCATCGAGTACTTAATCGAACAGGTGGCCGTTAGCTGCAGTTAGCATGTTATCGATAAATGCAGCTCTTAATCGTTTTGGAATTTAACTGTTTCACCAGAACTGCATATTAAAGCACCTACTTTCGTACTTGTTATTGCTTCCGAGTATTTCGCGGCTTTGTTCTCGCTAATGTTAATGACATGGCCAGGCAGTAGCTCTGTTCGTGACTTTTGCTAGATTTTCGCTGCCGCCGCCGCCTGCCTGTGCATTTTTCAAGTGTATTATGACGTCGCGCCTAGACAAGCCACAACTGGAAGCCGCCCCGCCCTCCCTCTTTCCCCTCAAATCACAGTCACCACAGTCAACGAACTTTGACATCGTCTTTTCATTTCTCTCCCCATACCGTCTCCCCACAGTGTTTGTTTATAGTTGTGTTTGGTGAATGAAATTTGTAATACGATGCTGCGGGCGCACAGTGGGTCAGTTTGAACATTTCGATACCTAAAAAAAAGTATTGTCTAAAAATGGAAATAAAAAATGTATATTTTCAGATATTATTTTATCCATTTTTGCGGTCCAAGCACTGTCCTTGTTTGGTAACTTTTCATTTTGTACCCACTGTGCAACTCTCGTGCACTGTGGCAGTTTATTGACTTGCCGCAACGGCAGCAGCCGCGTGCGCATAAACAGTGTGACCCTATTTTTAGCTAGACCGACGAAAATATATGCCCAATTATGCAGATTTCCCCTTCTCCATACATCTGCTGCACATCTGTTAGCCACGATATTTTCTAATGCAGTTTTTATTTGTTTTCCCCCCCCCTTGTCTTGCAGGAGTTGCCGCAGCTAATTTGGCCAGCGCGGCCAGCTCTAACAGAAGCGCGCCATGCATCGCTCACTGAAGCCGCACGCATCGACGGCACAAGCTAAAAAGGTACAGCCGCCAACCATACCGGGAGATCAACAGCCGACGCCTGCCTCGCCTGCCATTGGCCATCATCAGCCGTTAATACCGATCTACAGGCTGAGCGGACCACTGCGACACCATCAACAGCAGCAGCAGCAACAACAACAACAACAACAACAACAGCAGCAGCTACTGGACGATGGGATTTGTAGCATGAGTGGCAGCAGCATTGTATCGTCGCCCTCGCTGGAGGAGGGCGGCTTCAACTTGCCGCGCGAGACGAGCGTGGCGCTGCGCATGAAGGATGAGACGGCAGCCGGAGCTGCAACTGTCGGGGTAGTCAGCTCTGGCAGCAAGCCCCCGGCGCAGGTTCCGCTGCCGCCCAGCATTGTGGCGTGCCCGCCGCCCGTGTTTTGCGCAACGCTGCGCGAGCCACTCACCCATAAGGCGGCGGTTTACTATCATCAGCAGCTGGCGCTGCAGGAGGATCAGGGCATTGATCTGACACAGTCGCCTGGTCGCGATTCGCCGGGCTCGTCGTCGGGCTCGGCTGGCTCTGGCTCACGACATAGCACCGCCAGCCTTGACTCGGGTCGTGCCTCCTCCTATTTGACAGGCGTGTCCTCGTCGGGCGCTTCTATACGGGCGCCGCTCTCCTCACCCCGCTGCAGCTCGGTCAGCTCCTGCTCGATTGGCAGCGTCGACAGGCAGCGAAACGATGAGCTAATCATTGACTGGCTGCTCGAGATGAAATACGAGGAATACGCCCAGCTATTTATAGCCGCCGGCTACGATTTGCCAACGATTGCGCGCATGACGCCCGAGGATCTCACCGCCATTGGCATCAAGAATCCGCATCATCGCGAGCGCATCAAACAGCGCATCGACAAGCTGCAGGTGCTCGACAATTTGCCGCACTTTGTGCCGGTAAGTAAACAAAGAACCTACCCCACCCCACCCCACCCCATCTCACCCGGCAACTCGCCAACCCAACCGGTTCCGCTTTTCTATCTAATCAGGCAAACAACTCGTGATATTTGCATAAAGTCAAGTCATAAGTCAGCACACACTAATTTGTCAAATTGGCATTAATTGCGGCATACTAAAGGTGAATATACATATTTGGCTAGGGAGGCACAATACGTTCGCAAAACGATCGCAAAGTATTAAATACTCTTCATACTCATGACAACTAGCAAGTACTCTTGCCATAAAATTAGCCTACTCATGAAAACGATTTGTTCGGAGTCAGTTAGGTGAGATTTTATAAAAAAAAACATTACCTGTAAATACCTCTTGAAATACAGTTGAAACTCAATTAACCGGAAATCCATTAACCGGAAACAAATATTATCCGGGAAGCTAATTGTTTCGATTTTATGCCACTTTTAACCTAAATTATTTACCTTTATTATACGTAAGATAAAGAGAAACGGATAAATCACAGTTGACAGAGGCATTAATGAAATATCTGTAAGCACATTCGTACTTAAAAAAACAAAAATAAATATTAAAAATATGTATGATAATATTTTTAAAAGCTTTGAAACTCTTAACTAGGATTTTTGATTATCCTCAAAGAGCTCGGTATTACGGAAAATCGAGGATAAGTTGAAAAGCTTTCCATAATGTATTGTTATATTATATTATTATATTAATGGGTTGGGGATTAACATGTTCTTGTAAAAAAGTAAAATAATAATAACATTTTTGAATGGGACATCTAAATCGAAATATCAATTATCCACAATTACACTCGTTTCCGAGCATCACGGATAATTGTGGATCGGTTCAATTGCATTTCTATTCTGTCATATATATGTATGGATGGTACAAAAAAGTAAAATTATTGTAAAAATTTTTAAGCGGTTATATGTGAGCTCTTAATCGGAATTTCGATTATCCGTATAGAGCACATTATCATCACAGATAATCGAGATCAACTTTATTTCTGTCTTATTGGATTCTCTTAAGAATTATAGCAAGCTTTTTGGCTAACCTGTCTTTCAGGTTTTTTTTAACAGTATATCTTTTTTAATTAGCTTTCTAAATTTTCCTTATTAAAATGCCAGAAAAGGAAAGGCATTAACCTAATCGCTTTGATAAACATACTAGATCGGATTTCTAAATACACCACGTAACGTAATAAGTAATTTAATAGCTTCCCACGGCTTAAATATCAATAAATATATATACATATATCTCTTCATACACGAAGATCTCTCATCTCTATTGGATTTGCCGGATTGTTCCAACTAGTTCGCTTTCTGTCGCTGGCTTGTTTATTATTATTTTTTTTGTTTTTTGTGTGCAGCTTATCTTTTATATATGTTATTTCATTAAAAAGGCATTTGCAATCGTGCTGCAAAAACTCGTTTCTCACAGACTGAGGCGGCCCCCATAGCATAAAAAAGCGCCGTCAGCCATCTGTTTTTTTTTTTATTTATTATTTTATTTTTATTGTTAATGAAAGAATTTCGTTTAATATGCGCACATTAATTCCCATCAACAATTCATTAAAAAACACACTCGACTATATTAACAGACGGCGAATGTAAAAACAACGCGAGCTTCGTGAAGTTCTCTCAAGTTTGCCAATTTATTTAACGTGTTGGCGCCTTTCCAGGTGACATTCAGCTCAGGTGTACAGAGTGGCCGTTAGGGGAGGGTGGGGGGGGGGGGGCGGTGTTACTGTGGAGCAGTCAAAGCATTGACTCGTAGCTTGGCGGGGCTTATTAAGTGCCGGGTCTCAATTGATCGTTAACATTGATCCAACAGATCAAAAAGTTAATCAAAAGAGCTTGTGCATCGTGTTCGACTTGGTTACAACTAATTGCTGCAACTGGATTTATAAGGAGAGTGTAATTAATAGATTAAAGAGTGAACTTGCCAGATAACAAGTAACAATTAAACCAAAACTGATTATTAAGTTAATTCCGAGGTCCAGTTCCTAAACAAAACAGAGTCGATTAAAACTAAATTGAAATTGTAACGAAAAGATGTTAATAGCTGAAAGATATAGATACAGATATAGATATAGATAGAGATATAGATAGAGATATAGATAGAGATATAGATATAGATATAGATATAGATATAGATATAGATATAGATATAGATATAGATATAGATATAGATATAGATATAGATATGGATATAGATATAGATATAGATATAGGTATAGATATAGATATAGATATAAATATAGATATAGATATAGATAGAGATAGAGTTAGAGTTAGAGATATAGATAGAGATGGAGATAGATACCGAAATGTATGTGGACATAGAAATAGATATTAGATAGATTAATAATTGTTTTATCCAGATACTTTTACTAAAATATTCGAATACATCTTTTTCTTAATGAATCTTTGTACTATCTTTCTTTACAAATTTGATATTCGCATATATATTTAATATATTGCGCATCAATTTACACTTTAGTTAGCTTATCGAAATATAAAACTTGCAGATACTGGTAATACATAATATAAATCACGTGATTCAGAGGCCGCTCTGAAAGAAAAGTTCCGCCACGAAAATGCACAACGTTGTCTTATCCACATCATTTTTGATGTGCGACAATATCCGATATAATACGTGACATAACGAAGTGCAACGCGATTGTCTATTCGATATGCACTTCACGTGCAACCAAAACAAGCCCTCGACACAAGTTTCTCATAACCAAATGTGGTGCTCGAGCCCTCTTAAAACCCCATTTAAAGCAACCCCGGAGCATTACAATTAAAGTAACTGAACAAAAGTAAAATACAATAATCGTTAAACGTGTCGCTTGCATAAATAAACTTTTTTATAAACCCAAACAAAGCAACTAGGAAGAAAGTACGCATACCTTTCACCTTTGTACTAGAACTGCAAAAGGGGAATATAAGAGTCTTTATTTTCATGATTTTATACTCCATAGGTTTTCAAGCAAGTGCTGAACATAGCTGCTGTCGATATTTATCGAATTCTTAGTATCAACATTAAGATCAACTCTGCGATAGTATCGACAAAGATTAGACTACCGACTAAAAACTGATCATCAATCATTAAACTATTGACTTAAAAGTGATCGTTTAAGCTCTTCGATAGTATCGATCATTATTAAACTATCGACTTATAACTGATCGTAAAAGCTGTTTGATAGTACCGATAATTATTGAACTAACAATTTAAAAATTTATATTTATCGAACTTGCAGTATCAATAAATTACCAAGCAAGTTTTACTGATCGTCCAAACTGCTAGTATCGATAATTATTAATACATGCACTTAAAGCTGATCGTCGAAGATCTGATAGTACCGACTCAAATTGATATTTATCGGAGTCCTAGTATCCATTAATCACCCCAAGGCAAGTTTTACTTATAGTCGAAACTATTCGATAGCATTTATTATTATAAAACTATCGATTTAAAGCTGATCGTCAAAACTCTTCTACAGTATCGATATCTATTAAGTTATCGACTTAAAAATTGGGGCAGCTCAAAGAAGAACTAACAGAGGAATGGTACCTCGATTTGTGATGAATTTTAACACGACTATATAAATAAACTTTACTTATTTTAGATACAATTTTTGAAAAATCAATATTGAGTGGCAACTATAAAGTAGGATCAAGTCAGGCTTTTCGTATTTCATTTTAAAACCCGCCCTCAATGACACCTTTGTGAATACAAAAAATACTATTCACATTTACCACAATGCAACCGTCAACAGTATAATCCCCAAGTTTTAACTGCATTTGAAGTTTGTCTGAATCATTGATTTCGTCAGCCTCTCCGGCAGCCAACTCGAGCTCGAGACTCGCACTCGTACGCGCATTCCCCGCCGCCCACCTGCCTTGGCTGGACTTGGGTCGTGGTCTGTTGGCTGCCCACCTGCCTGCCTGCATGTGGCATGAATGCGCTTACAAAATGCATGTGTTGTTTCCAACTGAAACTGAAATATCATTTATCGCCTATCTATTTCTATCTCTGGCTCGAGCTCAAGCTCTGAAATTCGAACCGCATTCCATAGTTACTCGCTCTTAATTGCTTGTTTCAAATTATAACCTCCGGTTAACATTTTTGTTTTTCGTTCAGTTTCCATTATCTGCCATTGGAGATCTTTTGTTTTGCCATTTGTTTAATAACCGAGCGTATTTATTCATGTGCCAATATCTCGACCGATTTGTGACGCTTTGAAGCTGTGCAATTTTTCAAGTCGAAAATGACCTCAACTTTTATTTTAGATTATTGTGCTCGCGCTTGGTTTTGTTATACTCTGAACCAATTTAAAATGCCAAAAAAGGGTATAATGTTTTTGTGCAAATGTATGTAACAGGCAGAAGGAAGCATTTCCGATCCTTTAGAGTATATAAAGTCTTGATCAGAAGATCTAGACATGTCCGTCTGTCTGTCCGTATGTATAAACGTGTCGATCTCAGACACTATAAGAGCTAGAGCTTGAACGTATGGCCTTCTAGACCCCGTATATTATATTATTCGTTCCGATAGTCGATAAATTGCCCCGTTTCCAAGCAATCGATAAATATCGATATCGAAATACTTTTCTTTGAGCGAACCTCTTTGGATTTAAGAGCTAGAGCCACCAAATTTGACATTTAGCATCTCGAAAAGTATATTCTGATCAAGTATCTTTTAGTTTCAGCTGCATTTGGCGCTGGTAAAGGAAGGTTCAGGGTATCCCCTAGTCGGGCATCCCGTAGAGCTCGCTTACTTGTTTTTCAGTTGAAAAATATGCGCCATAATATTTCACTGGCTGTGTAGAAGTTTTATCTTTTATTTTGTATTTCTTATTTACTTTTTTATTTCTTATTTGCTGTTTATATAACACTCCGTGACTGTTTTCGCAAGTTTGTGCCGTTTGCCGTTGAGAGTTGTTAGCTCTGGTCGACTTATACACTTATCGCTCTCGCATAGTACGTACGGCCCGACTTTTGTTATTTCTTGCGCTGATCTTGAGCGCCAACATCGCCTTGGGTGTGGCTCACAACTTACATCATGCCCATATATTTGGTATACATATCATATATTTATATATATATATATGTGTATATGGTTTATAGATATTTATTGCTGGGAATGAAACTTTCTGCACGCGCATGCAAATTGTGCGGGGCACCCTCATTAGCTGACATTTTCAAAATTATAAACGTAGAAGAAAAAAACACATTTTTTCATTTTTTCCACTCAACCGGCGCTTTCTTTAGCTGCGCGGGCATTTTTATCTGGCGAAAAAGGAAATAAAGCAAAATACCTCAGAGCCAAAGAGTCGAGAAAAAAAGTTATTAAACATCGTCAACGATATGTCGTTGGCAGTCTCTTGGCCCGGCTCATACCTTTCCATAAAGCAGCAACAAAAACCGCAATCAAGCAACGACCTTGAGGTTTATACCAAGTGCTTGTTGTTGTTGTTGTTGTTGCCGTTATTAGACACTCAAATGGTATTTAGTTTTCGGCCCGGCGTACTCGTGTTTAACTATATACACACACATGCATGCATATTTAGAACGGCCACATTTGACACGCCGAAGAACTAATACCCTTCTAGACAGGTTTCATAGAAGCGCTTTAATACAAAAGTTTTAAATGCTAACAGTTTGTTCTGTAGGAACATGATATAGTGGCTCGATTTGAGATGATTTTGCATAAATGTTAGAAGAATTGAATATCTTGAAAAAACAGGAAAGTTAAGAATTAAAAGTCATTTATAGATCGATGCTTTTGCTAGATCAATCTAGCTTGATAGATTTTGATAAGGGAATCAATCTAATATTGATATGATGTAAAGCAGGAAAATAAATTTATTTTCGACATCGGATATTATGCTACGATCAGGCTAGTTAGAAAAAACCTGCAACAGACCGAACACAGTTTTCTGACAATTCCTGCATGGCAAAAGACATGTTGGCCTGGTTATATCAACTGATCAGTAGTATGTAAAACTTAAACTTCCATGCGTTGCCTACTTCGTGACTAAATTACAATACATTCTACAAGGGTATATGAATATACATATATTAAATTCACATATACATATATACTCATTTTTTTGGTACCTCCAGTTTGCTAGCAAACCAGTTTTTATTTTCGCTGTTGACCATCTCTGTTTTTGCCTGAGACTGGCTGCTGCTGCTGCTGCTGCTGTATGCGGCTCTGTTTGGTGTCATACCATATGCTACCTGCTAATGAGTTTTCAAATTAGAAAACAAAATATATGCGCTCGTATGTCTCCGGTATCGGTATGCGTCTGAATGACGTTAAATAAATATTATTTCTAAAGTTTTATGGAATATACATATATGCATGTGTGTGTCGTGCCCAAGCGAGATGCTCTCTACAAATATGAAATATGATTAGCATCTTTGGATTGCGCATTCAGCTGTCATTAGCTGGTAATTATAGAGTAGTATAGAGCTTTATGGAAGCACATACATATGCATATATAAACTCGGGCTTAGACTTGGAGCAAATACAGCTGCGACAAAAATAAGCAAACTTATTTTCTGCAGATCAGATATTTGTAGTGTGTTGTATACACACCTGGAGTTGGGCAACTGTAAAACTATTTGTTCTGAACGATTGACTGATTGATTGAGTAACTAATTGCAGATCAAAGCACAGCACAGACCATGAGAGCTAGGTACCCATCTCAGCTAAGACGCGCTTTGGGTAAATTCCATCCGCAACTGTGGAAAATATGTGGAAACGGTTTCAAACGATTTCTCATTTTCAAAGATCTCTACGCCGTGTTTTACACTTGATATGGGCAACTCCGGATAATGCTCGCTAAT
Organism: Drosophila borealis; assembly: GCA_035045885.1. Classification (NCBI taxonomy): domain Eukaryota; kingdom Metazoa; phylum Arthropoda; class Insecta; order Diptera; family Drosophilidae; genus Drosophila; species Drosophila borealis. Next base: position 3,136,142 of record JAWNOR010000007.1, on the reverse strand, counting down.
ACATAATCAATCATTTTTTGGAGACCCCAGCATATGTAGAGTTTTGTGTATAGCTGGGCTCATTAGAAAAAAACGATTCAGATGTGCAGCTAATGTCTACAATAAATGTTTAATGCATAAGTTGTTGGAGACTTTGGGCAACGCTTACAGAGTTTTCTGTAGAGTTTATATGAAGAGTTTTGTATTAGGTAGAAAACTGTTAGAGAGAGACAGAGAGAACGAATGAAAGTTGGAGAACGGGAGAGAGAGAGAGAGAGAGAGAGAGAGAGAGAGAGAGAGAGAGAGAGAGAGAGAGAGAGAAAGATAGAGAGCGAGAGAGAGAGACGATAGTCTAAAACTTTTTCTTAAAATTTTTTTTGTGTAAATTTAATAAAGCAAGGTGGAAATTAGATTGAGCGATAAGCATGTAGAGAATAGCTTAGAATAATCTCAAAACTAAGTTTAAGCAATGTTATGATAGTGAAGACTGTACACACATTTCAATAGGTCCTATTAAAGATTGGCTACAGACATCAAGTCGAGTAAAATAAATAACAGAAGTGTAGAGTTGATTTAATATTCTGCAAGTAAGCACAACATCGAACCAGACGGACACAGATAATTTCCGCGTCTAAGCTAATTGTCCACACTATTGCCGACCCCTTGAAAAGTCTACACAAATCGTGCAAAATCAGTTTTCAATCGCAGAGGAATGAACAGCATCCAGCAACATTCCCATTCCCGCTTTTTATTAAATAGAAATCAACGGCAATTTAGATGGCAAGCAAAAAAATCAACAGCTTCAAAAGTCATTAACACGACATACGAAAAACAAGCAGCGGTAGGAGACCGAGAATGTTTTGCTCGACTAGAAGATACCTCGCTTTTCTCTTCAACAAGGGCAACAGGACTAGTAACTCTTCTGTTGGCTTGCCGATTGCTTCAATTAAGAATAAATATACAGTATGTCAAGAAAATGTTTTGACAAAGCGAAAAATTCATATTTTCCATATTAATATGCAATTTAAACCAAATACCTTTAATGCTTTTATTTTTTACATATTTTATATCGATATATTATTTTTCTTAGAACTATTTAAAAAAAAACATATAAAGATCCATTACTCCAAATATAAGAGAGTTCTTCACAAACTATCTCTGGCTCAAGGGTCTGAGAGGGGCCAGGGACAGAAAACTGAGAACGTTTTGCTATACTTAAAGATACCTAGCATTTTCTCTACAATATGGGCAACAGAACTTTGGTAATTCTGGTATTCGATAGCCGATCATTATGAAACTTTTCGTTTTGAAAGGATTCATATCAAACTTAATATATATAAAAAACCAAGAATGGAGTATTTAAAATTCCTGAGAAATTAAAGAAAAACAAATGGGATCACAAAAACTGGCTCTAGTTCAAAGATCAGAGAGGAGGCTGCATATATAAACCAATAATTATCAGAAGATTTCATTATTTATATGCAGTTGTTCAGATAAATACATGTGCTTAATGCTCATCATTTCCTGTAGCCACTGTACGATTACAGGGTATAACAAAATGCTGATATTGATGATTTTTGACTGCCTGCCGTTGCGTGTGTGTACGTGTGCTTGTGTGTGTCTGTGGAAACTTTGGCTACCGTTTAATGGCTGACAGCAGCAGCGACGGCGACGACGACGACGACGAGTTTGTCTCTTTACCCGTTTCTTTATGTTTGTGCTTTGACGCGATTTATGTCATATCTTATCAATTACAACTGATTAGAGCCGCGACGAGCTCTCATCAGCAGCGAGACAAAACGCACTGCTCGCAGTAGTACACTCTAACCAGAAGCGCCCCCCCCCCCCCCCCTTCAACCCCCGCACCTATCGAACTGACGCGGTGTGTGGTATCAGCGCTTTGGCCTGGAATTAGTTCATGGACAAATTGTAGCTTGAATGCCCGTGTGAAGGGGTTGCTGCTAATCAAATGTGATTAGCCGACAACACACACACACACATAGATATACATACACACTCCAAACAAAAGCGTTCGACATCAACTAATAGCTCCCAATTATCTTTTTCCACAGGGCTCAATCGAGGAATGGCTGCAGCTGTTGCGCTTGGAGGAGTACATACAGCCGCTGCTCGAGCAGAACTACAAGACGGTGCGCGATGTCACCCAAGTGACTTGGGAGGATCTCGAGGACATTGGCATTGTCAAGCTGGGACATCAAAAGAAAATACTGCTGGCCATCAAGCGGGTCAAGGACATTATCAGCGGCAAATGGAATCCGGGCGGCACCAATGCCTATCAGCAACAGGTAAATAAATATAAAAATGGGCGTACAAATTAATAAATAGATCCGGGATTTATAAAGTAGGGGCGTGACTGCTAAGAATGACGTCAAGCGGAATAGTTTTTGAGTTCTTTGTTTATTGCGTATGCTGAATTTCATTTTATAATATTTTTTATATATTTTCTGTAATTGTTTTCTTTATTTAATATATTTGGATTTCTATAGTTGACATTAAAATTAATGTGTTAAAAATATATAAGTTACAATTATCCTTTTTTAAATGTCTATTTAATAGCATATTTAAATTCATATATACATTTTTTTTAAATTAATTTTTGCAGTTTACATTTTCATAATAATCAAATTTTAAGTAAAGTTTTACTTAAATTAGGCATATTTAATTCCTAGTTAGAAATTATATTTTATCTAGTTCAATATTATATCTAAGTGAATTTTGAATATTATATCTCAGTTAATTTTTCGAGTTCTATTTATATGTACTGAAGACTCTTTAAAATACGTTTTAAAAGTATTTCTTACTTTTTTCAATATTTTGACTTATAGTATTTTTGTTCTGATACATTTAAATGTAATTATACTTTTTAAAGATTTCATTTTAATTTCTTATATTCTAATTTTGTTACATTTCTTATTTCTTTGCATATTTATTTTGTTAATGGCACCCATTAGGAATACCAGCGCAAGCCTTGGCAATTCAATGTGCCCATACCAAGTACGCCATCTTATGTGCCAACCACGCGTGTCTCCTGGGACGACACGAAGATCTATGCGACGAGCGCGAATGTGAATACCATGGCCAACGGGCTCAGCGGTGGCCACAGCGGTGGGCTAAGCACCGCCAGTGGGGGGGATGCCTACTACTGCACGGGCAGCAATCACGAGTGCTGTAACGGCAATGATGTGGTCCTCATTAAGGTGGGTGTGCGGTTTGTCGGTCGGTCGGTCGGTTTGTCGGTCGGTCGGTGGGATGATGGGTTGATGGGCGCTCGACAAATGGCAGTCGTAGGACGAGTGTCGTCCTTGAACTTTAAGTGGCTGACTGTGAGTCAGCCAGCGAGTAACTAATGCACTCTGTGCTATCATTACATTGCAGGTGCGTCAGCCGCGCGGCAAGAGCCTGGAATCGCTCGAGGATATACACGACAACAGCACGCGCAGCCATTTGACCTTTAGCCACTATACCACCACGGACTATGGACACTTTGGGCCGCCCACAACAGCGGCAGCCGCAGCAGCAATGGCAGCAGCTGCCACACTTCAACAGCAGCAGCATCATCAGCTGCTCCAGCAGCAGCAGCAGCAGCAACAACAACAGCAGCAGGCGGCGGCAGCGCGTCTATTGGGCAGCAATGCCGCTGCCATGGCCTGGCGACGTTCCTACGATGATGGCGACATTACACCCACCAACGATGCCACGCGCGAGCTGCTCTACGAGGAGGGCGGCGGCACCTTGCCGCGCCAGCAACGTGGCATACTGCAGCGAGCCGTGCTGAATACCATGCCGCCACTGGAACATCATCACTACATGAATGCCGCGGCGGCGGCGGAGTATGTGACAGCCGGTGGTGCTGATGGCGCAACAGTAAGTATCTGTTGAGACGCGACACCATTTTGTCCAGTTCAATGTTAACAGCGTTTCTCCTCTTGCAGGCCTATCTGGGTGGCAGTCCCTTGACGGGCAAGAAGATTGCGCCCGAGCCACCGCGACGTCACTGCAGCATACGCAACTCGCGTCAGTTGAGCATAGATGCTTCGCAGCAGGCTGCAGCTGGTGTGGCTAACCAACAGCAGCAGCAGCAGCAGCCGCAGCAGGGACAATCGCAGCACATGTTCTATGGCCACACGGCGCAGCATTGGCAACAGCAGCAGCAGCAGCAGGCGGGCGGAGTTAACTCACAGCAGCAGCAGCAGCAACCGATCTATGCCAACTATGCGACCATACAGCAGACAACCGCCGAGATACACTGCGAGAAATATCACGACAATAAGTCAAACTCCAGCATCGATTCGATTGACACGATACCGTTCGCCAATGAGAACACCGGCACCATCAAGCAGCGTCTGCTCAATCGGCCAGAGCTGCAGTCGGGCGGAGCTAGTGCTGGACACCATGCGGCCGGCACGCACTTGCATTCCTCCAGCTCCAGTTCCAGCTCGTCGTCGACGAACACCATTGCCAATATAACGCACTCGTTCCACTCGCTGAAATCTTCCAGTTCGCTGCACGACGCAACAATGGCGCGCAGCGACAGCATGAACAGCACAGCGAGTGCCGGCAGCAGCGCCTTGCATCTGCGCTCACCCACCTTGGAGCTGGCCAGTGGGCCTGAATCCGGAGCATCGCCAGAACCAGCTGCAGCGGCAGCTGCGCCTGTCGCTGTCGGCACAGTGCCGCCCAAGGTATCGGTCAATGTGCTCAACGATATTGGCAATATGTTGGCCAATTTAACAGATGAACTGGACGCCATGCTGGAGGAGGAGAAGCGCGTGGGCCTCAACATTGACAGCGAGTAAAGGACGCGCCGCAGCCACAAAAACAATCCGAAAGCAACGTTTCCTTAAGGTGAACTCCCACAACTCGTGCCCCAATTGTAAACGAGAAACATTCACGTAGTGTAGCTGAATTTTTTGTGTAATCGTATATAGTTACGTCCACTTGTTGTTTGTTTGCCGTCTGCGTCTATTATCAGTTCTTGTTTTAAATACTAGGCTCTAATTTCAGTACTAACTATAATTTTATTGATTAAGTTAAAAGTTGTATATGCATAAAGGGAGGCACCTTTAAAACAAATTGGTATATAAAATGTTATGGCAGAACTAGTGCTTAAACAAATTGTTGTAATTATTTGTTACTATTAAAAGTAACATGTTTTTTTTTCATTTTTTCTACACATTGCATTCAATTTCCTTGCAAATTGGAAAATAATCATAATTTTTTAATTGTCAGACATTCCAAAACATTTGAAAACGAAGTGTAAACATTTACTTTTATTCGTTTTGCTGCTGAGCCGCGCCGTAACATGAATATACCAATTGGTAAATGTATAAGTTTTACAATTTATTTGGACGAGGCCAGTTTTATTAATTGAATTATGATTTGTAAGCACAATATTTAGGTGTGTATTAAATGTAACTCTCGATGAACTAAAACAGAAAAGCTTTCGAAACACGTATACTTTTGTACTTTCCCTATGAATGTTAACAAACAAAACACACAAAAACGGCAGAAATAATTAAAAATGTATTAACAAAATGTTAGCAAACAATAAAGAATATCTGAAGATAATGAAAAGTAAGCGCAAATTGCATATATGCAACACTTGCATAGTTAATATATAGCGTAATATATATATATGTATACATTTAATAAATATATAAACAAAAAAATCATTTATATGGCAAGTATTTAGAGGTTTGATACTGAACAAGAAATGCAACAGCAGGAAATTTGAAAGACATATATAAAAGAAAAATAAACTGCAAAGCACACAAACAAAAACAAGAAAACATACACAACAAAAGCAACAAAACTATTTAGTAAACATCTAAGCAACTTTAAGTTAACCAACATTTGTATTTTGTTAAAAAAAACATAGAATTTTGTTACAACTAGAAATCAAATCAAACTACAAATTCTGTTGTTTAAGCATCATTTAAAGTGAAAACTTGAGTTTTATATATATTTAAAATATGTATACAAAACAATACAAGGCAAAACAAGCAAAATCTATATGAAAATCAATGTATAATTAAGTGTTATTCCATATAAACTATAAAATTCATTATATATTAAATATAAAAATTATATATATATTTAAATATATATTAGCGTTACATTAAGCAAGCAAATACGGGCATTAATGCTAAATAACGTATAGAAATTCCGTGGTATACACTTCTATTGCCTTTCTTTATAATTTACTTAAATAAAAATTTTTTTGTGAAAAGTGAATTGTTTTCGTTTCCATTCAAATTTTCAGTTGTAATGCAATTCTTTGCGCTAAGTTAATTTGTTTTGGTGCGCATATCATTAGTAATTGAAATTGAAAAATAAACATACGAATACATAAATGCATATACATATATATATATATATAAATAAATGCAAAAGAAATCACACAACATGTAAAGCACATAATGGACAAAACAAAACGAAAACAATTAAAATAAAATTTCATAGTAAAAATGATCGACATATTTTTATTCAAGAATTCAAATAAAACTGCAAACATATAATGAACCAGAAAACAACTTTTTAAATGTCGCGCTCAAATTTTGAATTTGAAATGGTATTTTTAAATTAACAGTAATACTCACTTTTACTCCACACTTTGCATATGACTCCTCATTTAACATGTTTTATCCAAACAGAGTTGCTCCTAACGCTCCTCAATTTTAATTTTAAGCCGACACATTAAAGACTTACTTGGATGTACAAATTAAATTAATGTTAAAGAAATTATCCATATTTATTTTTACAAGTGGGATTGACAATATTACTAATTATATCGATATGTATCGATAAACGCGACCATTTGCGGTATATCAGTGCCAGCCATTTGCGGTCACACTGAGTCTGCTTTTCACTTACACCGCGTTCGGACGCTCCAATAATTTTAAGATAGAGTTAGCATTTATATCAACAATAACAAACAAATTAAATTTAAAAATTAAAAAAAAAACAATAGCAGAATTGTGTACCCACTGTTACTTCTATCCTATCTTAATATAATCCTGTAGTAAAGATTCCGTTCGCGTCGGCCCCTTTCGTTCGCTTTCTTGCATCACACAAACAACGCAGTACAACAAATGCTATTATTATTTTTAAATTTTGTTAAATTCATCAAATTCCCAATGTGAAAAGTATTTGCATAATCTTGGCAACGGACACTCACACATGTAGACGCACTTGTGAATATTGCCCAACTAAATTGTACCATAAAGTGCGCCACAGGCAGAGTTACGCTGGCCAATAAATGCAAGTGAAAATGCAAATGCAAACTAATTGAAAAAGGCGCAAACAGAGCAGCAGCAGCTAGCGACAAAAGTGAAACGAAATTGAAATTAAAAGGCTGTCGCAAATTAAAAACTTGGATTTGCCAAGCAACAAATTGCTCGTAGTTCAAAATGTCAAATACTGAAGACAGCGAGCTGGACCCGCAAATTCAGGTGAGACCAAAGCTAAAATGCACGTGTCTGCCCCTCTTGACCCGCACCCTCAGACATCATTCGTGCCAGGCACTGCCAAGCGCATACAACAAACAGAGAGAAAAAAAAACAACAGCAATGCTCAGCTGTTGTTGCCTTGACAAGTTTTATTGTTGTTTTTGTCTCACTAGTCTTTGTTTGTTAGTTGATTTTGTGACACTCTCTCTCCCTCTCTCTCTTGCTCACTGATGCACTATTAATTAGTTTGACAGTTGGCAAAGCCTTTTACAGGAAGGCGGCGTTGGTTATTCACTTTACATTTACATATTTATTTAGTTTATTGCATGCGCATTTGTTGCTTGACGCTTGACTGCGTTTAGTCGTTTTATTTTGTTCAACAACAAAAATCAATTTTCATAACGTTTTGCCTGGCAATTAAACAAATTGTGCGCTTCCTTTAATGCAAGTGTTAAATATTCATGTGAACTGATGTTAAGCACTTGAAAAACAGCTGTACAACCTTTCTGTCGCTTTTGTTTCTGCGCATTTCCAGACATAGACTCTGTCCCGTTTTCTCCCTATCGTACAAATGCTCATGTCCTTGTCAAGTATTTTTGTCTTGCTGCCTCTTCCAAGTAATTGCGTTGTATGCCCTTTGTGCGTACTTTACAACTCACATTCATACATATTCTATTATGTGCGTGTGCTCAGTGTGTGGCCATTGGATTTGTGTGACCAAATACAAACTCAGTGCAGTTGGTCGCCGTTAGGTGCGGCTCAGGGAGTGGAAGCGGGAGAGCAAAACTCGCATGGGAATGTTAGGTATGGCAATGGCATGCATAAAATTAAAAAGTTAGGGAAATGCCAAAACGCCGACGCAGGCAGATGAAAACAAATGCGCAAATTTTTGTCCGAAGCAGTACAAAAGTAAATTTTGTATTTTCGTTGTCGGGTTTGAGAGCGCCGTGCGCAGTTTGAATAAGTTAATTTGTTTAGTTTAGTTTTTGCAGTTTCATATGTACATACATATGTCGTTTATCTGAGCGTGTTGGATTGATTTCGTGCATTGTTTGATATGAAGTAATAAACAAATTTGGGAATGTTAATTTCAATAAAAAGTTCAATGCTTTTTGGGATTGTTAATGCTTATTTATGAATCAATTCATAATTTATAACCTGCTTCGATGCACAACTCAATAAATAGAAATCCCAACAAGTCAAATAATTTTCCACCCGGCCGCCATTTGTCTATTTTTATACACAAAAAAGATCCCACGCTGCGAAAACGTTTACAAAAAATTGATGTAGAGGCATGTGATTTGATTGGAACGTTCGGCATGTCTGTGTATTCGTTATTGTGGGTGTGGGAGTGAGACAGCAGATGAATATAGGGAAAAAGAATTTACGCGTTTGCCGCATGTACAGAATTCGAGCTTCTTCGCAAAAATAACCTGTTTTATGCATATAAGCGAATATTGCCAAATAACCTCTTAATACATTTAAACACGTTTGAATATACATACATATGTACATACATAACCATGTACGTATGCACATACAGAAAAATGATCATAAATATTTATTTATTTTATTATGTGCTGCGCTTTGGTAGCTTTTCTATGCTTTATGCACCACTTCCTCTTATGTTGGCACCTGTTTGTTGTTATTTTTTCTGGTTTTCTGAGTTTGTTTATCAATGAAATTTATAGCGCGTGCAATTTCGTTGCCGTTGTCTTATCAAAGATGTCGCTCACTCGTCAATAGCGGGAGAAAGAGAGACAGGGAGAGATGGAGAGCGAAGTAGGTTTTAGCGAATGAGTAAACATGTGTATAAATAGAGGACAAGACACTTGATGACGTCTGCGGGCGTACGACAAAGAAAGCAAAAAGAAGACAGCAACAAAATGAATACGAAAAGGCTTTTTTTCATCTTTATCTTCGATTTGGACAGCTGTTTCATTGTTTTTATTTGCGATCAAACGTATTTGTTTTTTAAGTCTGGCAAACACCGCTGCCTCTCACACGCGTCAAGTGCGGCAGTGCCAAAGTCTGGTCATGTGTGTGGGGGAAGTTTTTTTTTTCAGTTCTTTTGTAGCGTATTTAAACTTTCTTCAACGTGAGCTGTGCAATTAGTTAACACTTATCACTGATACGATAATACTGCTATAATAACCTGAAAAAACTATATATAAGTGATAAAATATGAAATCACCATTAGGTGATTTCTAAAAAAAAAGAAATACGAATTGCATTTTACGGTTAATGAATAAAACATAGATTTGCATTATATTATGCATCGAATCTTAGAATCGATCGTCCGAGATTCTCTTTATTTAAACTCGTATAAAATTTGAGTTTGCGTACAATATCGGTGCGTTACCTTGTTCCACTTGATAATTTGATTACGAAAGGAAACTTTATCCATGTCTAGCCAAATTTATGCTAATGACTAATAAAACACGATACATCGGCACCTTGTTTGCCAGCAAGGTGAGACGCAATATAGAGAACACGATAAACACTTATGAATCACATAAAGCCTGCCTGACAAATCATATATATACATATATATATAAGTTATAGTCATATACAAGTCGCTGTATGTACTTATAAGGTATACTAATGACTCAGAGTGTGTTGTAATCTAATTACCATAGCAACTGATTAGTTTACAAGTATAAGAAAATCGGGAAGCACAAAGCAACTACTTAATTACCTAGTTTGAAGGAATGTTGTACAGAATTAGGTATTCAAATCAAAGTTTGCTGAGTATTTCTGGTGTTTCCTTAAATTTAATTTAATAAAAAAGAAATTCGAATCACTTGGCAGCGGTGGGATTCGAACCCACGCCTCCGAGGAGACTGGTGCCTTAAACCAGCGCCTTAGACCGCTCGGCCACGCTACCCTGTGTCCGACCGTCGCTCAAATATATTCCTCATACTTTTCGTTGTCGCACTTTACTCGAATGTGGAGGGCGTAAATTGTTGAGACTTTTTTGTTAAAATAAAAACAATCACGCACAATAAGATTTTTGTTGCCTTGCACTTGCAACAATGGGAAACGCTCCCACACGTCGTTCGCTGCCTTTTGACGCCCCCGCTTGCTTTTATTTTTATCTTGATCTCACCATCGCATCAGTGCGGCTATTGAAACTTAAGCGGATGCCTTTGTCTCGCTTGCGCTTAAATGCAACGCAGACTCAATTTACGAATTTCATAAGCAAGATGATCTAACTGACGTAAAAATAACTTGAAACTTCGAAGGCACATAAAAAATACTACTAATGAGACTTAATATCATCTGCATCGTCAATAATAATTATTACCTTTTTTCTTGCTCTTTCGCCTTTTTATGATGTTTAATTTTTAGTTTCAGTTAAAAACTAGATTTTAGTCTCTATTATTAACCACAGCAGTGATTTTCAATGCGGTTTTAAAAACTTGCTTTCATCTTCGTTGGCTGTTTGTTGTCTCAGCGCAAATTGTTTGCCATATTTGTTATTTGAAGGCATCTTGGAGGCGCCCTCAGCAGTTGCCTCTTCAATGATGCATAACAGAAATCTGTGGAAAAATTTTGCCAGCGGTTACCGCACACAATTTGCATTTGTTTATGTTTGTTTGTGTTTTGCTTTAATTTATTAATTTCTATTGCCGCCAGCAAAATGCGCCTAGCAATTTTGTTATGTGTTGTCTGTGGTTTAATTAAATCGAAATGGTATTCCACACAGAAATCTTGACAAGTACTGGGAACGTTTTTGCGCCCAGCAAAATATGTTTGCACCTCGTGTTATCAATCATATTCGAGTTTGTTTCCATATCAAGAGTAATCTTATCGCTTAAACAAGCTGTTAACTTCGTTCAACAGCAATTCGTTCGCAATTTCTTGAACTTTAAAAATTGCGAAAGACTTTAATGCAATTTCCTCAGAGCTTTGCTAATTTTCAAAGGTCACTTGCATAAAAAGTAGAAAATGATTCCATCATTAAATAGCGGAAAGCCATTAGACTTTTTCTACTTCAAGATAAAAGGTGCTTTAAACTGGCAACTGAGTTTTAGTAGAGTTTAGCAAAAGTTTTATGTATAACTCCAAGCTTGGCAAGTCTCGTGAGTGCCCCCCAAAAGGAATATGAACTCATTTGTTGAATTTATTTCTGAGCTGTATTATGATTACCCATAAAGCGCAGACGATATTTATAGGATAACATATTAAATCATATTTTTAAATAAAATAACAAACACTGAGCTTAGCATTCTATGGAGCAAGGAAACCTAATTTTGTGTTGTTAGCTTTCTCTTTAGAAAATGCAAAACTTATTCTTATATTCAAAAAAAGCTTTTACTGCAAGAAATAGATTCAATAACAGAACTTTATCTAAACTCTTTTGTTTGAAATTGGACCCTAAGCTCATAATTTATAAGGCCTGAAATCTTTTATTTCAATAACTTTTCTCATTAGCGGGTTTTTCTCATTGGCTTCACTTTGTTGACATAACTTTTGGTTTCTGTTTTTGGGTTCAACTTTTGGGCTAATTAAAATTGTTGCGGTCAATTGCGTTTTACGCTGAGTTGCGCCCAGACATCAGAGCCTCTCGGTGGCATTCTCTGCTTTATATAACAACACTTTCTCGGTACCTCCATTAACAACAACAACAACAATGGTAACGGCAACACTTGTGCTAGTTTAGTTTTGGCTAAAACATTTAAGCCCTGCCAGAGGCCCACTTCAGGCAGAGCTGAGCTGAAACTTTCTGCTGCCCCCAATAGATGCGTATGTATGTATATTTATGTACGTTTGTCGCATTCCGTTTCTAATGACGCAGCAGCACCTGAGATCGAGTTGAATGTCCTTTTGTGTGCCTTACACGTGCCACTTTGCCCGCTTCTTCTGTCGCTAAACAACAAATCGATGAATATGGCTGACAATGTTTACGCAGCAATAGCTGAAGGCCTCGCCGTTGGTGGGGGCTGGCACGAGGCCACCGCAACTAGGTCAGGTCAGGTCAGGCCCAGGCCGTAGGACTAGGCATCAAGACATCACGCCACCACTCGAAAGCAGCTGACTGCGGACTGCGAACTGCTGTCTGCCTGCCTCAGTTGCCGGGCTGGCGTCATTCCAAGTTGTCCAGGGGCGTGTCCTCAACGGTCGCAGCCGTTCGGCCAAATTAATAAGCTAATGAAAATACTATGCCAAGCTTGTAATTTGGTCACAGACACAACTAAAAGTAGACATTTTCGACTCGGATCGATTCGACAAGCTGCGTCAATATAAAGTTGTCTGTGTGTGGCAGACGCATCTTTCTAGGCTCACATTGTGGAAGCTGAGCTGTTGAAGCTTTGTACAGATGTTTCTTGTTCTCGTCTAGGGTAAATAAAAAACGCAGGTTTTATCAGCCCGAGTTGTTTATGTTTTTGGTAAAATTCCCAATTGACCCATTTTGTTGAGTAATGTTTCTAAGTAAACCTAGTTGAAATATTATTATTTTCAGCAGAGCTTTGCATAAAAATAGTTAGAAACTTATAATAACTTATGGAATTAAAGTTGCCAAAAAAACTCTAATACTAAGTATAATATATATATATTTTTATCTTTCACAAAGTTTCTTACATACATATACTGAAAGCGTTAGTAAAGTTTTAAGTTGTCCTTTTATAACATTAAAATAAAAAATAAAACAAATTTTAGAAAAGTTATAAAAGTTCTTCACGTTAATTTTTTTCTAAAAATTGTGCTTTAAGTTCTTTAAACTTACAAATATAATAAAGACACATTTGAAATAAAATCCAAAAATGTCCAATCTTTTATAAAGCGCCCTGCAGGACGGCTAGTTAATTGGCACCACTAAATAATATTTTAATTTGTCACAAAGTTTATTATTTTGAGTACGTTAAGAATGATTTTTGCTTATTTATTGTCTTAAGCCTTGTATAAAGATTAAAAAATTAACATTTTCATGCTGATTTTTACTCTTTCGACATCTTTTTTTATCCATATCCAACCGTAAGCTTCACTTTTATTTTGCTCTCGCCAAAATAGTTTGCCAGGTTTCTTTAAGCTCCAAGTACTTGCTGAAGCTGTCATTACGCTCAGGTTACACAACTGGGAAGGGGCTAACTTCCCAGCTGTCTATCATCTTTTTAAATGTCGAAAACAAAACGAACGTAATCATCAACTTTGGCGGCAGTTTGTGTAGGGCGCCCGCGTGTCTGTTAAATTCGCAGCTCGAGAAGGGAGAACACGTCATCTGGAAATGTGCTTTACTGTAGATACTTTTACTTGGACGTGCTTCGCTTCGCTTGTAACCTTTTGCATTTGATTTATATAGTCTGTGACTCAGTTTGAGCTCTGGTGCCCTTTGTGGCTTGCACCTTCCAGCTTTGATGAATGCAAAAAACGTCAGCACATCGCGTGATTGGCCAACGTTTACCGCCTGCTCTAGGCCCTGTTTCACGTAATTTTGACCCTGTCAGCGGGAGAAGCTTTAACATTTAAGCAGCTGACGTATGCATCAATTAATCAATAATATGTTTGCTTGGTTTGTTTAGAATTGGAATTTCTAGAAATTCTCTTGAATATAGAAAGTTAGATACACAAAAGTATTAACATAAACATAAACATTTAAAAACTTTTCTTTTACGTCAAGCTTTTTTATGTCTAGTTTTTTGTTTGACTTTGCTTCTCTTTAAAGCTTTTTGCACACTCGTCTTAAAAAAAATACGTAAATATTGCGCAAAGATTTAAAGCGAAATTCTAAGTCGTTATTGCAACACTTATTTGCTCTACAATAAATGTTACTATGCTGAGATTGTCGTGTACTCGAATAAGTATAATAAAATTAAGAATAAAGAGAATACAAATGTCTTTAAAGAAGAATAGGTTTCTTTGTTCATGGAATATATCCAAATGCTGCCTGAAACCAGAATCTGTTTTCTATATTTCACGAATAAATTTATCTGCGACGTATTCCTTATCTTATCTCAGTGCTTCTCTATTGAGATATTGATAAGTATTTCGCAATAAATAAAGCTACGTAAAAGTTGCGCAAATATTTACAAGTAATATTCTGAGTCGCGTCATTTCAGCATTTAGCTTACCCACAATAAATTTATTTTGTTGCTACTTCATTGTTGTTAATCAAATATTTTTGCGTGCTCATATCCATAAGTAAGTACAGCTGGCTGGTAAATAAATAATTTAGCATCTGGCTGGGTTTTTACAATGCAAATTGCAGTGTCATATAGTTTTTACGATATCAGTCCCCATTGACTGGGTATTGACTACATAATTTGTTTTTGCTTAAAAGGTCTTTGCCTCTTTTAGGGCCGCTGCACACGACGGAATTAATTAGTGCGTTGTCTGCACCGCTAGGGGGCGCGCTGGTGTTAACTCGCTTTATAACTCTTGCTTACTAGCATTATATTCCGTTGTGTTTTGTTGCATGTTGCGCATGAAAATTGTTAGGAAATTGTAAGCGCCAGCCCGGGTAATAAGCCTGAAAACCAAATGCGATGAAAAAGTTTTAATTAGCAAGCACTTTGCAGCAAGGCAAATGCCAGCCAAAGCCAGACCGAAAAAGTGTGCACCTCCTTTGTGCCATCGCCATGGCCAGATGCCAGCGAATTCCTGGAAAGTTCAACTGTTGAAATTTCTGCAGCGCATGTGAAACTAGTTTTTAGGGGCCAGCCAAAAGGTAAACTGAAACCGGTCTAAGCTGCTTGCGCGTTTGTCTTGGCCTTTAAATCAATCAGCTTCCAGACTTGCCCTGCGCTGGTCCGCTCCGTTACAGATACACACTCTCTCACACACGCAGACACACACAAAAATACATATATATGTATAAACCACCTTTACATGCCCCTTTTGTACATCCGGTATGTGAAGAAATGCCCAACGACGACGATAAAAATCAAACTGGGACAAGCTTAATAAAAGCTGATACAAAAACATACACATACCATCTCGTATGGATACACACGCAGACAAAATTCAGTCGAAAAATATGATAATTAAAACCAGTTTATTTTGTTTTTTACTACGACCACAACAAACCAAAACAAAAACTGTAACCGCATGCAGTTCAGCGATCCATAACAATGGACGGAGCTGGTGCACGCCCGCCGGCTAAACAATTTGGGAATTTTAAATACATTTTCAACAAGCAATTCGTGATACGAGGAAAAAGCAGCAGCAGGGAATATTTCAACGATACAATAAAACCTATGCCAAATTGAGCAAATTTCCCATGTCACTTATGGGAATTAATATTTTGCCATTTCTCTGCACTCACATTCGTCTTACTGAGCGGGGTAATGCTGTGCCAGTCTAATGCTCAGCAGTAATTAATTTGTAAGCTATTCGTTTTATTAAGACTAAAATCGCGTAAATGACATGGGAATTTTCAATAATGAATGTTCGTTCAGCCATAAGTTCACATCATTCATCTCTGTTAGGGCAATGCCGTAGCTGTGGCAGGCGGAAATGTTAGCTTACATACTGTTTGCTGCTATGTTAAATAGCCGCTGTGCTGGCTGCCGAGTAGACGTTAGTGTGGTGGTGTGCGTTGAGTTGCGGGTCGCGCGTGATGGTGTTTAGCCGGGCAGGGTTCGAGTTCGTTGCACGACGCGAGTAGTTTTTAAAAAAGTATCTTGTGCCCCTAGGTTTGCTTTGGAATTCGCTGCTCAAAAAGCAATTTCATGTTCACATGGGGCAATAGCAACACGTTTTGTTATCACTCCACGGAGGGTACGCGTTTACTTCATTGTTTAGCGGAGCTCTTCACTAGACTTATAAACGACATTACTTTTTTCTTCTTTAAATGTTATTTAGTTTATAGTTGAGAACGTGAATAATTTTATATAATGTAACTTTTAAATAGCACTCGCTACAAGGGTCTTCGAACCGGGAACCTCGTTGTTCTTAACTGTTTTATCGGCTCATCTGCACTTAAATGCATATTCGCGATTTTGTAGTTTAACAATTTTTTTAAATATATTTTTTATTGGTTCAACCTTTTTTGTTTTTATATACACTCCTTATAAGCTATACTTAATAAATGTTCTAGTTTACAAATAAATTTTAGGATGTGAAATGCATTGACAAAGAAAATACAACAAGATATCATGGAGTAAAATTGAACAGTGACTATTGTTGGGCAGCTTAACATTTCGCATATTTGCTTTTGTGGGGGACTCTCAGGCTTCTACATTGCACTTGCAATTTAATTCTTAGATTTAGACGAACTCGTAGCCAATGCCAAACTGGAAACCATTTAAGACCTTGTCAGTGCTCTGCCTACGCACCGGGACACAGTAGTTCAGCTCGATCCGAGCACGCTCGGCCAGTTTTACAGCCAGACCCAAGCCAAAGGCGCTGCGCATGTTGTCTGCGAAAAAAGAAACAGTTGAGTTATATTGCTCTAGCTGCTCTGAGTTAAGATTCTTTGTCTACATACCCGTTGTAAAGGAATTGCTATTGCCCATATTGTAAAAGAAATGCAACCGAAAATGACTAGCCAGGCCCTTGAAGACGCTTGCAAACGGCAACGGTGTCCAAAGATGTGCGCCCGTGCACCAAAACGTTTGTGCACCAATGGGCGTGCCATCGATGACTGGCCCGGCGCCGCCGTACTTGAATCCGCGCAAAGTAAGCGGTCCACCGCAGTAGAATAGATTGTTAATGGGCAGCACAGTGGTCTTTTTCGTCTCCTTGAGGACGCCGACCCGTGCACAGAACTGTGCCACCAAGCCGGCAAAAAGCGGCACGTTCATCTCCCCGTGCGCCGTGCTGCTGGTGTACGCAATGTTGCCACCCAATCCGCAATACTCGTTGACGGACTTCAGCAGAAAGCCGCGCGTGGGAAACACGCTGGCATCCCGTGTGTCAAAGATAACCGAATAACGCAGCAGCGATGCCAATTTGGGTCCACTGTGATCGCGTATTGCGAAGGGCACCGACTTGTTCAACAGACCCACGTCCCTGATCGAGTTCTCATACTGCAGCGAGTGTGTGAGCTGTGTGTAGAGCAGAAAAAGATTGTGTTATTGTAATTATGACTCTGTTATGGCTTGGGTTATCTTTTAACAGCTGTTATTGTAGCCATTTTTAACAGCTGCTTTTAGAATAACAGACAAATGTTAATAGGCTGTCTGGTTTTGGTTTTTATACCCTTGCAGAAAGTATTATAATTTTAACATGAAATATGCAGCTGATAAACTCTCTATCAAACCTCATCTCTAAACATATTTAATTATTAATAATTATAGCACCCACGGTGCAATTGGCTGAACTCTAAATGTAATTTATGCCTGTAATTTTAGAAATTTATTATTATCCCATTTCAACTTACATCCACGCCCAGCATTGTGTGTGCGCTAAAGTCCAGCAAGTAGCCCAGATTGGTTGTCTGAAACGAGCTGATGTCATATCGGTCTGTCTGCCGAAATATGCTGAACGACATCCTATTTGGACAGAGATTAAAATTAATTATCAGCTGAGAGTTTATGAATTAAGCTATAGAATTGGCGGCTTACTCGGGTCGATTCTCTCGGAAGCGCGTGTGAAAGAACGGCTTCCAGAATTTGAGCTGCAGATCGTTTGCTCTGGTGCTGCTGTAGCTGCCCTGCAGCGATATGCTCTCGCCTCGGCCAAGTATATTCGGTATGGTCAGCTCCGTGCGTAGGGAGCCCTCGTTTTGGCCAATCTCCGTGCCCGCCGAGCCCATGATGCGTGTGTACTCCTTGCCCTTGAGCGTCACCTCATACCCTTGGGGTGAGGCATCCGCACCGCGACTAATGTCAATGTGCACGCTCACATCCTTGAATATGCCCAGCTCATGCAGATACGATTTGGCTGCCATCGCCTCCAGCATCAGCTGCTGAAAGTTGTTCGCCTTGAACAGCCCCTCGGCGGCGCGCATCACATAGTCGTTGTGGGTGCGGAGCAGCCCACTCACGTTCACCCGATCCACGCGTGCGTTTATTTTGCTCAGATCGTATTTACTGTTCGGATCCCTAGGCGAGGACCCGCCATTGGGCGACTTGGACATTTCTGTGGGTTCTTTAGTGGGGAAACTGGTGGGGCAGGTGTTGATCTTGTTTGTGTTAGTTGGCTGGCAGCAACTGCAAATAAAATAAACATATATTTACATAGTTGTAAAGGTGCCACGCGTATAACTTTATGAAAACAAAACAAAATATATTTCAAATAATTTTGATTTCTGGATAGCATTTTAATAATACTATTCGAAAGTAAAGCTATTATCTATAAGCAAACATATTCAAGTGATTTTCGTATCTGTAAAAATTCAAGTTTCTTTCTGGTTTAGAATACTCTTCTCTCGTTTTTTTAAGCCATAATTTAATGCGTCACATGACATACTTGACCTCACATACATACAATTTATTAAATTCGAAATATAAGCTGTCAAAAATTTGAAAAAGTCTCTTCGAATAGAACAGAACAATAAGTTTAAGAAATGATGGACTTCGTTCCTTATATAGTCATACTAAAGATTTCTTCCTGATTGTTTACTTTTCAGATTGAACTGGAGAATCTCAATAGCGCTACGGATGAGATTAATAAGCTAGAAATCGAATTGGAGGTAATTAAAACTGAATGCACCCAAGGCTAGCACTCAGCAATATTTTGTTATCCATTAATAGGAGGCGAACTCGACGTTTCGCATACTGCTAAATGAGTCGACGCGCCGATTGAAACTCTCCTCCAAGAAGCTGGGCAACTGCATTGAGAAGGCTCGTCCCTACTACGAGGCGCTGGACAAGGCACGCGAGGCGCAAATCGAATGCCAACAGGCGGCAGTCAAATTTCAGCGTGCCAGTGGTGAGTAAATCCACAAATTCCATTTGGTGCGTCTGCTAATGGATAGTGCATTCTTACAGAAATCCATGCGGCAGCCAAGGAAACGGTGGCGCTGGCCGAGCAGCGTTTCATGTCCAACTCTCATGAATGGCAGTTCGACAATGCCTGGCAGGAGATGCTCAATCATGCCACACAGAAGGTAATGGACGCGGAGAAACAGAAGGCCGACTGCCATGCGGAACATCAGCGACGCACGCGGCTCTTTCACCTCGCCGAACAGAAGTTGCAGCAGCTGGAGGATCGCTTTAGGCGCAGCATTAACAAATCGCGCCCCTACTTCGAGGAGAAGCAGGTCTGCCAGGATCAGCTGCAGACCCAAAAGAATCGCATACAGGAGCTCCAGCAGCAGGTGGGCTGTGCCAAGACGACCTATTCCACGGCCCTGCGAAATCTAGAGCGCATCAGCGAGGATATACACAGGCAGCGCGGCGATTATCCAGCGTTAAGCGGCTCGCCGCCACCGCCCGGACCACGTGAGCCGGGCGTGGGCGCCGAACTCAATACTCCCACCTCCAGTGCGTTGCCATCGCTGCCAGATTTTCAGCTTGAGCTCGAAAAGTGCGACTTTCCATCGATAGCGGGCAGCCAAATGTCTCTGGGCGCTGGCACCGCAGCCACACAGTCCGCCGTTGAAACGGAGGACGAAGCGGAGGAGGACAATGTCTGCGACTACGATGAAACAGGGTTGGGCAACGAGCTACGCGGCGTTGTCGATGAACGTCAGCTGGAGGCATTACGCCAAAAGGTCAAAATACTCGCAGTGCGACCCATCGAAGGCGGCGACGGTCAGCAGCAGAATGATGTGTGGGAGCACGAGCTGAAGGCTACGGTTGACAAGCTTGATCATCTGATGATGCTTAAGGAGGCCGCCAAGCATCAGCAAAGCGAGCGCGCCAAATCCACAGAGCTGCGACCAGATTCACTGGGCGCCGAGGCGCACAAGCGCCACAGCGACGTGGACGATGTCGATGCCAGAGATGTTGTCATCAAAATAAACACCGCCGTCTCAGTTGCCCACAGCCTGCCCGTCACGCCGCAGCATCAGCCCGGCAACCCAGCGAGCTCCATTAAGAAGCTGCAGCAGCATCTAGCGCCGTTGCCATCGGTGAATGTTTCCATGCGTGAGCTGCCCCTACTAGCGCGGCTCTCCAACGAGCTGCTCGACCGCAGCAGCGCTGCCATGGGCAGCGTGCGCAGGCAACTACGACGTCGCTCCCTCGAATAGCAGCAGCAGCAGCAGCAGCGGCAGCAGGCGCAGCCAGTCTCTAGAAACTCTACAGCCGTTACGCGTATATCAAATTTAAAGTTAGTTTATATTAAATGAATTGTAAACGTGAACGCAAGTGAATGAAACGCATTTAGTTCACACTGAATATTGAATATTGCCTACAAACATATATATATAGCATATATATCTACATCTATTTTCGTATCAATTAAGTATCATAAATGTTGAGTAAAGTTGAGTGTCCTGCATTTGGGTGCAAACTCCAAAGCAGGCGCTTAACAATAAGCAGCTTTAAGTTAATGTTTAAAACAAAACAAAAAGAAAAATATAACAAAAAACAAATGCAACTCACTTATTAAAGAGCACACGAAAATGGGCACATGCACTAAATAGTTTAGCCTAAAATAACAAAAAAAAAGAGCGAAAAGAAAAGGGCACCCGTTCGAAAATGAGAAATGAAACTGAAACGAATTCAATTAGCCGCTTAGGCGAAATTCTCAAACATTGTGAAGGATATAAGTGGAAAAGTGCATAGAAGAAGGCAAACAAGTATTTCTGTGTAGTTAAAAATACAATTTTCAATTTAAAAAATAAAAATTTACATTGTAATTGAAATGCGAAATTGTCTTTCCTTATGAAACACTGATCCAGACAGATGTGTTATATTTCTGCATAGACATTGGGTCTGTCTTCTCATAACTGACTTAAAACTAACGGTTCTGCTGGGAGGAGTTCATTCTTAGTTTGTTTTCTAAACACCCGCATGTTATCACTGCAAATTTTCCAGTTTACCATAGAAGACGATATCTTAAACTTTATTCAAAAATGCTCCACTAAAGATCCATATTGAATTCAGTATGCAACTCATTAGCTATTGCAGTTTTAGGCGCCTAAAAACTATAATTAAGTATGATGTCATTTGCTGGCTGCAGTTCGAAACAAATCTATAGAAGCAAAACAAATTTGGCCCGCAGAAGCCCGAAAATTATGTAAGCCATTGGCTCTAGGAAGACTTACCTGATTTCGTGCCACTGCGTTTGCTGGCCACACGCGACAGTCGAATTTAGCGGATTCAGTTAGAAATTTTTATAAAATATAAACAAACTGAAAGGCGCTATTGCCAGACAATTTTTAACAAAATTTCTTTCGACTTGAAACGCACGCGTGCGGCACCAACTAATAATCAACTAGAGATGCGAGACATGAGCGATATATATAACCGTTACAGTCACGTGCATGTAATGAGACATAATATTATGAATAACATTATGTCGATATAACATAATAATGTCGGGCTAGTGCTACAATACAATTTATAATCAACTATAATATATAAGCAATATAGCAATGGAGAACACAATATGAGTCACTGATATTTACATGTAGCAGTATTGTGACTCAAAATATCGCTCATCTCTTAATTCAGCAGCTAGAGACGGCACCGGTCAAGTCCGTGAGTTGGGGTACTATCGGGTTTGGCATTTCAATTGTTTATAACAGCTGTTTAAATTTGTTTTTCCCCTAAGCGCTTGAAATACGCAACAAATACAAAAATGTAGCAGCATTCCTATTCTGCAAAAAATATACACTTGCATATGTGAAAGCTTTTAGTTCAATACTGACAGAAAACTTTTCTGAATCGCGCCAATTAATGTTTAGCTTAGACATTGTTTTTGTTCATTAATAAATTAAGTAGAACTGGGAATGGGCGGGCGTTTTCAAATTTATTTTGAAGGTGCATACAATTTTTCTAGGTTTATTGCTTAGCATTGTTTACTTTGGTGCACTTGATGCCATTTGATTGCAATTTCCGCATTATATCCAGGGCGAGCTGCTTTTTCGCATCTGCCTCGCTAGAACTGTCCATGGTTTCGCGTGTATTGCGGCGCTTGACTTCCACGCCGCAGGCTCGCAGCTTGTTGAGTATTTGTTGGGTGTCGCCGTTGGCCGTATTAGCCGCTGGCATGGGTATGGAAACCATGGGTGGATTTGCTGCTTTTGGACTGGTTGTTGTTGTTGCCGCTGCTGTTGATGTTGTTGCGTTGGCTGGACGGGCATTTCTCATTGCTTCCAGACGTCTTAAGTCGTCTACGATATTTTGCACAACATACATTTCATTTTTGATTTTAGCTGTCGCTGCAGGCATTTCCAAGCTGGCGCGTAATTTGTGTTGTTGTTGGTTCGTGAGAATGGTGCGCTTTGGCGTGGAATGTCGCATACGCTTGGCTGGGGATTCGGGCGACTGCGGATGCGGCTGCTTCTCTTTTTCAAGATCCTTTGCTGTCACACTGCGCATGCGGCTCTTGGCCACATTTTCTTTGGCATTGGTGGGCGATTGTTTCGCTTTGTTTGGCAGTGTCCGATCGTCGTCTGTGTACCAGCGCGGATCCTCAAGCTCCGCTTCCCAGTCTATGTCGCAGTTCACGCTGTTTATATTCCGCACTGCGTCAGGCTCATAGATGAGCAGCTGTAAGGCATAATGTTTGATAGTTAGTTTGCTTATAAAACTTATGGACACATTTACCTCTTGCTTTCCATTAACGAGCCTTGTCTCCCGCTTCTCCTCGTCATACTGCAGCTCATCAATGGACGTGACTATGTGCTTGATAGCAATACATTTGCTTAGATGCGTCTGGAATGCCTCCATTGATAAATAATGTCGCTGACAGGAGCGGCAGAGCATTATCAGGCGCTTTTGCTGATCATATAGTACATCGCCGAAGCGCACTAGCCGCAGCGATTTAAATTTGCGATTGCCGTTCATTTGTGTTTTGTTGTTAATTAGTCGCCGCCAAAAATAGATAATCCTACTAATATCTTGTTATTGCCTTGTCCTAAGCTTCCTTTTTTTTTTGATTGCTTATCACGTGTTACGATAATTGCTTAATGTGAGAGCCTTTAAGATTGTTTAAATATTAATTGTTTTTGTATCTTTTTCCGAATTGGAACGTAAGTAATTGAACGATTGGTTATTATTGCATGGTGTTTTAGTGAAATCAAAATGCATTCTTACCATTGCTTAAAGTTGCCATCACAAATGTCAGTGCATGCTTATTACGACTAAATAATCTCTTCTTATGTTTATTTATATTTATTTTTTTAAGTTTGTGAATTAATGCGTTCTGGTAGTAATAATTGGTGGCGGCAGGCTGATACACTCTGCAATTCGAACGATATACTTTCGATAAGAAGTGGCGGCAAGAAGATTATTAAAGTGCTTGAAAATGGCACAATGCCAGTGTTGGTAAGCATATTGTATCTACATTGGCGCGCATTCAAATGTCTACAGTGACATTATTTGCTTATCTATTTTATGATATTTCAACTTTTGTCAATTTAATTGTCTGGTTTACTTTGCAGCCTTTTTCTATGCATCAGTTTTATTGCTGATTTTCAATGGCAGTTGGCTTTCGTTGTCATTGATTAACGCCCATGCAATTGAAATTAAATCGCTTGCAAATGATTCGTATGGTTGATAGTGAAACAAAAAACGGCAGCAAATGCGCACCATTTGTTTGCCATTTTTTTTACGAAGCTCTTGTCATACTACAAACATACATATGTACACGGTCTGATTTTGATTCCCTGACTCTGATGCTGTAGGACGCGCAAGCCGAAAAAAAACAACAAAAAATCCCTTTTTAATGTTTTGCGTGTCGCGGCACTTGTGCAATGTACTACTTTTTTTAACGTTCCGTTGCTGCAACCCGTAAAAAGTGCTGCACATGTTTCAGATCACGTGAACACACGCATGCACATGTGCACCTCTGGAAAGAGTCAGACCTATAATCACCTGGCCATCAAGTTTTTAAAGTTGTTCCTCGCCTTTTGTTATTATTAACGCTTAAAAATTGTTGAGAAACAAAACCCGATATGCATGTTTAAGAATTGACACTAAGAAAAAGCTGCAGCAGGCGTAACAGGCCCGAAAGTAGGAAACACTTTCGGGTAGCAGCAATTGGATTTCGGTAGCATGAAGTTGCCAATGCAGTGCCATGCAATTAAGCAAGGGACGCTCGACCTGGACCTGTGCCCCATCCCCTCATCCTATATGTATTCCCTGGCCCATCTGCTGCCATTGCCGTTGCCGTTGCCGTTGTATGCTGACCATGCAAATTACGTTGCCCACAGACACACACCGACACAGATAAAGGCACGCACATTCACACATATGTGCATGGACACGCAGCCCTGTCACCATTTGGCCGGGCGTTTGAGTGATGCAGTGAGACAGGGAAACAGAGAGGGGGGCCAGATGGCCAGAAGCTAGTCCGGACCAAAAATCCAACCGATGCCAGTGCATGTACGGCCAAAGTTAAGTTAAATGGACTTGCGGTGCACTCAAGCAGCCGAAACACACGCACACATGCACTTTAAGCAGTCTGGGTGTGCGTGTGTGTTTGTGAGGTGCCTGGGCTGGTCCATGTCAAGGTAGCAACTCGACTAGTAGATTAAATTAAACGCAGCAACAGTGCAACTGTAGCCGACGCAGGAGCAACTGCACCCGTGCAACACAGGGGCAACAACATTAAACGTGTTTACACCATGTCCGACCAGTTGATATGCCAACTGCTTTGAAATACACACACGCACACACACGCACACACACACACAGACACACGTACGTAGTGGTGCGTGCAGCGGCTAACTCTGGACAATGAACACTTGGAATTCCACAGCGTCGTTGTCAACTATTGCCACCTTTCTATTGTTGCCTGTTTTTGTTTACAGTTTTTAAAAGTGAGGCGCATGTGGAAAAAATCACTGCATACTTTCAGGTGCAGCGTCTGTCATAATACAATACAATGGTTAGTAAGGAGGGAGGGGGGGGGGGGGGGGCGCGACGGTGTACGCTTCTGTTTGTGCGCATTGTGCGCGCTCTGACTCTGAATTAGCCTTTGGCTCGCTGTGCTCCACGTTGGCCACACACACAGACACACACATACACATGCACAGGTAGACTTCATCCATGTCAAAGTGCTGCATGCTTGCAGGCAGCTGCAGCTTTGTCACAAATTCTCTGTGTGCTTACCTGAGCGCGCGCGCGCTTGTGTGTCTGTGTGTGTGTGTGTGTGTGTGTGGGGGGGGGGGGGGAGGGGTCCAGCAAGTTTGGTTAGTTGACTTTTTAAAAACCATAGCACACACTTGTGCTGTCATTTGGTGAAGCATCTTGCAACTGAGCTGCAAAATATTGTTGCCTACTTCAAGGTAAGCACTGCGCAATAACGTCTATTTAAGTTTTAAATTTGTTTTGAAGCTGCGTCCACTATGCTTCGATTTTCCAGGCACAAGTTATTGACTAACTTTCATTGACATTATCTAATAGAAAAGACTTGTCAAATGCCACACAATAAATAAAACGCATGCTGTGCATGCAGTACAAAATATAATTGAGGGCACATTTAAGCCCTTATTTAGGCTCTTTAATCTATTCTTCTTAAAATTGTTTACTACGGATATTTCTTTTTTGGAAAGTGTTGCTCAGATTTGGAGGTGATCATGTTTACTTAACACAAGGGATTTGCTTACATTCCCGATTAATATATATATATTTTTTAAATGTTCTCAAATCAGCTATATTATATATATTTACACCTTATTCAGATCCTGGTGAGAGAGTTAACGATTGCTTGTTTTGTTAAACATTTTTTGTTGTTCAAGTTTTTGCTGAGTTTCTGTTTACTAGATTTTAGAAAACGTTTTGTTAGTTGCTTGGTGCACTTGAAGAAAAGCAGGAAAAGTGCTTTAGGCTGTCCGGTCTTCTATTGACCATACGAATCAAAGTTAACGGAAAACATTGCATTGCATTTTTCTGCTTCAACTGAGCTACCAATGTCGTTTTAGCCATTCGAATCAATGTCTTAATATTACGCTCATTTATTGACCAAGCGCAAACAAAGCTGCAAAAGTCAGGTAAAATTGCTATAAACGCTGCCCCTCCCCTACACCTCCCCTATCCTTCATGCGTGTGTGTGTGTGAGTGGGTGTGCAAAGAAGACTTTAGAAAAATAGACAAATGCAGCTGCGCTCACTTCCTGGATGACTGCTGGCTATGGCCATGGCCATGTCTATGGGATGGCTATGGCAATGGCTTTTTGGCTTCAGAGTCAGAGTCAGCTTCAGCTTCGGCTTCGGCTGTGGCTGCAGCTCAGGCTTTGGTAAGGCACAACAATTGCAGGAGATCGTCAATTTCCTGGCTGCCTGCAGGTAGCCAAGTTGATTACAAAGCAGTAAAATCAATAGGAAATGCAGTTAAATATATTGCCAGCCGAAATAATTGCACAGAACGTAAAGCCAAATCAAATATGAATTGTTCAGTTGAGAAAGAGTGAAAAACATTTTATTGCCGACTTCTGCTGCTGCCATTGTTAGCAGAAATTATTTAATTAAAAGCTGAGAAACTGAAGCTGCAAAATGAAACTGAAACTAAAGCCGAAGCCGAAGCGTCTGCTGGAATTTGCAGTTGGCTAAAAAGCAACGACAGAGCGACAAAACTTATGGCTCGGTGTGAAAACTTTGCAGGCCGGGCCAACCTGGCTCGAGCAGGTGAAAAAGTTGTTTCTAATTTTTTTTCTTTTTTTTTTTCTGCCAGCTCAATGTTGGCAGCATTCAACTTGTTAAACAATTTTCGTATATACGAGTATTTTCGACAAGTTTGCGCTGTGTGCTGTTAAAAATCTTTAAGATACGCCAGCGAGAAGCCAAAAACGAAAGCTTTAGCAGCAGCAGCAGCAGCCGCAGCCGCAGCTAGCTACAAGCTGCAACAACATACAAGATACAGATACAGTCAGAGCTGCAGCAGCTCGAGCTACTTTATGCGTCTGGTATAAAAAGTTGTTGGCATTGAGAAAAGGGGTGTGTGTGTGTGTGGGGCTTATACATAGCTGTCTGTCTGAGCGTCTGGCTGGCAACTTTGCCAGACAATTTTTCTGCTACTTTGCATGTCAGTGCAGCCAGCGCAAATAGTCGAAAAGTTATAGCGGGTAAGTTTTGCCAGTTTGAGCAGAACGAACGTCTTCGACATTTTGCAATTGAATTCCGCCCGGAACACACACACATGTGCCACAACCAATACCTCAGCTTCTGTATCCTCTGTATTTCTGCACCCTTTGTAACTCTGTATCTGTGCATCTGTATCTTTTGCAGTGTCCCCTGTCGATGCTGTTGATGCCAAGGCCAAAAAGGTAAGACAGCTGCCCACACTCACACACACACACACACACACACACACAGGCTCACGTGGCCGGCTGCCCATTCAGATAACATTTGAGGCCATTCTGTGGCATAAAGTGTGCGCTTAAAGTGTTGCCTATTGCCTTTTGCCTATTGCCGCCAGCGCCATATCAATAATAAATGGGCCACAGTCGGGCACAGCATGCAACAGCATTTGGTGCTTAAAACATGGCGAAATATTAAATAGACAGCTTAAAAGTGGGCTATAATAAATAGACAGCTTAAAAGTGTATGCAGCAAATAACGAAAGCAAATGGCAGCCGTTGAATAGCTGTAAATGTGAATTATAAATGGGTCAGCATTTCGGCCAGGCCATAATCGATGCATATATACTTACATATATATGTATATGCATGTGTCCACATACAGCAGCGCAGCAAAGTGTTGAATTGTAAAGAACAAATGAACTGGAATGTTGTGTTTGCTAACAAACTTTTCAGCATGTGCAAAAAGTAATAAAGGCCACAACTGCCAAATGGACAAAACTGCTGGCAACAAAAGGTGTGCGAACTGCACTTCGGCATTATCAGGCTCAGTTATCGGGCAACACATGGAGACAATGCCAAACAAAGGTCAAGCCAATAGGCTAAGAGTCTTAACAGTTTGCTGACCATCGATTCGCAGGCACCAGCTCATGGTCAGATTTCTGGCATATAATTTACCAATAAGCAGGCCGCAGAGAGAACACAGACAATGGCAAATACATGTTGTTGAGACTCGAATTGTAATCATGCAGTAATCGCTGGGCTTCGGCAAATATTTAACCCGCAAGTGGACCGCCAACAGCGACAGCTATTCCCATTGAATCCACGATAAACATAAACAGAGTCGTACAGTTAGCAAACACTCGCATTGCCGCTGCGGTTCGGTTGCAGCTTAAAGGGGGAACCACGTCGATGGTTTACAATTTCACCTCGAAATTAAATTTCTCTATGACCTGGCAAGCACACACACAGCTTGCTGTGTTTGCATCCAAATCGCCGCTAAACAAAAATTAAATTGCAACGCTCGCAAATGAAAATCGTAAAATTATCAGCTGCCAAGCGACCGGCAAATGATTTTAAACCTATTTCGAGTCCGACTCCGAGTGCGAGTCCGAGTCCCGTGTCCGATTGCCCGTGCTTATTGAAAATCAGAGCCGCATAGAAAAACAGCTGGCGATGGGCAGAGGAAATAACATGGAAATATGTGCGTCCGGTAAATTTGTCGATGTTCGGTTTTCCTGGCTTCCGTTTTATTTTTATTTTTTTTTCATATATGTATGTTACGTTGTGTAAATAATCGTCATCCAAAAAGTCGACAGATTGTTAAAACTATCGCTTAAAATAATTTTCGATTCCCAGAAATAAAAAAAATGTAACAAAAAATTCCCATAACGAAAAACTTTTGACGTTATTTAATATTGCGCTCAACATTTAACTGCTGTGTAGCTATATACCCTGTTCTCGTAAGGGAGGGTATACCAAAGGTGCAGATACTTTGCAAGTGTTGAGTTTATTGCTGAAAAGGCGTTAATTTGCAATAGCTTAATTGGTTTATATACGACTTTCTTCATCTTCATATTGCATTTGCCCTGTATCTGAGAGGGTATCTTTAAAGCTCTTAAATGCCATTTTAAGTTAAAACCATCAAAGCAAGCAAAATGTAAACAAAAACAGCTAATTGTGCAGATGCAAAGTGCTGATCCTATAGCCACAATATCCTATTCTTAAGAAATTCAAAATATATTGTGCTTAGCTTATATTCTTCTATAAATTTTGCCAAAGCTGTACACAAAAATGTTGCAAGTCTTTCTTGTGTTTTTTTTTTTGGTTAATGCAAATTCCATAAAATTCGTTTGCTTGCATAGGATTTACATATTGTTGTACATATACCCTATGCAACACTAAAGAGTCTAGGGTACACAAAGGTGCAAATGAATGGGGGGTGTGGGAATGCGGAAAGGTGTGCAACCACGTAGCACAAATATTTGTGAACACGTGTCCAATGAGCAAAAGTGAGAGGCGAGGCTGGGGTAACTGCAGCAGCCGCGCTTTTTTCTAATAAATGAAAAGTAAATAGGAAAGCGGGCCAGTTCAGCTGCAATTTCATGTACCCCCCTCCCAGCCGGTCTGCGCACGTCCCTCGTCTCGTCAGCAAAAATATGAAATAAATTTTTAAGCACAAGCTCCAAAAAGGCGCGCAATATTGGTGCAGGTCAAGCAGAGTCAACTTTTCCAGCTCATGCGCCGAAAAGCCGAAAAAACCCAAACTAAACTTTCGGCACGTACTCATGATTCATCGACGGGCCAGTTAGGGCCATGGCTAGACAGGGGCGAGGGGAAACGGAACGGGTAGGGACTGTCAGTTGCGAGTTCAATAACTGCGATCATTAGCAACAACGGAAACAGGGTCAGTTAGGGTCGTTAAAGCAGCAGTTCTTCCATGTGGCTAACCAAGAATTAGACCAGTTAACAAATGCCAGAGAGCATTAGGAAGACCTCACAAATTTAGAGGCTGTCTGCGAAACTTTCCAACTTGAGTAGCTCTCTAAAGTCAGCTGAGGGTTAAACCAAGCGGGCAACCCGCATCAAAATACACGCAAGGAGGCGTCGAAAATTCAAACGTTTCGGCGGGGTTGAATCTGAAGTCCAGACTCGCTCGGTCTGAGCACAAACAGAAGTTGCACCAGACGCTGACTTGTTGACAGCTGAGTATATTCTTAATAATGCATATGCCCAAAAACAACAAAGCACAACATGGACGGCAGTGGCTGGAGGAGGAGCAACAGCTGGCGGAGGAGGGGCAGAAGCAGGAGACACAAAAATTTACAATTTCGCACGCCATAGCGCCTACAAAATGTCACAGCAGACGAGACACTGCCAGAGCGGAGCAGAGGGGGAGCGGGAGACGGAGCAGCTGTGGGAGTAGGAGCAGCCGCTGCCGCCGCCGACGACAATCACAAAACAGACAAATCCTGGAACGACGACAACGACGACGACGACGACGACGACGAGCTTGTCTCTGTGTCTGTTACGTGCCACATGTGCGTCAGATGTGGCAATGATTTGCATCGAGGTGTGGCATAAAAAACAAAACAGCAGCGGGCAAGTGGAGGGCTGCTGCGAGGGATCTGGATAGGATGTGGGGCAGAGTTATGCGCTGCCTGTTTTTATGACACACATGCGTTGCCCCGGGCCGGGGCCGTGGCGGGGGCAGTGGCAGGCAATGAGACCTTTACCTATATGCGAATTTCATAACAAACAAGCGAATAACCGTTCCGGGCAGCAGGTTGGACCCAGTGCCAGGGCTGGTTGTTGCTCGTTGAGGGCGTATTGTCGACCGGCTCGCCTTGTTTGCTGTTGTTCCTGATGGGTCACAAAATATAATTGAAATTTGCCAGCCAGCGAGATTTTAATTAAGGTGGGCTAGGCACCTATATATGTTATATAGGTTAAATATGGCATGTGCGCAATACAAAAATTCCCAGCTAAAGAGATTTTGCCGCGGATTTGATAAACAGCAGCTGCTCAATGCGCAGCCCAAAACCCGCTTTATTATCCGCAGCGTTATTTCAGCGGTGTGTAAACTTTAGTGCCAGGGGAGAAACTTAACGTTTAACGTTTTTATGCAAAACTTAAATAATAATGTCATAAATAATTTCATTTGCCATCAAAATATTAAGAAATTTAATGGGACTGCCCACGACCTCTTGGTTAACGGATTACATTTAAGTAAATGCAATGTTTTAAGCGATAATCATTGCATACTTTATATATATGCTCTACCTATCAAAAATAAACATATTAAAATTTTTTAATCCTCTGCAACTAGATTTTGAATCAATCAGTCGAGGCAACGGCTGTGTGTTCGCTTTGCCCGATTGTATTGCACTCGAAAATCATTAAAATATTGATCTACTATATATTTAAAGCTAGTGTCACAAAGCTTGATTTATTCAATTATTTTGGTCCAATAATCAAGAGGCTCTTCCTCACCTGCTTTCAATCTGGGATCAGACTATTGAAGAGTCAACGGACTTTAATTGTAAAACTCTTTCTAGTTTTGAAAAAAAAAAACACTTTAGTCAATGTTAAATGTAATCCATTTTAATCTTTTTAACCATTAGTGTTTGCTTACGGATTTAAATCTTTAAACATATAAATAAAGCAGGCAAAAAATGATAAGCTCGTTTTGCGTATGTTATAATATGACATATAGTTCGAATTTCAAGACCGGACGAGCAAATAAAATACCTTTATTGTGTTGGTGACGTTATTAGCAATTATTGTATTCTGTTCACTTCTTTAGATTTTAATGGTTGCATTTTAAGCTAATGAATACCTTGGTTGGCACTCTTTTTGTAGACAATTTAAAATAAAAACAAATATATTAATAAGTGTCCAGCTCATATTCAAAGGGTATGGGGTATAAAAAAAAACAAATATAAGCAGTGCAGTCGGTTGCAGTCGATACATAGTAGATTCTTCTCAGCGTAATAACATCTTAAATCAGGCTACCAGCCTAGTTTATTAAGATAAGACAATTAAGACAAAATATGTATCGATATTTAGAGGAACTCATTAGTAGTTATCATTCCGAATCTGATCATTGCAGCTCTAACAGATGAAGAATATAGATTTTTACGATTAACCATGCCCCCACGAGGTTTAGTCATATAATTTTACGATACAAGTATATATCTCAAGGTCCAAGCTCCTAAACTCGAACAGCACCCTTTACCCAATATACCAAAATCCAGTTAAGCCGTAATTAATTCCTTAATTTATATTATTTTTTGCCCCTCCACTTTGAATTGAAATATGTCTTCATATTAAGTAAAGACGTTAAAATAAAAATCTTGTTAAATATTAAAGAAAATGATTTAAGGTTAGTTTTCATAATTTATGCACATACATGTTATTAAATTGAATACGTGTTAAAATGGAAATAACAGTTGGTTTCCTTGGCAGCATTCTGTGTTAAGATTGAGTTCGTCCTGTTTGTGACATTCCCCAAGTGTCACTGTACGGGCATCACATGTCGGAAATGTTAATAACACTTGGCTACGCTTCGTCGTTGGCAGCAATTTCTAATCATTGCGTTTAGGCCAGGCAAAGCTCATGCCGCAGCTGCTGCAGCAACTGTTGGTCTAAACTGGCCATTAAAATGCACGGCAGCGAAGCGGATAAGGACGAAACACTTCCGGCTAATTCGCACTGGCAACAATGTCTCAATTTCTATCGGCTCTCCAATTTTATTAGAGAAGAATACGAAAAACAAAATACAACATAAACATAAGCATAAAATTTAATGCGAATAATAAAAGCAAATTAGCCGCAACAAGCAGCGGACCGGTGACACAGCGGTGCGGTGGTGCGGTGGGGCCAGCGGCTTAGCTCGGTGGGAAAAAAAACCATGCCTATAAAGAGCGCAACAATATATACATACATATAAATACGTTTAGTATGGGTATCAATATTATTGACAGCCATCGACAAAAGCGAAAGCAATAATAAGCTCATTCAAGTTCATGTAAAATGCTTTAGTGGCTGTGCCGAGTAGGTGTCACGGGAGGGGCAGGGTGGGGGAGGGGGTGTCTAATTGGCGTGCGAAGCAGTCGATAAATGTGAAGTGATAAATTACGCGTATATCTTTAAGGTTCGCATCCAACGAAAACTGTCAATACGCGTTTACATTTGGGTTTGGGCTTAGGCTTCGTGGCGGGAGCGGAAGGTGGGACTTGGGGAGTCGGGGGCAAAGTCTCGGGAACTGCGCTAATGAAATCAGACAACATTAACTGCGACGCCGGCAGCCAAGACAACGGCGATGATGATGATAATGATGATGAGCGATGGAAACGTTGAAGACACCAAATGACGGAGCGGGCCAACAGGTGAGCAGTTGAGTGAATTAGATGGGCAATTGTTGCATGGAGACGCTGAGTTATGAGAGCAATGCCAGGGCTGCTTTCCCCTGTGTGTGTTTGCTTCTCTGTGTGTGTGTGTGTGTGTGTGGCCAAGGGCCGTAAACGTTTCATGTGACGGAACTTAAATAAATGTAATTTGTGTGGTTATTGGCGGTGGTGAGCCATGAGGCCATAACGTAACAGGCTGCCTGTTAAAGGCTATTGAATTCCGCATAGAGTCTCTGTGAGTGTGTGTGAGTGTGTGTGTGTGTGTGTGTCAGTGTGTATGCGCTGGGAAAATCTACGTATGGCTGTGTGTGCGCACACGCGCAACCGGAAGGTAGCTCCAGTTACAAGCTTAGAGTATAGGCATTCAATAAACAATCAATAAAAAATCAAATTAACTTTATAGAAAAACTTCATAATTAGATCACATGGAATTTGTTTTATAATAACATTACTTAGAATCCATAAGGCTAACTGATTTTGTTGCTGATACTTGTTAGGTAACTTGTGTTGTTCATTTTTAAGGCTCGCAATAAAGCCCAATGATCAATCAGCATAATGTTGCCGTGGAGTTACTGAACGACGAAGCATGTAACACATGTAAGGAGATTAGAGATATAGTCATATGGGCGGCGCCATCTGGGTAAAGAGATTGTCTTACTTTCCCAGAATATCAGGGATATCGAACAACTTTTGATTACTTGGAGAACTTTAAGAGAGCCCATTCTCTTTTTAAGACTCTCTTTTCATAATTATTATTATTATTATTATTATTATTATTATTATTATTATTATTATAATTATTATTATTTGTAGAACTAAACGTTGTGAAATAATAAAAGCAACATATAAAATAGTTGGATATACATACATATGTGTGTAGAAGTTTTCCATAATTAAACTTAAAATTTATTTTATTTAAGCTATTTTTTGGTTGCTTATTGTCTTGGATAAGCTTTTCTTAGGATCACAAAAGCTTTACATACAAAGCCATACAAGATTTCCATAATAAAATTAAAAATAATTTTAATAATTGTTTTCTTAGGATCTTTTCTGATCCTTAATATACAATAAAAATACCTTTTATAACTGATTTTTTCTCATTGAATTATGTTCATATGGACATATGTATAGGATACTGTTTGTAATAACGCGGCATCTTTAAAACCGAGATGATAGAAACCTTTACTCCGATTTTAAATTCTACGAATATAATTTTCAAGCTAAATTTCAATATGTCTTTATGAATGTGTTAGACATTTCGTGGCCTAATAGATTATTGTCTACATAAGCGAATAACAACAATAGTCTTTTCAGGTATACTGTAAGATTTATTAAATTTAAAAATTCGTGGAACTTAGGCATACAAATACGAAATTGCCACGAAACTGTGAAATGCTTTCCACAGTTCTAGGAAATGGCAAACATTTTATGAATTTTGCTCGGCAACCAATGATCGAATTTAAAAACATTAGTATTTATCAATAATTTCACAGCACAACAATTACAAAAAATATCGTTATACTTGGAATTTCTGTCAATTTGGGGATGTTCCATTGAATAATATTATATAGATTGGCTGGCGCAAGTACTCTTAAGTTGTTAGCCTTGTTTCTTATGGCCATCTATTTTCTTAGCTCTTAACTTCACTAAGCTCTTTAAACAGTTTTTACTTAGATCAGAAGTAGCACAATCTCTAATCGCACAAAAACATTTGTGATGAATTCATGGCCCGCTGTGGCATGTTGCAAGTTGCCAGTTGCCAGTTGCAAATCCGCTAACCAAGCAAAGCAAAACCAAAGTGCCAAATGCGACAAAAACTTTTCAATTAGTTATGCTCACAACTTCATAATGCAAAGCCAAGCAGACAAACAGTAATACCAAATTTGCAAAACGGCCAATAGCTAATCCAACAAACAAACATTAAAATAAAAAAACTCAAATATGCTTGACTATTAAATGCCCTGCAAATGATTATAAGACCAGACAATACCATTTTCAGGATCTTTAGATTTGTTTAAAGTCTATTTAGTAAAATAAATTATGTAAAATTTAAAGTTTTATTCGCGTCTTTTTTTTTAAGATAGTTTCTTAATTTGTTCTATACTTTACACATTGTGGCTTTATTCTCCTTGGGTTTTTCTTCTTTTTTATCCTTTTTTTTTCTTTTTATTCTTCTAATATCCTTAAATTATAATTAATTCAAACAAATTTTTTCATATGTTTAGATGCTCATACTAAATCTAAGCCCTGATTATACATAACTACTAACTTTAATTAAAAAAATATTATGTTAAAGCAAATAAAGCATGTTGTTTGAATGCTAGGTTTATCTGCTGGCAAAAGTTGCAACATACTTTATCTGCCCTGCAAGTGAAAAACACGAGGATGCATACAAAAAAACAAATCACAAGCTTGCCTTTGGCTGTTATATTTAAATATTTAATTCATAATTAATGTTTGCCCTATAGGTAAATAATTTCAAGAGGCGCGATACAGAAAAATTAACTGAATTCGATTTCAATTTAGCCTACAGAATAAAAACTGGTAATCAGGTGCTTAACAGTTGTCTAGCCACTTTTTGACCATCATTGCACAAAAATTTAGCAATACGACGATGAACGACTATTGTTAGTTGCCTCTTAAAAACAGTTGAAAAAGCACAGCCCAATTTATCCACTTGGCACTTGGTCGCTTGCCATGAACTTTGCAATGAACTCGAGAAACAGTCTGATAATAGTTTAATATTTAGATTCCTTGCTTTGCCTTGCTTGTGTCAGTTATAATTTGATTCATAACCAAAGAAGATACAAAACGTGTATTGCGGTTTTTTATTATTAAATAATTTTGCATTGAAATTATGAGTGATGCATAGCTTTATATATCTTGTCATATTTTATTAAAACATTTATTAACTGATCTAATTACAATTGATGCTTTCAATGGCTGCCACACACCTTCTGGCCAGCTTTTAAAGGGTATAAAAAGGCGAAATGACAGCCATTTAATTTGCTGCTGTCATGGTGGCAATGAACAAAAAGCCCAAATCTAACCCACGGGGCATAGCCGGTACTCAATAATACACACATGTGTGTGCGAGTGTGTGTGCGTGTGTGTGTGGAGCTATCTCTATTTAGTTGCTGCTCGGCCCGTTTCCGTTTCCCTTTAGGCTCAACTATAATGCCGCCATATCTGTTGGACAATTTCGACTGTTTTATTTATTTGGTTAATTATAACCGATGCGCGTTGCGTTGCGCTGTGCCGTAGAAAATAATGAAATCAAGCAAATAATACAATTACAGGATACACGCAAAGCGAAATACAATTACGCACACACACACAGTCAAACAGATACAAATACAATTATAGTTTTATGTGCGCGCGTGTGTGTGTGTGTAGCTGCTGGACACAACGAGTCGGCAGCAGAGCCGGTTTGCAAAAATAATAAGCGCGTAATTATGCGAATTAGGCGACAGCAGCTACATAAAATAAAGTGTAGCATACGCTCAGGGGCAACTAGCTAAACGTGCACACACACACACAGACGCACGTAGACGCACTTGCATAGTCACATGACGCTCATTTGGCGTGTTAGATATTGTTGTTAATATTGTGTATTCCGCATTTATAAATATATGCAAACACAAGAGTCTCCCCCTCTCCCTCTCTCACTCTCTTTCTCTATTATTTTCCCCTCTCTTGAATTAAGCATGTGTGAGTATGCATCCAATTGCAGCCTATTTGTTTCATTACGATTAAGAGCAGCTAAATAAATATAATAGATATGGCTTGATCCTCATATATGCCAGGTATACTTACCTGAGGAAGCATGTGGTTTTTTTTAGATCGAAGATAAAAAATTAATTATTTAAACTAATACTGAGCTTGGCTCGCATTAATGTTACCTTTAAATATGTATAAAGTACATGCTATGGCATTATTCTGCAACCATCATCCATAATAAATAAATGGAGACACTGACAATATCTTTCTTTTAATACTCTACTCAGCTTTTGAAAAAGCGTATCCAGTCTTCGGCTTGGCTCACACTCTGTGAGCTCCTCTTCTGCTTTGTGCGTGCAACCTGTTTGTATTTATTTTATTTTTGGTAATTAGTGCTTATACTTATTTCTACATGAGCAGCTTGATATGAACGTGTTTGCACAGTGCAGCTAACTGGCAATTTTTACCTCACAAGCACACACACACACACAAACACACTCAGGCACACACACGTACAAGTACTGACGAGTGCGGCAACAACAACTGCGACAACAACTGCAACTGCATCGCATTTTCAACAACATTTCAACATTTCAAGCAGCTGTAACGTGCCGGGGCTGCATAGAAGGCAACTAAGGCACATAAGCGTCGTCATCTAATAAAAATTTAAAGCCATTATTGCCAGTTGCCCTTATAGCCACGGCCCCTGTCTTAGTCCTGGTCGTGGCTCCTTGCAGCTAGTGTAGAGCTTAAGGCAGACGCCCGTCAACTCCGCCAAACTCTTTGCCTCGCCTGAGCATTAAAACAAATTCCCAAGTATATTGTTTGAACAAGTCTCGTAGAAAACGTCAAATGTTAAATTGCCAATTTTTTTCTTGTTTCTTGCTGCCCTGCCTTGCTGGCTTTCCCCCCCCCCCCCCACACTCTACACCCCAGCCCTGGCTTCCTTCCGTGCCAGCTCTTTCTTTTCGGTGTGTGTGTGTCTGTGAGTGTGTGCGGAATTTCGGAGCAGAGCCCGTTGCCATTTCACTTTATTTGCAACAAATTCTAAGCTGCATTCACAATAGGCAAGTACCCCTTCTGCGCCGTCTTCTCGCTCCTCTATGTGGCTGTGGGGAGTGCAACAAAATGTTGCCAGTATAGAGGCGCTAAAGGGGGCGTGTTCATGCATAAATTGTGCACAGCTTTTGGGCCTTTTGGCCAGGGCTTTGGGTTTTACTACTTTTTGGCTTATATTTTATTTTATTTCGATGCATATTTGTTGCTCTCGCTGTCGCTTTGTGTGTGTGTGTGTGTGTGTGCCTTGTGTTTGTGCCATGCAACATTTATGACATCAACAGTTCACAATCGCAGCCAGCTGAGCATTTCCCTCAGCTCAGCTCTACCCACCCAGCCCTGCCATGCCCTGCCCTGCCCTGCCCAGGCCAGGCACAAAAGTCGTTTTATGACGTAAATTAATTTTGTATAAATTACATTTTCCATGCAAAAAGAATCCAGAGAAACGAAGAAAGCCAACCATAGAAAGCTGCATAAAAATTGAGCTGCAACCAAAGGAGCAGATGAAAAATGGCTCAAAGGTCTGGCCAATTGAAGATGGACATGTTGAAAGCAGGCCAAGGCTGCAACTGAAAGCACAGG
This sequence comes from Drosophila borealis, assembly GCA_035045885.1. Lineage (NCBI taxonomy): Eukaryota > Metazoa > Arthropoda > Insecta > Diptera > Drosophilidae > Drosophila > Drosophila borealis. Next base: position 3,097,123 of record JAWNOR010000007.1, on the reverse strand, counting down.
GCCAAAAGCCAGCCGAAAATCGAGAATATCCAGAGTGAAAAGTGTTCAAACCAGATGTGAGCTGGCCCCATCAGCAGACAAACAAATGCCTCTTATATGTGCTACAAATTACATTGGAATCCAATGATATTAATTAGAATAAATCAGTGTAAAAATCAATTGAAAGTACCAAAGTAGAACATTTAAACCAATTTATGAGTAAAACAATCGCTTTGTCTGTTATGCCAATTAAATCTATTTGGACTCAAAATAAAATTAACATTTTCCAGCTTTAAAACTTCTTTATTGCTATTAAGAAATTCATGTCATAATACGAATATTTTATAAATGATTTGTTATTCCTGTATAATTCGAGCAATTCTTGCCTTGACAGGAATTTAAAGAATTTTATGATTGAAATTAAAGTTAATCGTATTAAATTGGTTTAACGATTAATATAGTATGGAGTACAGTAACATACTATCAACCTACAACGTGCTCTGTCACATTCGTCTTGGGCAGTACTACATCCGGACTGTGGACTCGAACTTGAATCCTTCTGGTTTAGTTGCCTTAGGGTCAGGGTCGGTTACCACCAATTAAGAACTCCGCAAACCTAGTAGGCATCCAGAATTAAGCTTCTTATTGTTTAAATCGTTACAATGGTATTCTTAAATATTTTACTAATAGTTTTTCTTTAGCTTTAGTCTACATACTCCATAATAGATTCTATAAAAGTATATACAGATTAAGTATCTTTCGTTTTAAAGCTACCGCAAATAAAACTTAGAATGATTAAAAATTAACGATAGTGAAAAACAAATAACATTTGCAATAGATACATCAATTTGTTACTCTTGTCGTAGCGCATTTAAATAATACGTTCTAAGCGAATTATCTATGTACTACTCATTAAATACTTTTTGCAGCGCTTAACACAAATTCATCTTTTATTTATAGAACAATATTTACGTCTGCGAGTCTCGCGAATTAAGTCAATTAGAGCAATTGGTCGATACACGCAAAAATTAAATAAGTAACTTAATGAGCTATTGAACTAATTGGGAATGCACATAATAAAGCATAATTATAATAAACAGTGTATTTTCATTGGGAGCTGCGTGTACGGCAATTTTCCCGAAAATTGATTTTATTTATTCAAAAGTTTGTCGCAGTTAGGTCAAGGTCTCAATAAAGTCCCGATACAAGCAAATAAGCATAGAGGAGCATAAATTAGTTATATCTTAGACTAATACAATTGGGCACAACTTGCTAGAAAATATATTTTCCAGCGGTCAGTCGGCATTAACCTTTACCTAATTATACTTATTATTTGTTTTTATGAGCCATAAAAAAAGCAAGCGCAGCCGCGACACTCGCAACAACAAGGCAACAGTCTCGATAGTTGTGAAGCGTCGTTAAAAACTTGCTAATGAACTTATGACATTGCAGACAAACCGTCTCAAATTGTGTTCAACTTATGGATCACTCAGGGGGTTGGCTGAAGTGGTGAAGGAGGGGGAGGGGAGGGGGGGGGGGTGTGTGCAGGGTCGCCTGCAAACACTACTCAAGCGCGCAGCTTGTCAGCATTTATGAGCCCAAACATTTTTAGACATTTGCATATGATAAGTAGCAGGCGGCAATCCTTAAGACTAGACTTTTACGCCACTAAGACAACCCTACAAGTCTCTGCAACCCCAACCCCCCTCCGCCCACCCCTTCACATGAAGACTCGCTGCAGCGTGTGTAGGCCGCAGCTGTCTAATAACAAGTTAAGGCCCGCGAGCGCACTAATATTTTTGCAGTTTAGCAAACACACACACACACAGTTACTTATGCACCCTATTATTTATTTATGCTGGCACCCTCAATGGACCCGCCAAGGACGTCAACGGCAGCGTCGGCCCTCGCTGCCTTATCAGTGCCTGCAGTTTGTTGTTGCTGTCGCGTTGTTGTTGTTGTCGTTGTTGTTGTGCAGGTTAGATTAGGTTAGGTTAGTCGGCGCTCTTGTTGTTGAGGTTATGTAGAGCGTCGCGCGTTGCAGACGCGCGCCTAAAAACGGATTAAAAGGGATTAAGCATACGCAGCGTGTGCGCCTTCAACACATGTTTAAATTATGTTAAAATTTGTTTAAAGCGAGGGGGCGCAAGATAAACGCGGTGCGTTCGCGTGTGTGTGTGTGTGTGTGTGTGCGTGTGTGCGTGCTTGTGTGTTGGCTTTGTTACTGATAAGGTGCTGTGCGGCCAAGGGGCGCAGGCGGGAAGGGGCCGCTTTGTCGCCGCTTCTTGACTTTAATCGATGCTAATTTTCGGTTTAATTCAACGGTTTTGTTTACATGTGTTTAAAATGCCACCATGCTGTGTGTGCGTGTGTGCGTGCATGTGTGTGTGTTGTGCTGGTTTCTGTGTGAATAATGTTGTTATTATCCTGCCAGATCTGTTGCCAGAATAAAAAACAACAGAGAAAGGCGTTGTCAAAACAAAAGTGAAACATGAGCAACATGAGCAGGTGCGAAAATACAACGATATAGGATCTTTCCATTAGGCATGTGTGAATTTTTGAAAATTATGCGAGTGCTGAATCTGACGTAGCGTTAATAATGCGCCTTATCAGTCAAAATATTACAATGGAAGCGTTCGCTTGAATGGGCCGAGCTCGAAGTGCTATGTAATTGTAAACGCAATTCGGCGAGCAGCTTATAAATAGCTGAAAACAAATCCAATTCCAATAATTTACAACGAAATTGGCTAGATTATTAATTCTTTAAAACAGAATATTAATTTGTAAAACTATATGGAGCTGGCTGTTAAAAAAAAATACGCAATAAATTAAACGCAGAACATATCTAATTCGTTTAATCGCTGCAATTTAAAGCGCACTTTTGCGATAAAGCAAATTAAAGACAATAAATTTATGTACTCCATTAAGTTTGCTCTCAATTTTCCCTTGGCTGACCCCTGGACACTGTGTGCTCGCATGTGTGTGTGCGTGTGTGTGTGTGTATCAGTTTCTCAGTTCACGGCTCAACATGATTTACCGAGGCTCTCAACTGTAAGCAGCAGAGTATACCCCAACTATCGAACCGAGCTGCTGCCACATATGAAAAATTACACGCATATATCACTTGAATGGCGCACAATTTGTGCAGATAGACACACCCGAAAATTCATTGAGGCGTAATAACAAAGCCAATGAACACCTTGATGACAGTTAACAAAGTCAACACAAAGGCGACAGGGCCACAACTAGGAGCAGCCAGCAGCAGCAGCCAGCAGCAGGAGGAGCAGGAGGAGCAACAAAAACAAAGCCAATAGGCAAAAACAACGGCAGCTACAAGAACAACATTGCAACAACAACAATAACGACAACAACAACAACAACATCATGACAACACAAAAACAAAAAGCGAAAAGATAGCGCAAATTACAGACAAGCTTATTACGCAAAATTTCGCTTAATTAGCAGGCAGACATCAGAGACGCACAAAAGTAGGCAACAGTTGCCGACTCGGGCAGACAGGCAAAGTAAATAAGAGCTGCCTGGCAAAAACTACACCAACTCACACTATCTCTGTCGCTCTCTCGCTCTCTCTCTCTCTCTCTCCCTCTCTCTCTCTACACACACGCACACACTCATAGACTTATGGCACCTTTTGCCAGGCAAAGCATAATATATGAACTGACCTTAACTACTCGCCTGCACGGCAGCAGCTCCTATGAGCAACAACAATAAATACAACAGCAGCGAATGACTAAAGCAAGTAGGAACAGTTGGCTTGAGGTTTGCCGAACTAGCAAATACCCTTTCAAATAGTTGTGCGTCACAATTAGCCAATGCTTAGCAGCCTGTTTTTCAAAGTGTTTCTTTTAATGCTGACCAAGATAATAATTTAGACTAATAATATAATATATATAATAATTTCCCAAATTGTTACAAATAAATATGTAATAAGATTTTGAGGTTCAGAGTTTGTTAGGGTACTAAAAATTATCTTGAATATGAACCGATTTTGATTAAACTGAACTAATTTGTCTAAATATTTTGCAAAATGCAACAGCTGACTAATTATGTGAGCTAAATGATATTGAAAATAGACTTTAAAAAGAATCATAAATATTCAATATGCGACTTGTTGTTGGAAGCTATAATAAATTGATGAAATGTTTGTATTGGCATCAAGTGAGAGTTGAACGGTAACTATATTTATTATTAATATTTATAATAATAATTCGTTTGTAATGCAACAGCAAAACATAAGTTTAAGCCTTACTTAAAAAGAGGAATTTACAAAAAGACTCAGCTATTGCCTGATGAGAAATTCATATGAACTGCCCGAAACCCAATTAGACTAGCCCGCATGCAGAGGTTGCAAACAGTTAACTAATCGAATTAAGTTGGCTTCAAATGTAATATGCCCGTGTTGGCCTACAGCAGAGACCTGTGGATATTCTGAAGGCAGCAACATGTGAGGGCAGCGAAAATTTACTTGGCCAAAGGAATATTAAATGCCGCGTGGGAATTCTCGCTGTTTATGACTGCAGCTGAATTTCCAACCGCACAGCGCCCCAGTTGGCTGGGCAAAAGGGAAATGCCACAGACAGCACGAGGGGCACAGACACAGCGACTGAAGACTGAGCGAAGGTCGGTGAAGGGGGAGGGGGGGGGGGAGGTTCGCTATGCTTCAGTAATTTCACTTAAGTCATTATGAGCCATTAATAAAGCCTGCTGTGTGGACTACTGGCGACTGGCACTCCCTGCTACCCGGCATAGGTATAATTGTACACACGACCATTCTGTCTGGGCCCCATCACCCCCATCCCCCCGCCCCAGCCCCAACCCCGTCCCAAGTCATTCGTTACCCATCGAAAGTCAACCACGTGGATGATGCGCCCAAATGTCTGCTACAGATGGCGATTCGAGTCAGTTTGTGAGTGTTTGTTGCCTTTAACGCACTAGTTTTTCTTTTACTTTTCACACACACACATGCACACCCATGCACACACGCACACACACAAGCGTGTGCATCTGTTGACTATTCAGTTTGAATTTGCTTATTCCATGGCTTCAATTTTCAGTCCATTTTTTGTTTTTGGCTATAGAAAAACATTTTTATTGCAGTCTATCATTGGCAAAAGCGAAGTCGTTATCGCATTTCGCATTTTTTATGTTCGTTTTGTTGTTGCTGTTGTTGTTTTTTTGCGATTCAATTAATTTGAAAAACATTTTATGCGCGTACGTTCAATTATTTTGAAGTAATTATGAACGTGAATACGCGTTTCGTCAACAAGCTTGAATGTTCATTTCGAATTGAATTCGATTTAAAGCACTTCGACTCTTTAATCAAATATTTTATCTTAGATATCACGAAGCTCATTAAATAGGGATACTTTTTTTTTAAAAACATCAAAAATTCTAAAAATGCCATCCCGAGTAAATATTTTTTCAGATCAAATTTATTTGAAAAATTTGTTATAATATAGCCAGATTTTTCAAATAGCCATATTTTTCTTTGTACTTTTTTTCTTTTAAGTAATAATTTGTCGTCTAATACTAATTCTTTTTAAAGAAACTACTTATACATTTAGGTTATTATTTAAATATCGGCTTGATTAAAACAGAAGCGCGTCTTCTTCATTTAGACACAAGGTAACATACGTGTTGAAGAGGTCAGAAGTGCCGTGTACCTGTGTCATAAATTCACACGAATGTGGACGCGTTCTTGTTAGTTCTTATGAGGGTGTGTGTCGGAATTCATTAGCAAGCCGAGCAGACCCGATTAATATTCAGTTTTCACTGAACTCACCCCCCCATTCACATCATGATAATACATTTAATTCTTTAGTGTGTGTTGAACGGTCGCTGACTTTGAGGCTTTTAATTTCGATTGTTATATTTGGAATAAATACAACTGAGGGGAATTTCCCTGACTCATATGAGCCATATGATGCAAAGTTACCAAAGAGAGTATATTTAAAGTACACAAAGAATAACTAGCTGCAAGTTCTGGTTAATTGAACAATAACCAAAACTTACGGCAGTTATATTGAGCATATTTAAATTGAATACATGTTGTCTGGCCCAAGAGCTTGTGAGTTATGAAGTAGGCGAAAATTGGTATATAAAGGACGGCTGAGCTATATGGATTGTTTTTAAACCCTCTTGCGGTATCCTTCTATACGGATACAACATGCGGAAACTGAATACGTTTAGGTAAATAAGTATAACGACTTAACGGGCATCATAAATAGCTGCTGACTATAAAGACAAGCGTGCATAGTGCTTCAAACTATTTCTCAATAATATGTTGCATAGTATTGCCTTTGGAGACTTCTCGGAAATCGAAATAATATCTTAACCTTACCCTTAAAGCTTTTTCCTGATGTGTTATTCGGTTCCTAGTTGGCTTTGTATGTGGATTTTCACTGGATGCTAAACAGAGTCTTGCACCGGCGATCTACATGGAAAGTTGTTTGCTGGCCTGGAAAAGCTGCAGCAGCTGACAGGTTTACAGCTCACGGAGTTCCGCCAAGCTTACAAGGGGAACGTTGCAGTCGGGTATTTGTGGACAAAAATTGAAACTTGTCTTCACAATCGACTCAAAATGATTCATCTAGCTTTAAACCAGAATATTTGCTTTGGTTTTGCAGCTTGCCAAAGAACTGAATTTAATTAGCGTTTCATGATAGATATTTGTATCTTTCAAATGATACAGACTCTCTGAGTTAAGTGATTTCGCTCGAGCTTAAATTAGAATAGGTCCAATCTATAATCAATCTTTCAATATATGTTTGTGTGTATTTCTATTGTTTGCTTAAGGCACCCAAATTGACTTCACTTTCGCTAGTATGGAAAACTTTTAGAATCTTTTGTGCTAAACTTGTTGTTGTTGTTGTTGTTGGCCTCGCCTGCATTTTCGATGAAGTTTTTGCCATGTTTTCGGCTAACGTTGCCAGCTAGACGAACGGACGGGACACTTTTCCACTTTTCCACTTTTACTTTCATAACCGAAAAGTCAGTCTTCAGACATGTTGCTGCCTCTCTGCTACAGCAGCTCTGCTGAGCTCTTCGAATAGCCTGTGCACAACTCTTATATGGTTCGGTTTGGTCGCTCGCTGCTAAAATAGTTCGAATTTATATTCAGCTATTGGAGTTGCCTGCGTAGCAGAGATTTGTATAAGAGCGTGTCTGCACAGTTCGAAAATATTAGCAGAGTTGTGCACCTAGTCGGCGGCGGCAAGGCGCAAGCGTCATGGCTGCTGTGCGAGAGTCGTGCCTTGGCTATACGAAGCTGTCCACGAAGTGGCTGTACTAAAAGATGAAACGAGCCTGAAATCGTTTTTAGATATACTGAGAGATACACAGAAAATTGCCAAAAATGTTGAAAGAAATAATAAATTTGAAACTCAATTAGTAAGTATGCAACTTGTTGGGCAACAATTTTAAAAATTTAATAAAATCTTTTTTTTGAAGGAAAACTCATACAGAAGTTGGTTACAATAGGAGCTGGTTAGCCGCAACCTCTTTCTCGTCGCATGACTGGCTTAGCAGTGACTCAAACCGCCATTGACTCGCCTCGCTTGCCTCGTATAAGTTCGCGTTTGAGTTCGAGTTGCAGCTGCAGCTTCGTTCTGTGAGCCACCTGATTCCAGGTTCGAGTTCGCTTCAATCGTCTGTGAGCGGCGCTTCGAGTTGGACCTGTTCGGCTGAACGTATCTACGGAGGCGGCAATTGTATCTGCGTTTAGTCTTCAACGGTCTGCGCGTTGTTTATGTACGTCGCGTGTCTCTAGCGTCGAGTGCAACAACGATCAAAACAAAACAAAGTCGAGTCGAGTCGAGTCGAAACGAGTTGGAAATTAACGACAAAACACAAACAACTGAAAGCCGCTCAAAAGCATTTGCATGGCTAAAACCCCTAAGAGGTTATCAAATTCAGTTTAACAGTTAGAATTAACTAACAAGCTTACGCTCAGTGTGCGAGTGTGAGTGTGAGTGTGCGTGTGTGTCTCTGTGTGTACTTCGTGTCTATTGCGCAAAATGTTTGCCCAAATGCATGGCTCAAATGCATGGCCAAGCCTAAAACAGGCAGCCGCTTGCAATTAAACACAAAAGATACAAAGTATCTGCAACTGTAAACAGCTACAAGAAAAAATATAGAAAAAATTCCACGTGTTGAGCAACGCGGCCAATCAAATAGTTTAAAATCACAACAACAACAAATATACACATCAAACACGGCGGCAAGATGCAGTTTTGGATAACTTTGACATTTGCATTGCTTTCGGGTAAGTTATTAAGCGAAGCGTCGCGTTATGTGCGCCAAAAAGTATCTCATAGATGCAGCGCTGCTGTCTATTTTTTTTTTGTATTTTGACCGCTGCGGACTGCGCACCAAAAAGTTCATGACATTTGACTGGGCTACGAAAAAAAAAAGTCAAATACATATATATAAAATAGAAGATGAGTCTCAGACGCAGACGCGGCAGCGGTTATCTTTCCATATGAATTGTGCGGCTCCGCAGACTCCGCGAGTGTATCTCGCACATAACTCCTTTTGTCTGGGCTGTCTGGGGCCGTTGCTGCTGCTGCTGCTGCTGCTGCTGGTTTTTCTTCTGTTTGCTGTTGACATTTAAACACTTGTTTTTGCTCGCCGCTGTCGCTGCCGCCGCTGCTGCTGCTGCTGCTGCCACTGCTGACTGTGGTTTCTACTTCACAGTACGAATACGTATAAAACTTGCTGTTTTTTTGTTTTTTGCTTTTCGTTGTTGGTTTTTTTTTTGGCCATAGCCAAGTGTTGCGCTAACACACGGCGCACTTGCCACCAGCCCAGCATCCACCCCCGCCCCCCTCCTCAGCCATCGCGCTGCTTTTGCCCACGGGCTCGCTTTAAATGCAAAAGTTTTTCGTATAAATTTTTTCTCAGTTATTTTGCTCAACATTTTTGCAGCCTCAACTTTACTGCTGCTGCTGCTTCTTCTTCCACTTCTTGATATTTTTTTATATTTTTACTTTTTTGCCACCGCTGCTGTTTATTTGATTTATGCGACATAATTCGAGGCGAACTTTGTGGCACACATAATTTAATTTTTGCCATCGCACTTTGTTGTTGCTATTGCCCGCTGCTGCAGGCTGCATGCGGCAGGCGGCAAGCGGCAGGCTGCAGCCTGCTCCTGTTTTTAATTATTTGCAATTTTGCATTTTTATTGTAAAAAGTCAGCCGCTCTTTTGTTGCCCGGCAGTTTGTTTGACTGCTAATTGAAAACTATTTGCATAAAAAATGTAAAACATTTAACAAGTTTCACACAATTGGTGCATCGAATTCGTGCTTGGCCGTTACAAAGTTCTGTTTTTGATTCAACGCTAATGAATTGAGGCCAAAATTCTGTCGCTGCATCGATGAAAACCCCGATGAAAATGTTTGGAAATCAAATTAAGAGTCTTAGATGTGGTCCAACAGCTGTCATCGAGTCTTCGCTAACACAGTCCTAATGATTTTACACCACATGACGAATTTATTAGTGAGCATTGAAAATCTTTAATTAACGTGCTGTTAATAGAAGCTAGAAATAAACGTGTATTTGCATTGACGATTAAAAGTGGCGCAAAGACAAAAGAAGTATATATATAGAAATAGATTCAGAGGGAATTACGACAATAATTTTTCTAAAGATTTGCTGTGCTGCTGACATGAGCTAAGTAGATAAAAAAGACAATTGAGTATACGCAGAAATGGCAATTAAATTACACATTTCTAAGAAATTGTTGCCAGTTTATTACGAAAAGATACTTTGCAGAATATTATTTCCATTAAATTGTTCAATTTGTGGGTACTTATTAATTTTTGTGTATAAATTTATCCTTCCTTTATTTCTTTTTAAATATCAGCATTTAAGTTAAAGGAATTAAATAATTCTGTGTTTTCTTTTAAAAGTTTTCAAATGTGTGAAACCCAAAAAAATGCCAACAGATACATTAAAATAGGCCCCAATTTTATTGCCCAATATTTCCCCGTTTTCCCTTGTAATTGCTATATCCCAGCTTGATTGCGCTTTATTGCAAAATAACTGCGTTAATAAAGAGGAAAAAACCATTATGAGCAATTTGAAAAGATTTTTGACATAACGATTTTCGTACATATTCATTATGGGTACTTACAAAATTGCTAAAATATTTTGTGGCACATCATTTTAATTTGGAACCTTCGTCAGGACAACAGTTTAAGGGGCCCAGCAGTTGCAGTTGGCATCGTTATGACCGCAGCTCCAGTTGATCGGGCTGTCGCTGCGTTTGGCGCACGCCCAGGGATATGGACATGAGCAGCAGGAGCAGCAGGACCAGCTGCCCCGGCATGTGGTCGTAGGCACCAGCTCCATTTGCACGCGTTCAAAATTAATACCAGTCAAGCTGCAAAAGGCAAACAAGCCAAACTGGCAAGCTGGTAAACTGGCAAACTGGCAGGGCACGCAAAAAACACAAAAACACAAAATACCAACAAAAAAAAAAAGTAGAGAAAAACCGGCAGGCAGGCGGTTAAAAAGAAATACACCTGCCCCAGAGCCCGCAATGGGGCAAGCGAAACACAGTTTGAGGCAGTCAAATTTTCAACATGTGTAGCAAGCGGCCAACCTACAAAAGACGGCACGAAAAATTATGATTACGTTCATTTTTTTTTCTTCACTCGCTTTTTAGCACAACTAGAAAAATTGAGGATGTGGTTAAGCTCTGAAAGACGAGGCGGCAGCCGACAGAGACAGAGAGGGTGAGAGAGAGTGAGAAGTTGGATAAAAAAAAGTGTAGAATTTACAAATCTCTTTTGCCTACACACTGGTAAGCGCTGATGGGCAACAGCAGGGGATTGAGGGGGGGGGGGGCAGATGGCGTACAGAGCTTAAAGTCAAATATGTAGGTTTATGCGCTGTGCATAGATATGTGTGTGTGTGTGAGAGTATGTACATGAAATGTCGGACTTTGCTATATAATCCCAGCGATTTACCTAGGCAAATTGAATTAAAGCTAAAACCTCGGCAAACGGACGGCCTCCTGGCTCATAGCTGGACTTAGCACCGATTTGGCTTAAAGCCGTAACTGAAATCTGTGTTGGCATAAAACTTTTGACGCACTTGTCTAAAACTTGCGCCACCATCGTGCCTCTGTGTGGGTTATAATACGCAACCACTTTGCAGTGCATTGAACTGGTACGGCTAAGCGCTACGGCTAATCGGTGGGCAGCAGCAGCAGCTGCTAAGAGTCCGAGTCCGAGTCCGAGTCTGAGTCCCAGCCCGAGAACTACGAGTACTTGTCCAGTGAGCCACTTGCTCTGATTAAAAAAAAACTGCTGCGAATTATGTTGAACAGGTTGTGGGTTGGGGCTGAGCGCAAAGGGAGCGGGAGCGGGAACGGGAGGAGGTTAGCAGACAGCCCACATATACTATAAGAGTGCAGCATAGAACATTAAAAGCAGCCCGGGCAGGGGGCGAAGGCGGGGGCACAGGCAGACCAGTACAAGACCTGAACTGACCGCAATTGCCTTAGCAAAATCTGGCTGTGCTCCACTTGGAACTGGCCCAAAACTTTTGTGTAATATTCTTATAGAGCTCTTGAGCGATGCTCTGCATATGGCTGAGAGCTTTGAGTTTGCAGTGTTTCAATTATTTTGAGGGTTCCATTACTTTGTTTAGTTTAACTAATTAAAGTATTCAAATATTTTCCCATTTTAAGTCGATCAAATGAAGAGCTTTGTTAACAAATTTTTTTCAAAGATTTAAGATTAAATAATGGATGTTGTTTCGTTTTCAACTAAAATCATAATAATTATTATTCAGATTTATATCTAACAACTGATTATATTAATCATTTTTTTTACAATATTTAAAGTTTTTTCTATCAAAACAACTTTTAAGTAAAATAACATAAATTAATTTCAAATCCCTTAATCTCTGAAATCTCGAGTATTATCTAACTGCGAATTCCACACAATTCTGTCTACATTTTATTTTGCACTACATTTTAAATTATTACTTTTCAACTCAGCTCATTTTGAATAAGTTTCATTTTTGCTGGCATTCTAGGCTACTTTTGTCTATCTAACACATATTTTCTTTTGGCTTGTGTACCTTGTGCTAGTTATAAGTAAAAGCTATCTACAGATTATTCTGTCGCCATCCTTTCACAATTCTCTCATACAAGCATAGTTAGGTATTTGCCAGCTCATGCTGGGGCTGACGATTGCAACTTTCCCAGCAAATTCCAAAATGCTCGGAGCCGGGCCCATGCCCAGGTCCAGGTCCAGGCCCATGCTGAGGCATTTACCTAATAGACCTACCAACGTGTGCAACTTTGTTGAGGGTTTCGTCTGCTGCTGCTGCTCCTGCTGCCCCCATCCTGCGTGTTGGATAATTACAACCCCTGTCTTACCTTTTTGTTTTTTTTTTTTTAAATGTCCATTTGTACAACTCACTCCAGAATAATCTGTAGATGGCTTTGACTTTGACTATCCGATGTTATCCAGCAACTTGGAGACCCGCACAAAATGCTGGTCATTTGTTTTTATGTAAATAAAATGCGCTTCCAAAGTTGTTATTGCTGATGTTGTTTTTGTTTCTCTTCTTGTTGTTGCTGGTGTTGTTGTTGTTCCTGTTGTTGGCTTATGCATATTTGCCTGTACTCAACGAGTCGCTCAGTCTGACACTCTTTTTATACAATATATGTTTGTATACATTTATATATGTATGTATGTGTATAGTTGCTGCTCCTGTTGTTGTTTTTCTGTGTTTCGCAAACATTTTCTGTTTGTGCCGCCTTTGGCTGGGGCTGGTCAAAAGCGCACAACATTTTCCTTTTTCGTCGTGTTTTCTGTGTGTGTGCGCGTAGTTGTTGTTGTTGTTGTCTTTTTTGCAAATTCACTTCCGCCACAGACTTTTGCCAGCAAAACGGCAACATCGAAAAAAATTAACACGACAAAAAAATATAATAATAACGAAAAGCAGCAGAAAATTGCTCGCAACTTTGCTGCGTCTTTTGCTGTTGTTTTTGTTCTATTTTGTTGTTGTTTCTTTTGCTTACATTTGCTTTGTGCAATAAAAATAAATAACAGTTTATGAAAATTTGCCAAAATATCAACAGCAACATCAACATCAACATCAAGAGCAACAACGACAACAACAACAAATTGAAGTGACTTTTCCTGTTTTTGGCGGCGGCTTTGGGAACGCGTTCTGCTTGGATTTTCATTCTATTGTAAAAAGCTTTTTCGTAGCTGCCCATTTAAAAGGCGTTGACAGCAGTCAGCAGTGCAAACCCCCTCTTTCCATTCGCCCCCCGCACCTTAGTAGCAACTCCCACCCGCCCATTAAACACCCCTCATAGCAAATTTGTGCTAACGAGTTGTCGTCATTCGTTTGGACTGCTAAAAAAAAAAGAAAATAAAATAAAGAAAACCTAGCTGAACTGAGCTCCGAATAGGCCCATATGCCCATCATGAACCGATGCTGCCAATGCTGCCAATGCTGCCTGATGTGCTCCCCCTCCTTAGTGTTGTCTTTGTGCTAAATTGAACCAATTTTTTTGTGTTTTTTATATAACTTTTTTTGTGCTCGTTTTTTGTGTTTTTTAACTGCTATACGCTTTCATTTTGTTTGTTTTTGCATGCATGTGTGTGTGTGTGAGTGTGTGTGTGTGTATTTGTATATTTGTGCTTTATGTGCGCCCAGCGCTGCGCTTATTTTGCAGCACTTTGCGCGTCAAGTGAGTAAAAACCCGAGCAGAGCTCTACGAATGCGCTTTCAAAGCGTCGAGCTGTCTATGCATCTATTCATGCGTGCCGTGGCCCTCCAATCTCCCAACTGGGCCTATTTTCAAAGCACACACAAACACACATACACATGTTTTTTCCTGCATATGTGTGAATTAGAGATGGGCACGTTCGTATCATCGATATTGTTATTATGCGACCCTATTTTGCTGACTTTTATGGCTTTCACACGCTCGAAAAAAAGAGGGAAGGAAACACAATATGACGTTCACATTATTTTAAAATTTGCTCAAATGTTGATTTCTTTTTATAAATGGAATATTTTACCTCATTTTGTTTCCCTTTAAATGATTACATTTTTTTATGCCTAGCTAATACTGCAAGTTGTAATATCTTGTGAAATAAATTAATAGTAATAAAAAGGCAGTTTAGCTTGATCTTAGGCAAGCCTAGCAAGCTTATCTTGTATTATAATTATTTTATACTGTATAATAAAATGTGGTTCCTAAATACCAAATTTCTGTAGTCTAATATTAAGCTGGCCTGGCTCGAGTAAACATTTTTTGTATTTAATAACTTAAAAATAATAAAAAATAAATTGTCTTTAAGCTTTTTCACGCATTTGTTTGATGAAGAATCTGTTAATGGGAATCAAAGTAAACTTGGGATATTTTAAGTGTATTTATTTAGTACATTTTTTCGATTTCAAGTATAAATTTATTTCTTACGCAGTTAAATTAAATTAAACGTATTAGCTGAGTATAATTTGCTTCACTTAAATATTTAACTTGTTGTTTTCACCGATTGTATTAAAAGTCAGTAAATATACATATATTTGCAATGAAACATATTTACTAACATTATTTGATATGAATATAAGTGTTGCTTAATCACGATAATACCGAATCACATTTCTATTTGCACATCTCGAGCACAATGTCTATGCCTATCGAGCCGTGTTTGTTTGTGTGTGCATGTTTGCAATTGCAGATTTGCAGCCAATGCAGCAAGATTTGGAGTGGGAAAGGAAGTGGGAGTGGCTGCGGGAGGTGGGAGGTGGGAGGTGGGAGTGGGCGTGCGTGAGGTGTCTGTGGCACGGCACCTACCACGCTGATGGGGAGCTGTCGGCGACTCCAGCATACGTAGATATGTGCGCGTTCAGCGTCTCCAGCTGCATCTCCGTCTCCATCTCCATCTCCATCATCGTCGCTTGTCTGTCGTCAGCTGAAGCTGAAGTTGAAGCTGCGGCAACTGCGGTGGCAACTGGCGCGGCTCGTGGCTGCCACTGCCACTTGGTAACTGGTAGCCGGGGTGGCAGTTCGCGGCTGTTGCCATTGCATTTTCGGTCATTATTCAACGTCATTGCAATTTGGCGCTGCTGCCGCTGCCGTTGCCGCTGCCGTTGCCGTTGCCGCTGTGGCAGCTTCAATGATGCATAATTTGTAGCGTTATATAAATGCAAGCTCTGTTGATATTTTTTATGCTAATTGCATGCAAGTAAAACTTAATACACCGCACACACACACACACACACACACATACGCGGTTGGCTGTAATTATGTGCGCCGGCGAAAAAAGAAAGTTGACAGTTAGGTGGCGTCAACTGCAGCAAACAGCAACGGCAACAGCAGCAGCAGTCGCAGCAAACAAGTTGCAACAGTTGCAGTTGTTGTTGCCGCTGTCTTCTGGTTGTTGCTGCAGTCGCTGCTTATGACGGGCCGCTCGTAACGAGCATATATGTATATATATATATATACATATATATATACACCTATAGCAACATGTGTACAGTTAGGTGTTTGCATCTGATATATGCAATTATGCATGACGTTCAGATCAATGCGATAAAGCAGCCGCAGCAACAGCAATATTCAGGAGAGAGCGACAACAACCAACACCTCAAAAAACAAAAACAAAAACAACAGCAACAACAACAACAAAAAAACAGACGAAATAATAAAATTTCTGCAAAATATTGGGTTAAAGATCTGTAACGTGTGAAGTTGGCTGCGGATGTTGTTTATAGCGGTTTATAGCGCTTGCAACTGTAATTTATGGCAGAACGCGGAGGCAGGCCATGAGATGTTGCTGAAAAGCTGCGCGTGTGTCGCATTTTAAGCAGAATATGTGGGTGGAACATTATATACTCTTAATGCACTCATTTGCATATATAACTCCTATCTTTGGGACAAAGCACAATTTAATTTAATGTCATAAAATAGTTTACGTTGTAGCCACGGGCTAGTTTATTCTATGATCCAATAATAAGTTCAGCACTAAAATCAACTTATTGCGGCCAATTTAAGATAGCTGAAGGGAGAGTCCTCATCCGTCTGCACGTTTGCTGCCTGCAGCTAAAAACCGGCTCGCTGTGCAAAGCATTTCCCTCTAGCCACATCTAAGTATCCTGCTGGCGTGCATGTATATAATAAGGGACAGTTATCTCCAAATAATGCAGAAATTCTACTTCCATCCTAGAAATAAGCATGCACAAAGTGCCATAAAATGTGAATTAATATTCAAGCTGCAATTGTTTCTCACACCTTTTAGTGGCCGACCTTAAACTAGAGTTAGTTGAGCAAGTTGACGAAGGAACTTGATATAATTGGTAAAAACAACGCCGTTGGCCAATTAATTAAGTTTAGTGCGCACCATGACACAGCTTGTTGGCATATGCTGCTATAAAAGCTGCCATAAAAAACGCTTTAGGTACCAAATTACAAGTCAAACTCTGGCGGAAGCAGCCGTTAAAAGGCACTTAGTAGCGCTTTGGCAGCACCCAAAGTACCCCTCACCAATATGCTGCTGCTGCTGCCGCTGCTGCTGCTGCTGCTTTAAGGCAAACATAAAAATTCATTAGAAGCGCTTTCAATAAATTATCAAGCTGCATTAATATACGCTCGATGCGCACTTGAATATGCGCTATCAATGGTCATTAATCTGCTGGAGGAGGACGACGACGACGACATCGACAAACGTTCATGTTGACGAGCTTCGGTTCTTGATAGCCCCGTATACATCCTTTTGCCCTTAAACAAGCCAAATTGGCTATGCAAAATAGAAAAGAAAAATATATGGTAGTATTCCAATTGCAGAGCTACAAGTTCTATGCTCGATTGTTGGTTATGTGTGCGTGCTCGTGTATGTTGTTCAAGTGCTGCCAATTAACAGAGCAGCCCTAGCAGCAGTGCGAATCGATATTTACTCAATTAATTTATTACTTCCGCCAGCAACGACAGCGGCAGCGACAGCAGCAGCGATTTTTCATTCATAAAAAAAAGTCAGCTCGCAAAAGTTGGCCAACAAAAGCTGATGAAGCGTCGTCAGCGTCGCTGTCAGCGCCTAAGCGCGTCGTGCGAGTTTTCGAGTTTTCGAGTTTTCGAGTCACTCTCTGCCACAGGAAGCAATCATCGTGCTACAAGTCATATTAACTTACGTTGGGCGCACAAAAACAAAATAAAAACCCAAACGATACCCCAGACCCCAGACTATAGCACGCAGAATCACAGCAAAAGCAAAAACAGAAGCTGAAGCGAGCCAGCTGGGCCGGTTCCAGCTACCACAGATCGCCGCTTCAAATGGAGTGGAGCTGGAGCGCTGGAACTGTGCCTGGATGGTCAGCATATGTTGTCCGACAACTTTGCGCATGCGAAAGTTGAGCTCGGAGTGCATGAAACTATCAATGAAGGAGGCCTCTTCGACTTTAACTTGTGCTTCCCAGGCCAGCTAAATGCGAGCAGGTGCACCTCGCCGATACTTCAACACAAACGTGTACACACAAACGTGCTTAAACACACACACTCACACACACACACACACACAAATTTCATAATGATGGATGGCTATGAGTTGTCTGTTTTGCTTGAGTGTGTGTGTGTGCGACGCGCCTAAGCCGGTTTTGGACAACAGCAGTTGTGAGTCTCTTATTCCCCTCCGCTGCCTCAATTAAACTGCCAGAGAGACCTGGCCGAAAACCCACAAAAGTGTACGTTAACTGTGTCCCAAAAAAAATGAAATAATAAACAACATAAATAAATAAAAAAAATTGAATTAATAACAAGACGCGACAATGTGAAAATTGTTAAACGTCGTGTTTTTGTTTTTTCAATTTGCTTTTGCAATTACCAAGAATAACTGCAAGAGTTAACAACAAGCATAATAAGTAATGTCCAATATTGGGTCAAATTGAATAGTAATTGAAAATTTACCAAATATGGACATAAATAGGTGTGGGAAATATAACAAAGTTCTTATAGTTTGTTTTATATATTAAAACTTTTTTAGAAAACTTGTAACTTTTCTATGCAAAATGGAAATAATAAAAATATGCTTTAGATGATTATCTTAATACATATATATTTTCAGAGAAGGTTTCAGACAATATAGAAATAAATATAAATACAATATGCCAAAAATATTTGAGTAAAACTCTTGAAAACAAAGTATTTGAAATTAATAAAAAGAAATTAAGTTAACTTTCAAGCAATAAATATTAAAAGAATATATAAATATAAATATATAAATAAGTTTCGCTATATCTACAGATACAAAAGCTGTAATTGGGTTGAGGGCTATCAGTAGGAGGATTTATATAAATGTACCTAAATAATTAATAACTGACTGCTCCTACGCATCGTGACTGAAACAATCTTTTTTAAGTTAGTAACTGTTTAACATTAGCAACAAGCAGATTAACAACAACAACAACAAAGACAACAACACAGACAGCAGCAGCAGCGGCAGCGGCAGCGGCAGCGGCAGCAAGTTGGCTCTTGGCTTTTGGCTGCGTGTTAATTTTGACAAATGAACATTTTGGTTGGCGGGCATGTGGAGCATTATTCCCACCCGGCTTGTCTATAATTTACAAATTCAGACTAAACAGCGGACTGCGGCGGCTTTGCTTAATTATGGCTTCCATCGCTGACTGGCCTTTGTCTTGTCTCTTGTCTCTAGTCTTGGCCTCAAACTAATCAGCTTGAAGCCATTAATCTGACCAGTGTGCCCGTGTTTCATGTTGCAGTGCGAGCATATCTTTTGGCCATGGTGTCGCTTGATTATCTAACATTTGGCTGGGGCCCGAAGACAGTTGTTATGCTCGAGCAGTTTTCAAAACGCCGTCAGATAACTTGAATTTCTGGCCCGACGCGCTTGACTGGCTGTGTTCAGTTCTTAGACCAAGCGACGTTTGGGTTGAAGTTGAAAATTAAATGCTGATTTTTATATCTATATATATTGCGTCTGTAAATAAACGATATAAAATCTGTGGACTTCACCCGCATTTGTTCGCACGCACCTACATGCATAAAGCTTAAAACTTAATGAACACATCCTTGAAAATATAGATAGGTAATACGAGCATTTTGGTCTGCAATCAGACAGCCATTAAACTTTTGAAAAACAAACGAGCTGGCTTCTTTAAAGCCGAATACAAACAATCCCACAGTTAAAAAGTTTAAATCTGCATACATAAATAATATGAAAAAGGCAAGCACAATACTCGAAAATAAACTAAAAAACTTTTCAACAGACCCGCAAACTCATTCATGGATACTACGTGAGCGTGCGGGTACAAGGCAATAAAAATAAAATACAACATAAAAATCAAATGGAATTGCATACATAATATTTGCATATACTTATTTATAGTTGATTTAATGAGTAAAAACGAAGAGCCACAGGCTTAAAAATGCAATGGACTGAGATAGTTCCGAATCCTATAAATTTAAATAGTACGCTTAAAATTTTATTAATTCCGCATTTTTTTGCAGTCACATGAAATTTAAACATTCGCGACTTTTAGAATTAAGCTAAATGCAATATTGTTTAATGAGCAGGAATTGTTGATTTTAAGCTTGGAATTTACGATTCTGATATTTTCTTAATTTTGGTTTTTAATTCACAAATTTTATGCACATTTTTTATGCTTTTTGTATATTAAGCAGTTTCCTACAATAATTTGTTTTGTGTTATGCGATTATTTATGAAGGCAACAATTTTGTTTATTTACCAAAATTTATTGGACATGCTTTATAATCTATGACTTGTTTTAAATATATTTATATCATGAGTTGAGTTAAATGCCTTTTTATTATAATTTGAGCTTAAAATTTGTTAATGCAGTGATGTTTTAAATTCTTCTAACCCAGTTACGGGCTAAACTCATTTCTAAGTCTCACACTTAGACGTCTACAAAGTTCAACACGTCACTAAAAACAGCAAAAATATGTAGTTTGACCTTTTGGCGAGACAGACCGAAAAAACAGCTCGGCAAGTCAAGACATTCAGAAAAGCTAGAGAAAAATATATAATGCAAAGCCAGCGGGCCAATTGGGCCCAGACATTATAATTATGCAGCTGCCACATACACCAGCCAGCAGCAACAACGGCAACGGCAACGGTTACGGCAACGGCAACGGCTGCGGCAATGGCAACAGCCAAGTGTGGCATGCAATGGCTTCGTGTCTTGGCATTTGGCAAACGACAAGTGCAGCCGTCGATCGCTGCCAGAGCTGTCGATCCGGCGATCCGTCGATCCGCCAATTCGCAGAGCGTATTAAACTAAGTCAAAGCCAGGTGCGTGCTCTGGGTGCCCGAGACAGAGCGACCAGTTCACTGTAGATACATAGCTTAAGCTAGAGCTGTAGCTGGAGCTGGAGCTACGCTTCGAATAGCCCCTCGCATTGGCCAGTTAAATTAAAATTCAGTTTGATATGCGCTACAGCTCAAAGCCCCGGCGCGTCGGTCTTTCGGTAGGGGATTGTCTGTCCGTCGCAGCCGGCCCACGTCTTTGTCGTCTTTGTGAGCCATTCATATGGCGGTTGCCATTCATAAACCCGTATTTGAGGCACGTAGGCTGTGGCGACGGTTCAGTTAGTTAGTGGCACTCGAACTGGTTTTCTAAGCCGTGGCTAGCGCTAAATGTTGATTTTGATTTCTTTATGAGTATATGTTATGTTATGTATATATGTGTGTGTATTACTGTACCATTTTCAAATGGCCAAGCTCGCCAGATTTCTTATTCAAATACCCTACAGCGCTGTGGGTTGTGTCAATGGAGCAGCTGCCGCTCTCCCGCTCTGCGGCTCTGTGGGAGTGTGTGGGAGTGTGGGTGTGTGGGTGTGTGAGCTTAGCTTAAAGACCGGTAGTCTTGCCGTTAAGAACCAAACTTAACGCGTTAAAAGCAACGCCAACCCTCGCCGAAGCCTTGCTGTACTTAACACAACAACAAAAAAACCAACCGAAAAAATGTTATTTAATTTGCCTGCCACAGAGTACAACAGCAACAACAACAACAACAGGATTAAGAACAAGAAGTGCCACAAACTTTGCCCATTTGCAGACAAACACCCGCCCAAGTTTTACGAGCGCACTAAATAATATTTTGTTGCATATTTTAAGGCATCGGCGCTTCTTCCTCATTGCTATATTGTTCCAACTTTCTTTTCTATACATAAGTATGTATATATTTTCACTGACTAATTTATTTTCATAGACTGCCGACGCAGCTTTTTTATATATTATTATTTTCTTTTTTGGTTCTGGCCTAGGTGTTGTCTATGATTTTTATGCTTGCCCAAAATTTATGACTAATAAAATTTGTCAATTTTTTTTCATAAATACATTTTTTCCCCTCCGACGGCTCTGCGGGATGTGTGGGTGTTAAAGATCTTTAACCCACGCATCTGCGACAACAAAAACAAAATTGCTTGGACGGGCTTTGACAATCGGACGAACGTATAAACCAACGAATGTTTTGTTGAGTGGCTTACAGTCATAAAATCATCAAATCTATTACAGCTCTCTGCTGTTTTATTATTAAAAAAAAAAAAAAAGAGATATAAGCAACAACAACAAACAACAAAATTCGGCAAAATTGGTTTGTATTTCGTTTTGTTATTTTTTCGGCTCTTCCGAATGCTGTTAAATTTGGTTTCAAAAGTGTTGTTTAGCTTTAGTGGTTTTTTTTTTTGGCCTCACTAATGCCAATATTCATATGTATTTTTTATATTTTTGTTGAAGTTTACGAGCTCCATTTGCTGCTTATTTGGTATGGGTTTTAAAATTTCGAATACATGTTTAACAATTTTGGGTGCTTAGCTAAATATTTTTGCATTTAAATTGTGAGTTGAAAAGAATTCTATACCAAATGCCAGACTTAATTTACTAATTGCCTCGCCCGCATGGGCCTGCCGCAAAATACTTTCAATTTTTGGAAACAATTTTTCGTGCTGCGGTCAAACAGAGACAACACCAAAAAGTATATAAAAAAAAGAATGAAATAAAACAGAAAGTATTTTGTTGCATATTTAAAAAATAGTTGACAGCCGCAGAGTTCAAAAGGGGCAATAATTTTTATTAATTAATTAAGGATGAAAGCGCCGGTTAACATTGAAGCGGCAGCAGCCGGGTGCACATCTTCTTCGTTCCAGTCTCCAGTTCATGTTCATCTAAAATGCTCATGAAGCAGAAAATAATTAATGTTAATGCTATGGCTGGCTGGGTTACTTGGCCCTGTTCCTCTGTTCCTCCTGCCCCTCAACGGGCACTGGTCTGCCCCGAGAATGGCGCTCTAATTTGTGCAGACCGCAAAGTTCATAGCAAATTAGTTGATTAGTTTAACGTCGCTGCCAAAGAGCCTGTCCGTTTTTGGCAGGCAGACGGAGAGGGGGGTACGGGTAGTGGAAGGGTGTTCCTGGTGTGTGTGTGTGTGTGTGTGTGTAACCATTTGATATGGCTGGTCACATTTGTTCAGCTGCAAATTTTATAATTCAATCAGTGCACACAAATACACACAGACAAACAAACAGACAGTCAGGCAGACAGTCAGACAGACTTGGTAATGCGGCAATTTGTGTGAAATTTACCAAGAGCTTCGCAGGCTCAGAGCGGCAGCAGAGAAAGTGACTGAGAGAAAGAGCGAGGGAGAGGGAGAAGGAGACCAATTCTGGGAACCATTGCCATTGCCATTGAGAATGTTATTGTGGGCTGTGCGATTCGCGTGAGTCAAATGCGTTTTATTTTGAATTTATTAAGCGTGCCCAAGGCGAACATTAAATGCTCGCTCCGTGACACTGGGGAAGGACTGAGGCTGGGCAGAGCCATAAAGATAGCCGAGAGCACAGACAATAAAGGAGAATATTGAAATCGACGGCACGAGTGAATATGAAAGATGAAGTCTGGATAAAGGATGTTGGCAATTTTGTTATTGAAAAGATGGAAAACAAGTTCAAAGCGAATCAATATACGAAAATGAGTATATTTGTCTATGCATAGAGGAATAAATACGAAAGCCAACGTATCTTTCATAGATGTTTCAATTGATTTAATACTATTGTTATTCTGTGTTGTTATTGACAGCCAGTCAACAAATAATCTAACGCTATTTCGATAATAAATATTTACCATTTGAAACGCGTATCCGAAAAATATAATAACAAATGATTATGAATATTTTTAAACTGTGATGACGTTGATATTCCAGACAAAGAAACCAGTTAAGCTGCGCTACAAAGATTGATAGACGACTGCTATGCGGGCTGCGATTTATGATTAAAAAACTATTTTAAATATCACAACATGCTGTGAAATTTGAGCATCTATTTGTGGCCATACAATTCGCTTAAATTAGCAATAGCTCTAGCTCTAGAAATAACTAAGCATCTTTTGCTGTACATAAAATAATACGATTCTTGAGATTTGGCTACAATGCGCTACCTTCCATGTCCTTTTGGCTAAACGAAACCAGCTTGGAGAAAACTGATCCAACAATCTGTTGGCCAAAGCGGCTCAGCATCGAGTGCACACACCATTTACTTAGCTGCTTTTCAAATTATAAGCCTTTCCACATATCCGCGCGCGGCGAGGAGAGCTCCTGCTGCTGCTACTGCTGCTGCTGCTGTGTGGTGAGCTCTAAGCCACATGTTGAAAATAATTGTCATGGCTACCCAGAAATCCTTTGCGCAGCGCCATTTAAAACAATTCCAAACACTTTGTGGGCGCTTAACATAGCTGACAACAAATTTGACACCAAAGCCGCTTTAATCAATATAATAAAAGACATTTGTTAAATTAACAAAACGCGCCACGAAAAACAACAACAACAACAACAACAACAAAAACAACAAAAAAAACATTGAAAAAAGGAAGAAATTTTAATTAAATTTATAACGCAAAGCCGCAAAGAGCGCCTAGAAGCTCTTTGGCAAAGATTTATGTGACCGTTAATTTTGTCAAAGTCATTCGTGAGCGTGTTGTTGTTGTTGATGTTGTTGCTGCTGTGCTTGTTCATGTTGTTGCTGACTGTGTGCACGCTAAGTGTCCTGACGCAAAAAGGAGTGCGAGAAAAAACCTCACCGGATTTCCTGTGATATGCCACAATATTTTCCATTAACGCACTGAAGTTGCAGGCAAACACAGCAAACCGAAAACAGAAACAGCGGCAAAACTGGAAACTGGTCTTGATAAGACAGCAGCAGCAGCATCATCAGCAGCAACATCAGCAGCAGCAGCAGAAAGAAACAAGACAAAAATAAGAACAACAACAGACAACGGGTAAAAGACGGCTGGAAAAAACAAAAGCATTGAGCAAAATGTGCGTTGGTCCAGAGTACTAGAGTAGGAGAGTAGCAGTTCCCCGGCCCGGTTTCAGGTTTAGGTCCAGGCCACTTCAGTATGGATTGTCTGTGGACAGCAACATCGCTCGGTCTCTCTTGCACACGGTGTAGGCCTGCCTGCCTGCCAGCCTGCTGTGCGACAGTCGCTGGCTTTATATGAGTTAATGACTTGTAGATAGTTTAACTTACAAAGCAGAGAGGCGTGGAGTACAGTGCACATGAGGTTGGCGCCCGAGCAGGGACTGTGCGAGCAAGGGGTTGCGCTGCTGACCATTAGTGCGACATCCGGCGTTGCGCTTCGCTTGCCATTGCCACACGTAGACGTAGTCTATGCTCAAAACTATTAGCAAGCTTTGCGCCTAGCCTAGGCCAGCTCACACACTCACTTAACTTGTGGCCGAGTTCGAGCTCGAGTCGGAGTCACAGGATCGCCATTGGCAGAGGCATCGGCAGAGGCATTGGCATCGGCATCGGCATCATCAACATCGGCTGGCATGGAACGGTTTTGCGGTTAAGCTATTAGTTTAGTTTGCGTACAATTTGTGGGCCCAGTTGACAATTACAGCCCCTTGGAAGAGCATTTGAGAACCGACTGCTGACTGCTGACTCCTTGCGCCCCGACCACCGACCACCGACCACCGTCCACCGACCACCAGACACTAGCCCCTGGCCACTGGCAACTGGCCACCGGCCAGAACGCATGAATGAAATGGTAAACCGGTTTACTTTAGCCACCTTCTGTTCGTCTTTCATTTACTTCACTTTGCAGCCTGTGTGTTTTCTTCTTTATTTTCTGAACTGTGCTCTGCCAGTGCTTCCTACTGTCACACTTCAAGGATTTCTTTGTTGGCCATCCTGCCCTGCATATGTGTGACAATTACCCATTGCTTATTCTCTTGCATGTGCCAAGGTATACATACACATTTACAAATGTATAAGTACATATGCATATGTAAGAGGGGTTGGGGGGCACCTCTTAATGACACTAAATGAGTTGTAGCCAACCGGAGACGGGGCCTGGGCTTGGCCTCTGTTTTTCTCGTCGCTGTTGTTGTCGTTGTCGTTGTCATTGTCGTCGCAAAACCTGTCAAGTTGTGCAGTTTTGTTGTTGTTGTTGTTGGTTAATTGCCGCAGGAAATGTTCTTGCTGTGGTAGTTGCAGTTGGTCAACTGTCTCTCTTGGTCTTTGGTCTTAATTGCTTGAACTTTGGGCCAAGTTAATGCGACCCTATGCAAATTGAAGCGCGCCCCCAACACCAAGAATAACGAATGACTAACTTGCAGCTGCGGGTGGTCGCTGCATTGCGTTTCCGTTGTGACCAAATCATATCCACAATGGATAGCTCTATTTTATGCAGATGTATATATACATATATATATATGTATATATTTATTTGTAGTTCATTTCGTGCCCAAGTCGAACGGAAATCGAGCTCGTTTCAAGACCGTGCAGCCTCGGCCTGTCGGCTGTTGTGTACGACAAATAATCAATTAATCCATTGATGAAGTCCACGACAGCGACGTTTATTTGTTGAACCATTTGTAGGCACGTCTCACGCAGTGCTTGGATGTTTGCCTCTGCTGGTTCCTGTCCCGCACAGTGGCACAAAAACTATGCAATCAATTATACATATTCTTATAAAAACATATTGTCTTTTTTTTTTAACCAGTTTAATTTAGCTTTGGCTTGTCTGGGAATTGAATTATATGGAATGGAACTAATTGAACTTGTTTTGATTGGCAACCAAGTTTCAAATGAGCTGAGAATTATGTGTTGCTTTCTGAATGTTAATTAATAGCAGTAGCTAAATTCCAATTTGAAATATGGATTGACTTAAATTGATTTAAAAATGAGATGCTATTTGGGAAATAAAAACGTCATTAGAGATATATGGAACTGAATATTAATTTAACCTTCAGCGTTGGCTTTAATTAGCACTTTTTACACATTAACAAATGAGTAATGCTTATAAGCTGCCTTATATTATCTACTAACTTTTGAAGTTTGAATGTTTGAGTCCCTTGGGCAAGACATTTAACCAGAGCTCCCACTTTATTTTATAAATTTAATATACTTTTCTAGATCTTAGCTTTTGAAAAGTTTGTCATGATTTTTCTTCAGCCCTTCGGGCAAGTTTTCTATGACCTAGTGACACTGTGCGTGCTTTTATACGTATTACCTATGTAGATTGCTCTAATGCTGATTAGGTCGACGACAACACACACACTCGAACACATACACAGCTAAGTAGTCGGTTCAATTTGGTATCGAACGTGGCCTGCTCTTTTCTTTAAGACATTTTAATGCTAATGAGCCGCAAGCTGGAGACCTACATCGTTTCGGTGTGGGTTGATATAGCGACACACAGACTGGCAACGGGCAGACCATGATGAAGACTGAGACTCAGACGGACGGACGGGCGGACGGACATGTCCATGTCTCAATGACAGTCTGAAAGTGCCCTGACACATACACCTACGCACATGTGAGCCATGTGTGTGCGAAACAAATAAAAAAAAAAAACAAGAAAAATAAAAGTTGTTCCAAATTAGTGAGATGTGACTGGGCTGCGTCGTTGGGTCTTACGCTTAAGTAATGGTTATTTTATGTGTGGGCTGCGAAATGTAGGTAACTGTAACTGTGACTGTGAGTGTGACTGGGCCGTGTGACAGGTCGATTCGTCGATTGCTTTGCCAATTGAACTAGGTGCTCGCTGCCGCCTGCCGCCTGCTGCAGTTGCCAACTACGTGCGCAATTGTCGAACGTGCCGATTAACAATATGCGAATTTTCTCTTTCTCTTTTCTCCCAGTTGGCGTCACCTGCAGTGCCCAGGTAGTCAGCCCCTCGGCCGCCTCGCCCGCTGTGCAAAAGTTCCGCGTTACCCCCCACGATCTACAAATACTGGAGGGCACAGATACGCTGATGCGCTGTGAGGTGTCCTCGCGCGCAGGGAAGGTTCAATGGACAAAGGACGGCTTCGCGTTAGGTTTCTCAGCAGTAATTCCCGGTTTTCCGCGCTACTCGGTGTTGGTGGATGCCGCCCATGGCATATATAATTTGCAAATTAAGAACGCCACGCTCGAGGACGACGCTGAGTACCAGTGCCAGGTGGGCCCGGCCGCTGGCAACCCGGCCATACGCGCCAATGCCAAGCTCAGCATTGTGGCAGCACCCAGCAGCATTTCCATTGATGGCTATGCACGCAACGCCAAGGTGGAGGTCATCGAGAGTCAAAACCTTACGCTACAGTGCATCACCGAGAATGCCAATCCGGCGGCAGAGATTGTCTGGTATCAGGGCGAGACGCCGATGACATTGGGTAAGGTCTTAACTCGAGCTTGTCCATTTCGACTTGTCTAACTTGGCTGCCTCCTGCAGCGCCCATTGTCTCAATAAATCAAACATCGGCCAAGCGTTTCCGCACCAGCTCCACGTTGCATCTTTCTCCGCGTTCTGACGATGACTACAAGGAATTCTCGTGCGAGGCGCGACACAAGGCACTGCCTCCGGATGTGCCCATGCGCGCTCAAGTGCAGCTCTCTGTGCTATGTAAGTCAAGAAACCCCCAAAATTGTATTCGCCAGCAACTAAGTCTCACTTCTACCACATCCCAACAGACCCACCTGGCCCGCCATTCTTTGAGGGCTATAGCCAAGGTGAGACTTTGCGTCGTGGTCAGGAGGTTCAAATCGCTTGCCGGAGTCGTGGTGGCAATCCTCCAGCACAGTTGGTTTGGTATCGCAATGGCGAGGTCATCAGTTCACCGCAACGCACGTCGGGTCGCCTCTCGGAAAATGTGTACAAATTCACGGCCAATGCATCGGATAATGGCGCCAATTTGGTCTGCGAAGCTAAAAACCTGCTGTCCAATACTCCGTTGCGTGCCGAACTTAATCTGACTGTCCTATGTAAGTTGCGCAGATTAGCCTTAAGTCCCCAGTTGCTTGTAACGCCAAGCTCATTCTATACAGACGCACCTAAGGATGTTTTCCTGAGCGGCGCTACACATGCAAAAGTCGGCGACGCTGTGCAGCTGAACTGCGTGACAGCTCCCTCCAATCCTCCGGCGCGCATCAACTGGTCCATGAATGGGCGTCCATTGAATAACAGCACCTACAAGACGACAATCAGCGCTGATGGTGGCTGGGTGAGCAGCTCCAACATAACATTGAATATCGATTCTCAGAGTCGGACCTTTATCACCGTTTGTCATGCGCTTAACGCGGAGCTCTCTCAGAATGTTGTCGGTTCGCACACGGTGAATGTTTTGTGTAAGTGGATCAGGAACCTAGGGTCAATTACGCGCAGTTTGCTTTAGCCGCTTCTGTTCCACAGATCCTCCCTCGCCGCCACTACTGACCGGCTACAACGATGGTGACATTCTCATCTCCGGCTCGATTCTGAAACTGCAATGCAGCTCCGCTGGTGGCAATCCACCACCCACTTTGCAATGGTACAAGAACGATAAGCGCTTGAATGCCGCCTCGAAGGTGACCGATAACAAAATCAGCTCAGAGCTCTCTTTGCTGGTGAATGCCTCCGATAACAATGCCATCTACAAATGTGAGGTTCAAAATGCAGCTATTGAGATACCATTATTCGCCACGAAGACCCTCGGCGTACACTGTAAGTAATTCGAGTGACTCAAGCATTCTGGGCTGGTTCCTCATCTATTGTGATTGCTTTGCCCATTTAGTTCCGCCGGAGACAGTCAAAATAAGTGTTGCACCCAAGAACCTAGTGCCCGGCATTCGAGCCAAACTCATCTGTGACTCCAGCTCGAGCAATCCACCAGCGAAAATCAGCTGGTGGAAGGATGGCATACCAGTGGAAGGACTCAATCTGGCCAATAGGCCAGGTCTCTGGGGCGGTTCAGTGTCCACACTGGAGATGCACGTGAACATTACCCAAGATCTCGATGGCTCCATCTATACCTGTCAGAGTCACAACGAAGTACTGCAGCGCAGCGTTCATGAGACCATTAGCCTGGACATACTCTGTAAGTGCCTCCAACCAATCCATTGTCGATATATCTCATCTGAATAGCCACCTCTGTCGTGAATAGTTCCGCCCAAGTTCGACGTTGCTCAGATTACAAGCTTTGTGGGCGTGGAAGGCGCACCACTACAAGTGGAACTACATGCCAGTGGTAATCCCATGTCCATTAGCTATACCTGGACCAAAGATGGCCTGCCCATTAGCAGCAACCCCTTGAGCGGCCAGCGCCTGATATCTGATGGACCTCGTCTCAATATAAGTCGCCTGGGCCGCAATGACGCCGGAGTCTATGTGTGCGAGGCACTCAACACACAGGGCACAGCCATGCTGGAGATTCAAGTGATTGTAGAATGTAAGTAGTCATAGGGTAGCCGTAGCCAAGGCGACCTCGATAGGTTGGCCAGTTGCTGATTTTGCTTTTCAATTAGATGCACCCATTATTACCTCTGTCACCGAGGGTCAAAGCTTTGCATCTGGAGCACAGGCTGTCCTCGCCTGTCAAGTGCAAGCCCGCCCACTGGAAGCAGCCCATGTGCGTTGGTCACGACCTGGCTACGATTTAGCCACACGCACCACTTCGACCTTTGAGAACAACACGGCACTATTGCACATTGATAATGTTCAGCGAGGGGATATTGGCAATTTCACTTGCACTGTGGACAATCAACGTGGACCACCAGCTTCAAAGAATGTTGTCCTTGTCGTACAGAGTAAGTAGCAAAGCATCTTCTGTGCAATCCTTTATAGCAGCTAACATCGAATCCTTTATTGATTGCAGCATCCCCAGAGATTGATCACTCGCCCGCCTACACCCGCTTTGCAGCTCGTTTGGGCGTTCGGGCACAGCTCATTTGCCGTGCTTTGGCCTCGCCGCAGCCCAGTTTCATTTGGCGTCGCCATGGCAAGGATCTCAAGATGCAGCGACGCAACAAATTCACGAGCGTCGAGCGCCAGGTGGATCCGCTGCACTTTGAATCCGCTTTGCTCGTGGAGAGTACCTCGGCGGATGACTATGGACAGTACGAGTGCGTGGTGCGTAATTCAATGGGTCAGGCCAGTACAACTCTGGAGTTTAGTAAGCCAACGCGGCCGGATACGCCTCTGCAGCTGCGGGTGGGCAATGTCAGCGATACGAGCGTGGAGTTGATGTGGACACCTGGCTTTGACGGCGGCATGCAGGTGTATTATCGCGTGCGCTTCAAGCAGCAGGGTGAGGATAAATACAAGTACATGGACGCCAAGGTAGGCCAACAAAACATCACGCTGGAGGATCTAAAGCCCGGCGGCACTTACTTCTACTCTGTGATGGCGCACAACGAGGCAGGCGGTAGCAAATTTCTGCCGGACATCAAGCTCACCCTTAGCAAGGGCTCTCAGCCGCATTCTGCGGAGTATACCGAAAAGGATGAGCTGCCCAATGTCATGATCATTGGCATTACTTCCGCGGCCATGGTGCTGTTGGTGTTGAATGCTGCACTTGTAGCCTGGTTTGTTATAAGGCGGCAGAATAAGTCACAAGGCGAAACGGAGCCCAGCAATGATGATGCCTACTCCAAGGATGACAATCAGTCTGTCTATAAGGTAAATAGGCTACAGCTAATAGCAAATATTGAACTGCAGACTGATTGGACTAATCCTAACCAGCTGCCCATCACTGCATTGCAGGCGGACGTCCAAAAGAAGGCGGCCGCTTCCACATATCTCGTCGAGAACGTGGACATCATACAGTCGACGGCATATCCACCCAAATACCAGGAGAGCTCTATGTGCACGCCACCCTATCCGCTGTGCAATCCAGATTTCACGCGCACCCTGCCCAATCCCAAGCGGCATAGTCAACGCAACAGCGCAACGGGCCTGATTGAGGGCATGCCCATGCGCGCCAAAGATGATCACATGCTGATCTCCAATGGCCTGTATATACCATCTCCATCACCTGCCTCCTCGTTGGTCATCAAGGGCAGCTACATATCATCGCCATCGCCAGCGCCGCCAGCCGACGGCTCCTACTTCAATATGAGCGACAAATACATGTCCTATCCACCAGTGGTGAGTCAAATATTTCATTTAAAATAGTTACTAGTTAGTTTTTTCTTTTCTATTATTTCTTATCCGAGAAGAAATTTTCATTTAATAGAGCCAGAATAACGACTCTCGTCCCCTCATTAGTAGGATTTTAGGTTATTTATACTGGCTTATTATATTTAATACCTATTCTCTTTTGCTCTTCTCCCTTCTTCTCATGATTTTATTCGACAGACCTACTAAACCATGCAGCACGTCAAAGACGAAAGACAACAAACACCAGCCAAGCCCAGCTGGACTGATTGACATCACACATCACAAAATAAAGCCAACACCAAAATTAGAAACAACACCAACAACGGATATACTCATAATGAAATTGAGATAGAGTCGATTTCAGTCGATAGGAGGTTTTTGTTGATGCTTTTTGCTGGGGTTTGGTTGTTGCTGTTGCAAGTTTTTTGTTTTCTGTTTATAATTATTACTAAATGACGTTGATTATTATGGAGCGCAAATGGAGGAAACATGTTGAATGTATTTTGAGAAAAGACATTTGCATGCGGCGCTCGAAGGCTGTGATAAGTACCTGTATCCAAGGCTCTCCACTCCACTCCAACCGAGTCGACACGACTCGGCCAACCGCATCATGATACCCAGCACGCACATCAAAACTTGGATCCACATCAATCAATCG
The DNA here is from genome assembly GCA_035045885.1 of Drosophila borealis. Classification (NCBI taxonomy): domain Eukaryota; kingdom Metazoa; phylum Arthropoda; class Insecta; order Diptera; family Drosophilidae; genus Drosophila; species Drosophila borealis. The sequence continues at coordinate 3,065,064 of JAWNOR010000007.1, read as the reverse complement.
ATGCGATGCCGATGCCGATGGCGATGCTGATGCCAATGGCAATGGATTAGCCTTTGGGGCAGGTGCGCAACCCACTCTACAAATGCTTGCCCCCTCTCATCATCAACCAACACAAATACAACCAATACAAATACAACAACAACAACGACAAGAGAAGAAATAGAAAAAGAAGAAGAATAAGCAGCAGCATTAGTGGATACAAAACAACACTCAAATATTAATTTGTAGGCATTTTTCTTGATATTAAGTAGTAGCAATTACGATTTTTAGCATTTAGCGTAAATATTAACGAGTCTGTTGAGTCGTGACTCATTCTCATTAGCAGTTGTTCAAGTTTAAGCTCTAGACATACCAATATCTCGATATACCTTCATGTAAGCCCAATAGGCGTAACGATTTTCAAAGCAAAAAAAAAATGTTTAAAAAAAGAAAAACAAACGATTCAAAATCACAAGAAAACAGAAGAAAATCCTTAAGCGTATTTCAATTATAAAAATATTTTTAAGCGTGACTTTCGTTAGATTTAAGAGCCAATTTAAAATAGTATAAGTGCATACACATATACAAACACAAACATATATATGATATACCATATTTACACAAATCTAACGACTTTTTATCATGCATGACAATAAAATATATACATGATAAAATATGCGTACACGCGCAAGCGCCAAAAATTATGTTAAATAAAAAACAACAGCAAAGGGAAATACAAACGCGAAAATTAAACAAAATGTTAATTAAACTTAGACTTCAGATCTTTGCATTTAAACAAGATAAGCATGTGTACTATATAAAATCAAATTTAAATAAATTATATATGTAATTAATGAAATTAATATTTAAAATATTTCACATCAAAGAAAAACAAAATATTTAAAACGAAAAAAATAAATACAAAAAAAAAACACCCACAACAAATTTTTGTAACTTCAAACAAAAGTATTTGAATAAATAACTTACAAATTTTTAAAAATTAAAAATCAACATATTCTTCTATCCATCTTATTTATGGGATTTCTGTGGATGCCCGCTGGATACTTAACGCCCACGAATGGCCGCCGTTGCCTAGCCACCTGCTTCATTATGCCACATGATTCGGCCGCAGAGCTCAAATTTGTCTATTGCCATCAATCAGCGCTTGGCTTTGTTCATCATTCTTGTGCCACCATTTTTGCTGTGGGCTCCATTAGGTAGGCGTGCCGGCTTACACCTTAAATGCTGCCTAATTGTTTTTGGGGCCAGACTTAACGGCGTCGGCTTTTTGCTTAGAAATTTTATTAATTAATAGCGTCGCTGCTCCGCTTAATTAATGACACATTTAATAATATTTATTTCTTAATTTATGGAGGCTGCATTAGCGGATCATAGAATTAGTCTGGGCCAGCTTTCACTGCCCCCAGAATTAAGTCATTTGCATGCCATGTTGTCTACGCCAAGAGCGGGTATTTATCTGGAAATCTATGAAATTTTCCCTCTAGTTACCTTATGTGATAAAGGTGCACGTTAAGTCGGGGTTTCGGGAAATTCCTTGCTCATGTGTGCAAAAATCGCGAAAAACCTTCGTCTGAAACTTTTGTGTTTACCATTCGATAAGCCTCAATCTCGTTTTCAAAGATCATTGTTCAAATTCATTTGAGTGGTGTTTTACACTTTTCGAAAACTGCATTCCCTATTGGTGGAAAGGGGAGTCAAAACTGTAAAAAGTGCGATTCAAAGATTTTTTTGGTGAAGTTTCAAGTGTTGTCCGATTTGCCTTAAAGCTCTACATAAGAATTTAATGAATACGTTTTTCAGCGATTTGGGAAATTTCACCCGCAACAGTGGTAAATTGGCAGAAAACGGTTGAATGAACATTTTTTGTTTACCGTCCGATTGGTTTCAAAATCATTTCCAAAGATCTTTAAGAGAATTTATTGCTTACGTGCCACGGGAAGGCGGAGACCCGCTAGTACATATATATAAGTATATATAAGACTGTTTGTTCTGGCTGGTTGACAAGCCGGTTGATAGACTGGTGATCGCCGCACAGCACGAAGTTAAATTTATTTACAATGGTTAACCTTTATGCAAATTCCACTCGCAAACATGAAAAATCGATGAAAAAAGGTTGTAATTTTTTGGTTTACCATTCGATTTATATGCGATGGTATGTTTTCTCATATCAAACGCAGACAAGAGTTTTTTTACTTTTTTAAAGCTCTCCCGCTGCGCAGCAAATTTAAAAACGTATTTTTTAATATGTCCCTATATGCGATTTTCATTAATTCAATTCATGCTACGAAAAAAGCTAAGTGTAATAATAATAGCACGTATTGGCAATCTACTAAATATTATATCTGTTTATATTTCCATTCTATTGTATATACATACATATGTATATGTTCCTTTAGTAATGTGTGTTTATGGAAATCAGTCTCCCTCCTACTAAGAGATGACAGTAAAATAATAAAGCATGTATGTGTACCTTTTTTTTAATAAACGTAATGGCAGTTTGGACCTATAAAAGCAACGTTTACTAAAATACGATATATTTTTATTAAAAAAAATGCAAATTAAATATTACAACTTATTTATTTTTCAATTTGCATATTTTGATTCTTCGTTTATTAACATATATGTATATATATATATATATATATATATATATATATATATATATATATATATATATATATATATATATATATATATATATATATATACCTATATTAATGCAAAGCAAATTGTTTATATCGCACAATTTACACAAGCAGGGCTATTGTCCCATTTTGAGGAAGCAGGTCAACGTGTCCTCGACTCTGATTTGAATATTAATGAATTTAACAAAATGTATTTTACTTTCCAAATGGCTACTTGTTATTTTGTTTGTAGTTTGTTTACGCTTTCCTTTTTGTTGGAAAAAGTTCGTAATGCACAAAAACCGATTCGATTTGTTTTCTTTCATTTGATTTCTTTGTTTATTAAATCGAATATTTGTTTATGTGTCGAGTCCGTAAAATGTCAGTTAATTAAAGTTGCAATTTCAAATAGCTGCAATTGCAATTGCACAGAAATTTGATATGAATGAGCATAATAGAATATGTTTTCATTACAAATAAAATGAAATAAATGTTATTTTAATTACCATGTTGCCTGCTGCCTGCTATTGCAACGCCCTAGCCTAGTAGCCTATTATGGGAACCTATAATCTCGCCTAGATTGCCACTTGCTGCACTCAGAAGCAAACAGCAACAAAACAATTAAAATTAATTTTCAGCATGCTTTAAGTGCGTAGAACGAGTGTCAACAGCAACAGCAACAACGACAAAATCAACGACAAAAACAACAACAGCATCAAAACAGAAACAATGCATAATTAAATACAGTGAATTCATTAAATTTTAATTAAAACATTTGAACGGGCAATGGATTTTTATTTTACTCGACTTTACAATTGCAAAACAAGAGCAAGAAGTAAAAAAAAGGATACGCCAAAAAGTCGATACTCTTACACTTTCAGACTCAGGAAGTATATTGAAGTGTTTTTATCCAAAAAAAATATATTCAAGAAACATATCCTCAAAGCGATAATTTCAATCTGTAGTTAAATTAAATTAAATTAAAAGGAAATTGCCAAAATGTATAAAAACTTGGTTTTTGATTCTTGCGAATTTTTTTAAGAATAATATTTGATCATTTGAACTGTTATGATGTAATATTAAATTGTTTAAAATGATGATGCTGTATTTTTTCATTTCCCGTTCGCTAGTTCAATATATTTTTAATTCAATTTGTTACCATTATAAATTATAATTAATGCAAATATTAAAGATATTAGATTTAAGACGCTAGTAATTACAAATGTACTTATGTATATATTTCTGCGCTCGCCTTATCAAATCCATGCTCTTATTGCAGTGTATTATAGAAGCTACATACGTCGAGAGCCAAGAGGCAGCTAGTAAAGCCAATGGCGGCACGAAACGGAAAACTTCATTAAAAGTGGGCAGCAGTTGGCAGCAGCCGTTGCCAGCCAAGGCCATGAATTGTGGCAGGGGGCTGGGGGCTGGAGGCAGGGAATTGGTGGGTTGTACATTCGCTTGGTTCTAGGCATGTTCTAAGCATGACTGCCAATGTGACGACGCCTGGCGCGGCTTCACTTCCTGTGCTTGGGCCCAGTCTCTGGTGGCGAGGCCCAAACTACAAGCTGACTGCAATCGAACGCATAATCATATTTAATAAGCGCGTCGCAGTCAGCAAGTGAAAAGGCATCGTTCAGTGCTGCATCTTGGCCAGGTTCATGTGATGGCTGTCTGTTGTTGTTGTTTTTGTTGTTGATGCAACAAGTGCGCCAGAACAAGGCACAGATGTGCAGAAAACCGGTTCACGATAGCTGCAACGCTTTAACGCAATTTGTTAACCTGGCTGACAAACTGTTGCCTGCTGCCTGTTGTTACTGCTGCCCGTCTGCCTGCATGGCTTCTACTCGGCTGTTGCTGCTGATGCTGTAAAAAATAGGTGCGAGTGCAATTAAGAGCCTGCCTGACCAGTTCCGAGTTCGAATACGAGTCGAATCCTGGCCGGCAGCGAGCACTTCATTCATAAAATTACGCGCATGTTGCGTGATGTTGACGCTAGATAAGAACCAGCCGCATCCACCGCATCCACATCACCAGCTGGAGCCCTGCCCAGTTAGGGCCAAAGCCAACCTGTTGACGTGCTGGCCAGTTGCGGAAAAATACTTATATATAGACTACTTAGATTTGAGCGAAGTTGACTTGGCTGACTGGCAGGAAAAGTGCAGCGGCATAAAAAACTCGCTTTTCTTGGTAATTAATGAAAGCTGCCATGGCTCTGGCTCTGGCTCAGGCTCAGCAAAAGCAACAAATGGAGTTGGCTACTGTTGCCGGCAGTTATTAAAATGTTGCGATAAGTTTTGCCACGGTCCCGGGCCACATTTGTATGCAAAGTGCCAACAGTTTTTGATGATGCGACGCGCAGGAAGTTGTCGCTGAAAGTGATATTGAAAACTGCCCGCAGAATGGATTACTTCCTTTTGGCCATGGCCAGAGCCGCTGCCAACCAGGCACCTGGGGAACTGCCAGCCACGGTGTGAAATCCAACCGGAGATGAATCTGCTTACCTCGAAGAGCACTAAAATGCGCTCCAACTTTGAGACAGCATGAGGTCTAAGAGGATTTTGATGAAGATGAAACTGGAAATGGCAAGGCGGCCAAGCTTTGAGATATATATTAGAAACAAACTGAAAAGCCAGAGGTTGCCAAAGATTCTTTTAAGAGAATCATTGAAAGACAAACAAAAACTAAGATCTAAATCTAAATAGGAATACTTAAAGATTCTCAGAAATAACAGGCAAAATGTGTAGCTCTTGAACTGCATTACTTGGGTAGCTGGGTAGCTCGTAGGTCCAGAGCCTAAGCAATAAATATAATTTTCTTTCATTTGCGGCACTTGACGCACAACTCGAGCTTTTCTCACACCTCCCACCACCGCATCCCGAGCAGTTGCAGAGTGCGAGGGTGGGTGTGGCGCCTGCAATGCCCGCATGCTTCGGCAATCAACTGCCACACCATTTAGCATCATTAAATTAGTAGGTCAAAACATCAGCTCAGGCCATAAAAAATGTCACAGCTTAGAGGAAAAATGCACTAGTAACCGGCTAAAGAGTGCGAAAGAGACAGAGCCAGCGTGCGAGAGAGAGAGAAAGGTGAATAAATATATAGAGAGATAGAGAGAAAGATATTTAAAATGTGGTAGCCAGCGAGTACTTGAAATGTGTTCTGTCAGCCCCAAGAAATGAAAAGTCAAGTTGGACTCATTACGGCTGACACCCCCCGAAAAGGCAGCAGTACAAAAGCTGCTTTTGGGACCCCGACATTTGTCAGTCAGTGTACATAATCTGTGACACAATCGTAAGCAGCATAATTATCTATGGCAGCAAAGAATATTTTCTCAGCGTATTCATGTGGCCTCAAGTGGCCAACGGCCAGAAAAATTGTCTTTGGGCAATTAGAACGTTTAAATATTTAAAAAGTTGATGCGTGTTTGCGGCAGTTATGTAATTTTCTAGATGCGCCGCAAAACCTAATGACAAATTTAATGCGCCACTCGTTTTGGGACCTGGGGGGCTGCCCCAGACTCATGTCGACAACCAAGCAAAACAAACAAACGACACAACACATTGAGAAGCCTCTGGAGTACGTTGGCGTGTGTGTATGTGTGTGTCTGTATGTATGACCTTTAAGAGGAGTTGGAGTCGCAGTCAAAGTCTGAGCTGGGGTCGGAGTTGGCGTTGGGATACTGTTGTTGCATGTGGCCCCCATTTCAAGTGGCAAGTTGGTTTTTTAAAGTTATTAAAAAATTAAAGCAGAAAAACTGTAGCTGGCTTTTCGTTCACGTCCAAGGGGGGGCTGAACACATTATTCACTCATTAAAATCATCAGCTTAATAGCCTGAGCCGGCACAGAAAAAAAAGCGAAATTATATTTTTTACAAGCTGCTACAAAGAATTATTAACAAAAATTCTAGACAAGTTCACTCCATGCATACATAAATAATGCATTGCGGAGTACCATAAGATGCAGAAAAACAACGCAAGCCATGAGACCTTATGTTAAAATAGCACGGGAAAACAGACGTATGAAGCAGACTCTGTGAGGCACGAACGTGTCGTGGATTGAAGATTAACTTGCAGCCTAGACGCCAACCTTAGTGCGCTACACGGGAAGATTAGATGAGATTTTATAAAAATATCAAAAAATTAGCTCTAAATATGAATGTGTTGCAGCTACAACTAAAAGAGTCTGTCAAAAATTATCTTAATATTTAAATAGAGTTGTTATTGAACTATCTCTGTTAATAAATTGTTTTTTTTTCCAAAATATAATAATTAAAAAATCCAATTATATTTTTTTGTGTTTCTTTTAAATCCAATCAGCAAAAAATTTGAAAAATAATAAAAATTTTGCCAGGCATCTAAGTGCTTTTATATATAGTATATCCATTTAAAAATTAATTATTTTTATAAAATTACTGCACTTAATTTTTTGTGATGACATTTTGGCTACTGATATCTATTATTTTCGCTAAGCTTTTGGCCATACCATGTGAAACAAATCAATATTTGTATTAAATTAGATAAATTATTTATGGTTTTTGCCAGTTGAATGCTATTATCGCATAATAACCAGCAGCTTTTGATTATTAAACATTTGTTTACCTATGATGCATTTGTAATTCTTTACATTTTACTCTGTTTAGAAATACGCTTATATAAACATATGCAACTATTCATGTAGCCATACAAATAGAGAGATGTTTAAATGTAAGCGCATCTGCATACGAGTGCGTATTAGGTTTATTTATTAATTGCTTGTATAACTTTATAGAAATATGTGTATATTACACAAATAGAATGATGCAGATATTTTGTTATTATAAAATAAAATAAATTGTTTGTTCGAGCTATGTGCTAAAACGTGCTAATTTACAACCGAACGACCTCTGAACTTTTATCAAATTTAATGAGCTTGATGTTGCTGAGCTGGAGGCAAGCACAAAGCGCTGCTCATCCATTTTAACAAGCCAAATGATTTGTTATGGCCCGGCACAAACAGCGCCTGGCCATCCGTAAGACCGTCCCAAAATGGCCATTGCAGTGCAACCATAAAAAAGATGAAGCGATTTGCAGCCACTGTTGTAATTGTGCCGCTTAGCCGAGCGCCGCAGTCGCAGTCAAAGTCGACGTCGACGTCCGCGCAGTGAATCAAAAGCTAAAGAAAAAGAAAAACGGCAGAAGCTACAAGTACGCGAGTACATAAACTTTTGCGAGCGCCTATATAAACATGTAGATACATACATATCCGCCGCACGAAGAGCTACAGATACAGATGTGAGGCAAGAAGTACGAAAATTTTCGCCTTACCGCAGACACAACTGACGAACTGACTGCAGATGGTGACGGCAAATAGGGGGGGGGGGGGGGTATAAGGGTTGCCAGCTGGGATGGGATGTGGCGGAGGGAGCTGGCATCGGTGCTGGGTATCAACGAACGAATGAGTGAGCGAGTATCTTGGGAATCGTCACAGGCCTGAGAATAATTAATTCCCACGAATTAATGTGCACGGCACCAACAGCAACAGCAGCAGCACCAGCACCAGCAACAGCAAAAGCAAAAGCAACAGCAACCAGAACAGCAACAACAACAGCAACAGCAACAATAACAAGTGCTTTGCCTTGGCGAGGTGTCTTTAAGGAAGCAGGCGGCTCAGCCGTGGCACAAGTGTAGCAGCGGCTGTATCTCAATCTCGTTGCCGAGCTGCTACAAGTTGAAGCTTAAGTTACTTTGCCTTTGCCAGCACGAAGAAATTAATATCTGTGATGCAGCAGCAGCAGAGGAGACGCTTTTTGGCATCGCTTTACCTGCCACAGTTGCTACAAATTACACGCAGCTTGAGAAACTGCCAAACTGCCTGTCGGGCCGCTCGTCCCCCCCTCCACTCCACTTGCTGAATCACTTGAATGTATTTAGTCACCTTAATGAATTCTACACATGATGTACTGGGAATTTGCGACAAAAGCCTGCACAGATTTGCCAGCGAAATGTTGCACAGAGCTATCAAAGTTTCCACAGGTAGCGTCGGCAGCCCTTAACGCATTCACCCCACCCCAGCTTACAATTTCCCATTTCCCCGGCCTAGTTACAGATACTTTATAATTTTATGCGAAACGTCATCGACGTCATGTGTTTACCATTTCTTCTCCCTTTTTTTTTTCTTTTGGTCTGCAAACGACGGAAGTGCTATAAACTGGGAAAGCAACCGAAATACTAAAAACTGTGAACGGTGACTGTGAAACAGTGTTATCGTGATATTTACCATATTATCTGATCTTTTTTTCAAGTCTTTCCTTGTTTCAGAAAATATTATTTAATTAACATTTTTGTCTAAAATTTAATAAATAATATTTTACATATATATTTGAATTGATAAGCCGACTGACAAGGTCTCTTTTGTCTTATAACCCGATTTGTGGCTAGATAAATTTCTAGATAGTTTTCATTAACAAACTGTGTTTATTGCATTTACTGACTAGAATAAATATTATATTTTTTCCAACATAAGTTTTTCACCCACGCTCCACTGTTAACATTCCCAGCCTGCTTCTTTGTGTTTCCTTTTCTTTTAAGCATTCTTAAACGTTCCTTATGAAGTCACTGTTACCTGGCATCACCAGCGCCAAGGAGCCTTTTTCTTGGTCTATATTAAATAATTATAATTTTAATTAAAATAGATTAAAGCCGTGTTGTGTGCTTGAGCGACTTGTGAGATGATTAAGTAAAAAGGCAGACAGCCAGGAGCGCCAGGAGCCTGCCGCTCCCACAAAATGGAAGAGGAAGTGGGAAAGGAAAAGGTGCTGCAAGGAGCTATAGAATCTGCAGCAGCAGGTAAGCCTTAGCCGTCGCAGGCGGATGAAAAAACACAAATCACTTCAAGTTGTTGATGTTGCTGTTGAGATTATGACGATGATGAAAAGCGCGCGCTGCTTTTCCTATACACAAAGTATAAGAAAAGCCAAAAACAACAGCAACAAAGTGCTTGCGGGGAGAACGGAAATGGGCCTCGAGGCGAACGTCGGGATTACAAAGTGAAAAACTTTGGCGGGGCCAGGCGTTGATGAGTGCTTGTTGGGTCCGCTTTGGTGGTAACACGCAGAATCTTAAGCCTGTATGCATATAATTAGAATTAGCAGAGACTGTCAAATGTAATAAATATAGGCAGGCACAACCGTATTAAGTGTGTTTTATTATAAACAATATAATCCGCACTAATGAATTTTCCATTTTTTCCAAATACTTTAAGTCATCTCCGATTGCCGAGGATTATCATTCATCTATAATACACTTTGGGCATATTTTGTAGGCCCAGATTCAATTACTTCTGCACAACCGCAATAATTGCTGAAACACAATACCTCGACCTATTAGACAAATCCTCGTTGAGGATGTCGCATCAAAGTCAAGGGCAACTACTGTTATTGTAAATCTCTCAACAATATCCCTTTCAAGTGGCCTGGCCACATCCTCGCCCGATTGTCGCCAAAATCTAAATCCAAGCCTGAGATACAAGAAGAACACAAAACCCAAAAAAAAAAGAAAGGAAAAATAAAAACAGAAAACCCAATCTGACTTCCGCTTTGGCCTTTGGCTGAACTTCAGGTCAAGCCACACACACACACACAGGACAGTTGCCCGACTCAGGATCAGGCCTGCAACTTGATCGCTGCTCAATGTTGACAAATTAATGTGGCAGCGGCTGTTGGGCAGAGGCCTTCGTTAGATAACCTTGTCTTGAAACTCGATGCGGCTTACTTGAAATACGAAATACTTGAGACGAGCTTGCCCGGCCTTTAGATGATGTGTTGATATTTGAATTCAAACAAATGGCCCGACCGTTGACATTATACTCATAAATAATGCCGATTGGCCGGCGGTTTGGTGTCCTTGTGCGCGCGTGTGTGCGTGTGTGTGTGTGTGTGCCACAGTTTGTTTGTTGTCTGTAGCCCGACACCAACACCTCAGAGGCAGTAATTAGCTCGGGTCGTAGTCAGCGTACTCATCGTTGTTGCTGTTGCTGCTGTTGTTGCCTCGGCTCAGCATAGGGCGCCCATGTGGCATATCTCGAATGCCGTTGGCTGTCCCAACATGTCTTGGTTTTATTTTTAAACCGCACATTCCTCAAGATGCCCGCTGGGTCCGCTTGCTGCTCAGTTCAGTTCAGTTGTTCATCTTCAGAGCGCGGCTGCCTCCCGCCTGCGCGTATCTCCTTGGGCTTGTTATTGTTGCTGGATATTTTCATGACCTTTGCGGGGGTTTTCATTTCACTCGTTGCTTTGTTCAATCATTTATTGATGCTGCCACAGCTGAAGCTGGTAGCTTCAGCATTTTCTTCGGCTCGACTTGACTTTGGCTTTGTAGTCCCTTTGGGGCATGTTTTGTATAAAAATACATGCATATGATTTCGTATTTCACATCATCTTTTCTCTACGGGCACACACACAGAGAGAGACACGCACACACATATTCAATTAGCGTATGTGTATTGGCTTCTTCATGCATAGCATAGCACACAATTATTTTAATATATTTCCCGAAAATATTTCTTTTTTGTTTTGAGAGAGCATTTTCTTTAGAGCAAGCAATGTCTGTACTCATTGAAGCGCAAACAACGCATTGCTGGCTTATTACGGATAGCTATACAAATGTATCTACTAGACACAAGGAAGGCCCAAAATTGAGCTGCTAGACACAACAGCGCGTGGCGGGAGCCAATGTCATATTTCATATATATGTATATACATGTATGTGTATAATGTGAACGTACGTGTGTGCCTGTGTCTGTGTGTTAATAAAATAAAAATTGTTTGATGTTCTGTTAAGTAGCTATAAAATTTGAAAAATGAGCCCATTTAGTAGGTAGTTAGAGAGATCCAGCCAAGCTACATTTACATATGTATAACAGCAACAGCCTGTTGGATGTGTGACGCTCAATTCGAGGACTCGACCTGCTGATGAAGATGTGCTGGCATCTCTCTATTACTTTGTGCGAGCAAGCACCAGCAGTCGCTGACAGCGTTATAATAGACCTCCCCCTCCCTCCCCGACCTCCCAATAGGCACATGTGCCAACTAATGAGCAATTGGTTAGCCCGGCAATGCACGTCAGTAGCAGCAGCTGCCGGATGTTATATGAAAGTTAAGTTAGGATGAGCTTCACTGTTCTAATCGCAGCAACTTAATTAAAACGCAACGGTCGCCTACTATTAGCGTGCCTACAAAAATGGTATACAATTTAATCTGCTAGTTAAATTAACAAGTCAAATTCTTCTCCACAAATGAAAATTATGCTTCTTAACTTATTTTTAACCCGTTTATGGGGTACCATAGGAGCGATTGCTCGGTTCTTGTAAATTCTCGGAAAATCTTTTTGGCTTATAAAGGTATTACAGAGCTTTGATTTTGTAAGATATACATATATTATCAACATTCAATTAGATATACTAACTAATATATAGAAATCGCACAATAAAAGTTTTTATGTTCACCAAACTCTGCAACTACGAACTTCACTTTAATTTTTTTTAGGATGAAACTTCTTAGCTTCTTTTGTCATCAAGTCAATGCGACTTATTAGAAATATAGAATAAGTATATCACAAAGTCAACAGCACCAAGAGTGAATTAAGTTCCCCATTTGATCATTATTTTAAGCCCATATGTATTCAAAGTACTTTACGCAATTTGAAATATGTATACCTTAATCATTAAACTGCAATTTCTGTTTAAGCATACGAGTACGATTGCATCTCAATGTGACCACATTGGTTGGAAGACGTCGATGGCCAAGACAATCTTTCAATCAGACCACGAGAATACGCGCCACCCACACCGCAGCCCACACAGGTACCGCAGCTCAAACAAAAAGCGCAGTCCAGAGAATCGACAAGACGACCTCATGCCCATTTGGACATACGTACAAATACCCCTAACCATAACCAGATACACTTCCGGTGGCAGTCCCCGGTCGCCCCAAGCCCGAATCCGACCACACGTGTCAAAGCAAACGGTAAACGGCAATCGCCGCACCTTGTGCAAATGTTGCCGAAGACGGTGATGAGGTGGGAAGAATGGGAGGGCGGCAGGAACATATGGGCAAGGAAGAGCTCCTCCATAAGGGGCACGTCCCAAGCTACATATTTGTACAAGTTTATGGCGACAAGCGATGCCATTTGCCTTTGCCAGCTGATGACTGGCCCGATACAAAAGTCGTGAAAGCTCCCAAGTCGAGCGGAGTCGAGTGAAAATATTGCACGGATTTTGCGGAAGGCGGCGCAACAAAAAGTGTTAAGTGTGTATATTTTTTATTTAAGCGTAAAAAGCCTGAGACCAGTCAGCAAAAAGCAGCAAAAAAACGAACGAGCTGAAAAGAGAACCAGCCGAACTTATCGACAAAATATAAAGCTGGAAATCAGCCGTGCAAAAATTTGCATGCAAGTCAAGACCGAAAACCAAGATGTAAATGCGGATGCGTGTGTGGTAGCTGAGTGTATAGATACAGGTGTGGGCGTGTGTAAAGGTGACTGAGTGTGTGTGTGTGTGTGTGTGCTTAGCGATAACACTTTGACAGGATTACGCCTGCCTAAGGACCGCATCAAAGCGTAAAGGCTTCGGCGTATACACTGAAAACGATATTACCGCAACTTTTTGCGCCTTCGTCGATGGCCAATTGAAAAGACATTTGCAGGCACATTTGCCCGACTCGACGATGCTTGGCAAACTTTTGCATGACTTAAAAGTTATGTTTCCACTTCGGGTTGCAGCTTCCCTCCATATAACATACATATATATACATATATATTTTTTTTGCTGATGCCCCGCACGTGAGGTAATTTCTAATATTTAACTCTAAATTAAGTTGAAAAGAGGTTGTGCCCAAGAAGGGTTCGCAGCACGTCTGCGGTTGGACGCACAGACTCTAACACTGGGCTCACTGGAGCTCCATTTTAGGTAGCCGGTGGCGAAGAGCAGCCACTTTAAGAGTCAACTTGAAGATTTTACCAGGCATATTTTATTGCAAAATACCCAAACCAAAAGCAAATGATGCAATGGGAGCCGGCCCATGGACTTGAGGTTAGTCGTCTGGACAGTTGGTTTATTGGTCACACTTGGGCTCGCCCATAATTTATGTGGGAATTCTGGGCAAGTCATTACCATCACCATCACTCAGCTCAGTCAGGCAATTCAGTTGCACAGACTGAAACAGAGACAGAGAGACGGTTACCTAGCCCAAGCTCAAATGAATTGTGTGAACTAAATTAAAACATATGCGAATTATGCACAATAAACTCCAAGCGACGAGCTAATACCCTTTAATGAAAAACAGTTGACAGCTTAGTACATGTTAAACTGTTAGCATGGCTTTTCTTTGCAGATCCAAATCGAAAACTTTTGCAGCACAAGGTTCCATTCAATTGGATATATATTTTATAATATTTAGTATGTTGAATACATTATACCTATAATTTATATGGTATTTGCCTTATGGCTTAGCAAACCCCGGATATGGGTTCAATATCCAAAGTAATTAACAATTTATCTATAATTACAAAGCATTGTAATGCAGTCTTAGCACTCAAGCCTTAGTTTTATCGCAGCTGCTTGGCTCAATTACCAGGAGTAAAAGCTAATATACCCTCAATACCCTTTCGAAATGTGTTGATTGCAACGAAGGGAATCGTCGACTGCTGTGGGGGGGTCCATAATGAAAGCCCACAAATGCAGATCGCGACACGACTGTCCCGGTTACCCGCTCTGCAGTTTTATTCTGTGCAAAATGATCTGTGCATTGGGAACCAAAGGAACCTACGAATCGACTTGATACGAAGTTTGCGAAACATTTCTAGTGCTCCCGGTCGCCGTTTGCTTATCAACTTGTGGCGTCTACATATGTTGCGTGTGGCAAGCTTCCGTTCCCAAAGCGCAACGCTGCATGCCGCTAATTGTTCAGTACTTGAGAAACTTGCGACCGCCAAGAGTCAAACAAGCATTTATTAAACTTATTAAAAGAAAAGCTGCAATTGAAAACAGTTGCGTGCCTGGAGGTGGATCTACGATGCGCAGGTTCGGGTAATCACGACTGCGACTAAACAAAGAACGCACTGATTAGCCGACACGCCCCTGCAGCTGCCACAGCTGCCACAGTTGCCGCAGCTGCTTCTGCTGCTGTTGCGGCTTTTGTTATGCAAATTAGGTAAGCCGAAAATATGCCAAGACTGTTGTCGTTGATAACGGGTGGGGGTATCAATTTTAACACCCACTCATCTTATGGTCCAACATACAAACAGTTATAATTAATTGCCTGCTCGATATTTGGCATCCAATTACTATGCTGCTCGCCCCCCAGCTGATCCCCTCCATCCACTTCACCGAAAGCTGTCAGACAGCTACCCACGCGGCCCGCTGGAATCGATAAAATAAAAACGCTGGCCAAGCAATACTTAGGGATATAGATACTTTATGGCGTAAACAGGTTCGCTTTGCCATCCCAAGATCAAAGACTCATCAGCAACGGCAGCTTTTGATGGCACTGTGTATGTTTTGTGGATGTTGTTGTTGCTGCAACATCCGCTGCCAGTCCACACAGCAGCGACGGGGGCGTCGGCATCGGCGTCGGCGTCAGTTGGAAGCGCACAGTTGTCAATGGTTTGTTTAGCTCTTTAATGCTTACTTAATTTTCACTGTAATTCTCAAGTGATTTTCGCAAATTTGACCCTCTCACGCATTTAAGTAGCAGCCAGTAATATTTACAATTTGTTTACGAATTAAATTTGTAACGCAATCTGGTACCACTGTGCTTGGCCTGAACTTGATTTGAGACTTGTGTGAATTCTGGTTTGAAGCCATGTCTCAAACTGGATTTGGCGCTCGGGATTTTTATGAATGAACGCGAGTGGCACCAACAACAGCAACTCCAGCGGCGACAACAACAGCAAAAGCAAAAGCAGTTCCAGTTCCAGTTCCAGCTCTCTACGGCCATTTGCGTTTACTACTGCTGCTGTTGCTGCTGCGGCTTTTGCAATCTGCTTTTGGCCAAGATACAAGATACAAGATACAAGATACGAGCACATGTGGGGCGGGTGCCTGGGCAAATAATGAACATGAAACGCTCGCAGGTGTATTTCTAGCTCTTTTCCCGTGGCCAAACGTTGCTCGAGTTACTCACGGCGTTCGCCACAGTTCATTAATAAAATTCACTGAAGCGAAGCAGCTTTGCTTAGGTGCCCATTTATTTCCATCTGCGTATCTGTGTGTATCTCATGGATACGGATAGGGTTTTTATTTGCCCCGCTGCTGATAAAGTATACTAGTTTTTTATTTTTCATCAAAACGTAGCTAATTGAATAATAATCCATGCATTTCCATATGAATAGCCGATTAAGACATGTTGCTCATTTAGCATAAATGCTTCAGCTCGACGTCGCCCATCGGAAATGGCCACGCGTGTTGGGAATTGAGTGCGGAGGAGGAGGAGCCACCAAATTCGATACGGCTTAGCATAGCTTTATTGTATACTGTTGCTGTGAGTGTGTGTTACCTTAATATTCCCTTCTCATATTCGTGTGAGCTTCGTAAGCTGCGTTCATGTGTAGTCCGCCAACAAAAGCGCACCAAATTAACATGATTTTTGACTGTGGTCTGAAAAAGAGAACTGACCGCTGGCCATTTGGATTATGCTTTGTGACTATGATATTTAATTCGCCTAATCAGTTCAAATGAAGCTGCCAAAATCGTGATGAATAACCCTTCAAAAATTGAAAGTATTATGAAAATGTTCAAGCTGCACGGAATTAAATGAGCACAAAATTACGAAGAGTATGGCAAATAGTACATATTTTTAGCATCGCGATTATTTAGATACCCTATATTACAGAGAATATAGCACAACTAGGCTTCCTATAATACGTTTGAAAATTTTCTGTTTTGATCCGTTTTTGGTCGATTTTTTTAAAACCTCTTACTAGCTACTTCAGGTAAACTGTTAAACTTTTAACTCTTACGTCTTGCGTAGTGACTTATATATTTGAAACTTTGATTCTGAGAAACTATTACATAAGTTGAGCTTAAATTCTTACTGAAGAACAGTTCAATCGTTAAAAAAATGCTCACAACAATTGTATAAAATATATTTCCTTCGCTCAGTGAAAAAAAAAACAATAACAGCTCAACCACCAAATAAAAATCCAATAGCTCAATCTCTACATGCCGAAAATTAAGCTGCATTATAAAATAAGTTGTTGGAAGTGCATGATGCCATTAAATACCATGCAGGCGATATGCTTCAATGTTTTAAAGCGCTCAGTGTGGATAGATTTTGGTTGGCAATCCTTTTTCCAATGTCCTCTTTTTTGGGGCATTTCCCCACTGACAGCTGCCAATTGTTCAATTATTGCACAGTGGCTCAGTGGCTCGTTGGCGGCTGGTTGGCTGGTTGGCTGGTTGGTTGACTGCTGTCGCAGCATTTAAAAAACTCCAACTATCATTTAATCATAAAAAATGCATGCGCCTATAGAATAAATCCCAATGCGTCAATTGTCCCGTTTCTGGCCCGAATCCGTCTCTTGGCTCCGTTAATTGCATATCAATGCAGCATCAGCAGGGCCAGGATCAGCAGCAGGACAGCCAATAGGCTGGCAGGAAGCAGCCTGCCAGTTTCCAGTTCATCAGAGTGTCATTGACAGCAACAGCGTCGCTGCCAGCGTCAGCGTCAACGTCAGCAGCGGCGTCGGCGTCGGCATCGGTGGTTGCCGTCTGCTGATAGTTGTAGCCACGAATGGCAATTAAACTGATAGACTTTTAACGCATTTTGCGATTTTAATTATTAACTTGGCATATCGATAAGCCAGCATGGTATATGTGCCACTCCTTGCTCAGCTCGCTCTCTTTCTGTCTGTCTGTCTGTCTATCTGTCTCTCTCTTTCTCTCTTTGCTCCCGTTGCATGATAAATGACTTTTTAATGACTTCAACATATGCGTATGTATGTTGCATGCGTGTAAGTGTGTGTGTGTGTGTGTGAAATCAGTGTTGTGCAATTTGGTTTTCCAGCAGGATGCTAAATATCGAGAAATAAAACAGATTAGCTTCTCGACTAAAATTCATTTGGGGGAACTTAATCTTGGATTATTATTAATACAATATTTTCGATTTTAAAATTGTTTCTATGCAAATATTGAAGCTGCATTAGTTTAGAGAAGGCTGACGGGTTGAATTTCCCATTTGAAAGAGAGTCGTTTTGTTTATTAGAAAGTTAAGCATCTGATTTTAAGCCGTTTTGCACAAAGCACAAACATAGTTATAATTATTTGCAAATGCACTTTTTATTAATATAATTTTTCAGTATAATCCTATTACATACAAAATGCAATTGGCTTTGAGAGTACATTTTAATTCTAAGCCAAAAATCTCAAAATAAAAAATAAAAGAAAATATTCGCCATTTCCGTTAAAAAATAAGTTAAGAAAGCCAAATCTAGCTGAAAACTCGATTGTGCAGCTCTGTTCTGTGTGTTAGCGTGTGGTATGGTATGCTGTTGACCCTGCTGGCAGCTGGCAACATGTGGCTGCCTCGGGATGTCTTTAAACAAGGCTTAACTCCCTCCATCGGTTTTAGCTGCTGCTGTCGCTGTTATTGTTGTTGTAGTTGTAGTTGTAGTTGTTGTTATTGTTGTTGGCATCTGGCTTGTCATTGCACATTACGTATTGTCTTTATTTAATGTTTGCAATTTGGCAAATTTATTATGCAAGGATTTGAGTTGCCCCCAACGGTACGACAGTGTCATTTATTGCATTTATCATGCTGCTCCGCCCAGCGTCGAGCGTTCCATGCACAACATACAGATACAAATGTATGTTAGCTTGTGTGCGTAAGTGGTGTGTGTGTGTGTGTGTGTGTGTGTGTGTGTGTGTGTGCGCGCGGCAACAATGCGTCGTCTGCCTTGTCTGCCTTGTCTGCTACTGCCTGACACTGATTGCAATTTTAATTTACAATAAAACTCATTAGCAGTGATTGCTGTTTACTGTTAGGCGGCAGCCGTTAGGGCCGGCTAAATGTGCCAAGTGCTGTTCGCCTCGGCGCTACTACTATCATCTCCTCTCTAAGTGCATAAACGTGTCAGTGTATTACGAGTTCATTTACTCCATACTGGGCAACGAGACAGAGAACCACCCACCCCTTAGCACACCTAGCACATCCAACCGCCCACCGACTGCCTGCCAATCTCAACATCGTCTCGCATTTGCATCTAATGCCGCATCTGCCTGGTGCTCGAGCACCGGCCATGTGTGTTGACTTTAGTAGGCATTATCATTAGCATTAGGCAACTTTAAGTTGTAATGCCTGCTCTCTCGGTTTCAGCCACGCCGCTGCATAGACATCTACCATTTACCATCTACCTACAGCAGCAGCAGCAGCAGCAGCAACAACAATTGCTATCAATATTGGTTTAGCAATTGCCGAAAATGTTTGACAATTAAATTATGTTGTTTAGCCTTACACTCAGGCAAAGTGCATTCGAATTGAAATATTCGAGGGCTTCGCGAGTGCTTTCAAATTGATAGCTCAATTTATGAAACGATTTTAAGGCAGTGTCTAAGAGGGCTATAATTCCATCAACAACGGTGTAAGGCGACATCTTCAACCCAATGAATGCAAATATTCTTGTTTAGACAGCCCGCTTCTCTGTTTGCGAATCTGTTTGTAGATCAGATTGTTATACAGCAGATTACTAGCTATGATTTAGATGAATTGGTAAAATTGGCAAATTTGCAAGAAGTACTTGTGTTTAAAGATAAATAAGTATTTGTATCAAAAACTGGATTTTAAAGGAACTCTAATCAAGTGTTTTCTTTTATTTGCATCAAATTATATTCTTATTTAGCTTGAGCTCAAAAGAAATTTTTTTCTATTACATTAATTTTAACGTTTGTCGAGTAGGCAAATGGAATGCCATATTTTCATACATTGCATACTTGCATATCAATGTTGAAATGTTTCAATATCAGGACTGTCACTTGATTTTAATTGTAAATAAGTGCATTGCAATGCACACACGCACATAAATACATTCGATTACCTGCCCATAATTAAAATTGACCAAAAAAGCCTATACGACTGTTGTCGACATTTGTTGCATGGTCGAGCTGTCAGTTGCAGCAGGTCAGTAAAATGTTTGCTAGCGCCGCATATTGCGTATGTGTAATGTAATGCAGCACATTACAATTAATCATACGACCGGTAAGCCGGCTTAGTTCCAGCACATTAAAATCAAATATGCACCCTTTGTGCGTGTAATTGTGTTTGTTATTATGTATGTATGTTTGTTGATGTGTGTGCTGTGTGTGTGTAAGTCTGTGTGTGTGTGTGTGTGTGTTTTCATGTGCTTCTGTGTGTTTTTCACACGCGTATGCAGCACGCAGCTTCTGCTTTGGCAGATTTTAATTAAGTAACCGTGATGGTTATTTTAGTTAGTTAATTTCATTATGTAATACCCATTGCTGACATTTTGTTATCGTTATTGGCCCTAATTAAGCATTATTGGCAGCATTCGCATATTAGCCGCAGCTTTGCGAGCGACCATTAGGGTCTCTATGCGGGAATTATGTGTTAATTTAAATTAATGATCCGCGATTTGTCACAAAAATCAATTGAAAATTTGTGCACGAAACTTAAAGAACCTTAAAGTTTGTTTGCATTAAATTATGCGAAATACCCTTAATCTGTTAATTAAAAATACAAAATAAGATAAAATATAAACATAATAAAAAAGAAAAACAATTTACAGCCCAGGCGCATAGCGAAGGCTAAAAGCACAACTGTCAACAAGCAAATAAAAATGGATATCTCGCAAAAAGAACCTCGAAGATTGTATACCCTAGATTGCCTGTCCTATTGGATGCAATTTTGAAAAGACTTTCCAGCTAAATCAGCGTTTAGTTTGTGTGTAAAATTCGAATATTGGAGCTCAGCTCGGATAATCGCATCATCTTTTGCAATTGCATAGCCTGACCACTTCTCTCAAAGGGCATTTTTAAGTGAGTGTATAACGAGAATTTGCACTTATGCAGATCGGCTTGGCTGTCAGACAGACAAATGGCCTGGCAACGACGCCCCCCGAGGTCCCTCTCGGTACCAGCCGTATCCTCAACCCGTTAATTTTGCATTCAGCTGGGACGGACGGACTGACAGACTGACAGACCGACACACAGACAGCCAGCCAGCCAGGATTGTTGTTGTTGATACTGGCGATGATGCGCCTGCTGGTTGTGTTGCTGATGCTGATGTTGATGCTACTGATGGTGGCAGCGTTGTGTTAATAATTATGGAAAATCAACGCTTCGGCATCATTTGGCAACTCATTAAAATTCATAAATTATACTTCAGCGTTTCATTAAAAATCAGCCAACAACAATTGCAGACTTTCAGCAGGCCAGCGCGCATAACGTTGAATAATGGTGCGAGGTGGGCGTGGCAATGCATCCAAAGTAAGGCAACTGGTTGCCTGAGCTTTTGTTTCGGCCTGTCTGCATTCTAAAGGATGCATACACAATGGGACAGTGATAAAATTCTGATAAATGCCAGTAATTGCAAGTATTTCATTCAAATACATTAAATCAATATTAAATAATTTAATTAAAATTCCAAATAAAAGCAAAAACAAATAATAACAATGGCGATGATTCGTATTTAATTGAACTGAAATTTAAGTGGCATGGAAATAATATACGGCTGCATTAAAATAATATGTTTCTTTGTTAATTTAATATCATTAATTAGGCTAATTCAAATCACAATATTATAATCACAACATTAATTATTAATAATAAGCAAGCAAACGCTGTCAATTACAGTTACAGCTTGAAAAAATTACAAAAAAATGTCTCCTAACATGATCAATTACTCAGAGTAGTTAGTAACTTTTTAAACGATTTTATTGAGAAAATATAAGGTCATGTAAGATTACAATTGTACTCACAACATGAGTATGGATTATGTTTGATTAAAAATGACTGAACAACTCGATGCTGAAGTCAAACTCACGCATGTGTTCATGTGTACCACTTGGGAGGGATACGAGAGAAATATCAACAACAAAAATTCAAATTTTAAATTAAAGTCCGATATGAATTCCAAAATTTGTGTGCAGGTGCTTGCAGATGAATTTTTGCACATCATACAAACTCGAGTGCGGTCAACTGCCCAACATACGGCAATACTGCATCTATTCTATGAAAACTTAATGTTGAATAAGTTTTATGTTTCTTTTCAGAAATCTTATGGGCAAAACTACGGCATTTAAATGTTTGCATTTACTTAATCATAAAGCTTTAGCAATAACAATGAGTTTATTATTTTTGGTGGAAAGGGGCAATATTTCTGTGTATACCATAATATAAGTGAGCCTTAGGACCAAATTTAGTGCATTTAGTTTTTATAGTTTTTGAGATGTGCTTACAAAACTAAGTCTGAAAATCGGTTTTTATCGAATTTGTATAATTGTTACGGATAATATAAAATCATAAACACCATTTACGTACGAGGATAATTGAGGTTTCCGAAATGGTCGCATTCATACAGACGGACAGACAGACATGGAAAAATCTACTCACCGTTCGGATGAGGAATAAATAAGCCATATAGGTTATGTGATACCTCCTATTTGTTACATACAGTAGATTTCAATGGGTACGGGGTATAAGAACATTTACGTAATCTAAATATGCTATACGGACATACCTAATTTGGCGTTACAAATGTAAGCATCTGGCAACCTCGTCCCATGGCCATTCGCAGCGAAAAGCATAACTAGTGTGAAAAACTATGCAGCAAGAGAAAAATTTGAATAGGAAGATAATACTTAAAAATACAAATATCCAAACCACTATTTTTAGCGTTACGACATTAAACTAGCCTATCCATTACCAATGTTTGTATAAGTTAAGATTACTCATTCATTTTTACACAAGGTCCTATAATCTAAGAGATATGCTTTCAAAATCGATAACTATCGATACGCTTAGATGCACTAAAAACGCGGTACTGACACTGCAATAGTTAAATTTAATTTGGATAAACAACAATAAACACACATAGAAACATATATATAGTGACATACATATGTACCACATCCACCACATATACTACACTTGCACATACACTCATATATATAACATATAACATATGTATGTCCACAGCACTCAATTCCAACTCCTTATATATAAGCCCTAGAAACTAAGCACATCACCTAAATATTGTAATACAATATTCACCAATTGGAATTTGTAACAATAAACCCTAGAGGCCCAAAATTATAAAAACAACAATTCTGGCGTGGGACCGATCATATCATCCAAATTGCCAATGCACCACAAATCCAGGCTCTTAGAATTTTCTAGAAAACTCACAAAGGGAGTAAATAATAAAGAGCATTGCTAAAAGAGAAAAATCTTATGATCTTGAAAGCTCAACCAAGGTTTGCTAAGCGTTGACAACAGTTTGGAGTTTGAGTTTATCCGACGCATCCAAACCGTCAAGTTGTATATATTATTTCTGTAAATTCCGCTTAAGTTACGCCCCGTTTAATAAAATTATATGTGTTTTGAAAAACGCTGTTCGCAGCAGAACGCCCTCTCTTTACTTCTCAAATTACGATATTGAAGTCAGATACTATTATTTTTAAACCACCATAAAATACCATTGTAAATTGCTCAGCACTAATCTATCGATAGTTATTGTTGGAAGTTCGAGAAGTAAATCACGCATTACAAGCAGTCTAAAGGTTCTTTTGATTTTTATTAAAATTAATAAAACATAAAAGGGGCCGAAGTAGTCTTAAACTGAGTATTTCAATTGACCTAATCAACGCTTCTTTATTTGTTATGCGGTCTAATTAAAAGTTGCTTAACATTGCTTATGATTGATTTATACTAACAATTATAAGCTTGACTACTTTTCAAAGCCTGTTGGCTGTAAAAAGCCAAAAAAAACATGCTTTTCCCTTAGCCTCTCATTGGAATAGAAAATAAATTATTTATGCAAAGCGCTTCTTAATTTTCAAGTTCAGTCGCATAGCAATAAACAGGTATTTAATGTGAATGAATATAATCAATTTAAGCATTAATCATTAATTATATGAATTACAATTGCATTCCGTATATTATGTATACTTACGCGGCTTGTACAATGTTTAAGCCCCATTGAGTATTTAATAAAATTAAATAAAGCAACCACCGCGGCTTTTTACCAAACTTGAATAAATATTCCGCAATTGTTTGCTGTGGTTGTGTCGCAATCGAATTGCGAATTGTGGACTCCGCAACTCGAGCCTTGCGCAAAAAAAAAGCAAATATAATGTAAAAAATACTTTAATCGGGAATACTAGACCAGGCCAAATATCTACCTATCTATCTATCTATCCTAAGTATCTATTTGATTTTTCCATAATTTTGGATAGACTGGTTTATATTTTTGACAGATACGAGATTAGAGATAAGAATATTAATAGTAGCACCAACTTTTAGAGATATCATAGTTCTGAATGTACGTACTTATACTTAATCAGGTAGAAATAAGTTTCTTACAGAAATCGAGTGCTTATTACTAAACAAGATATAAAATGGCAAGATGCATGTTTAATTATTTAAAGAATCGAGACTCTACTTACTTAGATACGATGTTTGATGTCCCCTATTGACTCGAAAATCGAAGTGCTGCACCATTTAGACAGATTCATATAAAGATCTAACTTCTGTTTTTACATGAACTATACACACCATTTATATGCTCGCATCATTATGGATGTAACTAATGTTTGCACAACTTTATGATACTCTGTTAGCTCATTTAATGACTGTAGGGTATTAAAAAGAGCTTTAAACATTTTTTTTATGTATTTATATATCAGCTCTAGACAAAACAAGCAAAGCATTTAAATACACAATTGCGCATTAATTAAATTACATGCCAGTTAAGGTTACGCTGAATTTGTTTGTTTAAATTTATGTTGCCGCAATATATGAAATTCCATAAAATTTACAATTATTTCAGTTTATTTGCCGGCTGCAGAAATTTACTTAATTTATATCTTTTCATTCGCAAAGTTGCTCAGAATTCGTAAATTGGTCAAGGGGCATTCGGTGAACCGTGCCACGCCCTTTGGCCGAACATCGCCTACGCCCCATGGCAAACGCCCCTCGTTCGACGCTCATTAAAACACGTCAGCAAAAGGAATGAAATCGCTTTAAATGGCAACGCTGCACCAAATGGGTTTTATTATACACATATACATATATAATTTTTTATTTCCACCGAGTTGCAATGTACTGAGCATGTTATTGGGAATATGGGGTATAAGTGGTGAAATAATATTTCTGAGCACATTTAAAAAGTATTGAAACTTGTAACTAAATCTCCGTCAAGTATTATAATAACTAAATAGGGCATTCAATAATTTAATAATTATTTAAATAATGCTATGAAGGGAGATTAATAAATATATAAGTTAGGCATATAAATTTTACCAAATCTTAGCCCTAACATCAGCAGACAGTTTATTTTAGTGTGTTTATATGAGTGTAATACGTGTACGAAAGATCGAATAGGGTATTAATCCCATAGCTCAGACACTTTGTATTTCTGGCAGTCCCTGTTTTTTATACCCTAAGCCTGTTGAAGGTCTATAAAATGGGTATTCGAGTTTTATGAAAATATCGAAAGGATATTCTTGAACAGGAAGACAAAAGTTAGACATAGAATTCAAAACAAATTTTTATTCTCTTATACAGCGTATACAAAAGAAATTTATCTTTTTTGGCATCTTTCCCATTAGTTTAAGGATCTGGTGTTTCAGGGATAACTGGAAAGTTATTGGAGTTAGACACTCCGAATTCGGTATGCCGGTTTTTGTATTATATAAAATATGCCCATTTAAAGCATTTCGGGTAAGTATCCCCATTTTCTAATGGGATAATTTTTAAGCTAGTATTGCGCTGTTGTGAGTTATACATAATTTTGCGTGCCTGCGTGTGAAAGAATGTATATAAGAAAGCTGGAGTGTGTGCAATGGCAGCTTGGCGCTGGGTTCAGGGTATTTCCAAGTGAGGCACATTCGAGTGCTTTACTGTTTTTTTTTTTTTTAATTTTTCCTGTCAGCGCGAAATGAGCAACAAGAGCGGCAGCGAAATCAATTAATGAATTGGTAAAAATTAAGTGCTTCAATTGTATGAAATTGATTTCGAGTAATAATTTTCAGCTTGAGCGCCGGTCAGGAAAAAATATATAAATGCGCAGAGTTGCCTGCAATGTCTGGAGCGGGAGCTGGGGCAGGATAATAATAATGCATAATGGCTACCGCCGGCGGCGATGGCGGCGATGGCGGCGATGTCGGCAGCAGCAACAGCGGCAGAAACAACAACAATGAAAACAACTCCGCGGCTCCGCATTACAACGTGCAATGACTCCGGGAAGTTCAAAAGGCCGGCGCATCCTGGTCTGGCCAGGACTGGCCCAAAGGAGGACTTTTCTTTCTGTTGCATAATAAAAAATAATAATCATAATTTTTTTTCATTGCCGCTGCCGTCGCTGTGCATTTTCTCTTTGCCATTTTTAATGCACTTAGTTCACGGCTCGACTGCGCCTCAACTCAGGAACTGAAACCGGCCAGGATCTGCCGCAGGTGTTGGTCACCGTTAGCTACGTATTTTAATGGGCATTATCTGCATCATGAAAATTAAAAACTTTATACAGCTGCAGTTGTCTCTCGCTGTTATTGCTGTTGTTGTTGTTGTTATTGTTGTTTTCTTAAAGCACACAAATTAATTTCCCTAATTATACGGCCCGTCCAATGCCCACAATGCAATCGTAAATTAGCCAAGTTTATGCGTGCTAGCAAAAGTTTTTCACCTCTCCCCTTCAGTCAGGCAACCTAGTTGACTACAAAGTCGCCTTGGCCAAACCGGGGCCACGGCCAACGCGATAATGTTATCTAAACAAGCATAAAGTTTTGCATCAAGGGCTAAAAATCTAAATATTATTACCAGCATCCGGTTCGCTGCGTCGATGCGGCCGGCACTGATTTACTCCGCAGAACTAGTAACTAGTTACTGGAGCTCTGCTCTGGACAGTGCCTATGCCTGGTGCCTGGTGTCTTGACTAGCCACTTTTATTTTTAGCCAGCTGGGCTCTTGATTATAGTTTAAGGCAATTGCCAGAATGGGGGGCACTACATGGGCTGGGCCTTAATTTGCTTAGAGGAAGTTGCAAGCAGAAGGCAAAGACTGCCGAGTGCTGCACAAGCTGCATCATGGCTATAATGTGGCATGTGGCATGTGGCCACTCAGCGACACCAAGTAGAGCATATTGGTTCTAAGATGATGCGGAAACTGTTATCATATAGGGCGAATCCCTATGTCTTACGCATAAAACTTAATACACGGATACAATGGTCCATGGATTCTAGTTTTCTCTAAATAGAGAGCACATTGCCATCAATTTGTATTCGTGCAATCAGCTACAAAGTTTATTCATTCGCTCTGCACTGTAGCGCAGTGTTTTGGCCGAGCTGTCCAACTCATGCCCAGCGTGGCACATTAACAAGCGTTGCCCTGTGTTCCAGTTTTTTATGGCTGGCAGGAAGCAGAACGAATTGAGCGTCGTGGTTGGGGACGACATGCGACAAAAGTGCTGATTATTGAAATTAACTTTGATTTGTTTGTTGTTCAGCTGTATCGGCAAATTACAAACTACTAGCCATATACGACTACCCTAGACGCAACCAAGTGGCCAGGACCGAAATCGGAGCCACAACTATCAGAAATAAAAATGCATTGCAATTGCATGCAGAAAAGCAGCGGCCAGTAAAGAAAGTGCAAAGCTCGGAGTCGAAGGGCTGAGTGAACTGAAGCTTGGCAATATGGCCAAATGGAAATTGCTGTAAAATATGAACTACCAATTTCTGTTCGGTACTGTTGCCGCGGCAATGGCGCAAAAAAGAAGGCACATAAGTGGCTCAAGCTAAGAGTAGCTTACTACAAAATATCCTGTACGTCAGTCAAAACTTGTCTGAAGCCATTGATTCTACGATTTATCCCGTACTAGTCTAAATATATATAATTAGAAAAACAACTTCAATATAAATGAAAGTTCTCTCTCATTTTTTTTAAGGAAAGTTTTGTTAACTCATAATTTTTTAAAATTAATCTATTTTGCACTTGCCTACTAAATTAAAAAAAAAAAACACCTAAACTTTCAATTTATGCTTTAATAAAATAAATGAATATAAACAGAAAAATATTGAGAAATCGATCGGCTTAGATAGTTTTATTTATATTTAAATATTTCATTTAATCACATCAATCCATAAATCAATCTTGTTTCAGAAATAAGTCCCACATTTTAAAATTTCCCATAAAAATAGGAGTTTTAATTTCTTAAGAAGAATTCTTCTTAGTATAAAAAGAAAGCGTTTTTATAATATCTTTGTGTCGGTGTATATTAAAGATTTGCTACAGACTGAGAGATAACCCTAAAGGCTTGATCGCTAAATATGCATAATTTATTGAAGCAAACAACAATTTGATTATACCCTTTATAATCTTCGTTATTGGTGCAGGGTATTTAAAAAATCCACTCTGGCAGTTTGGGCAGGCACTTCTGGGGGTTTTACGTTGGCTACGAGACATTGACACAATAACACCTAAAGTGGCTTTGTCCACCCTGCAATATTGACTGCCAGAAAGTGCGCACGACAGCAGAACCCAAACCGGAATCCCAGTTACAGTAGGCTCCACCCCTCAGCCCCCCACACACATACACACACACACAAACACAAAGCTTGCTCCCAGTGAGTTGGCAATCCGCTTCCGCCTGCAACGCTCGCTGACTTTGGTCGCTGTA
Source organism: Drosophila borealis (assembly GCA_035045885.1). NCBI lineage: Eukaryota > Metazoa > Arthropoda > Insecta > Diptera > Drosophilidae > Drosophila > Drosophila borealis. Next base: position 3,036,558 of record JAWNOR010000007.1, on the reverse strand, counting down.
TTCATGCATGAATTTTGAACGAAATTTTCATACCTTTTTCGCAATATTCTTTCGTTTTACTCTCAATTTTTTTCCTTCAGTGAGGGCAGTTTTCCACTTCAGTCCGTTACTTTTCAATTTCCACTTGCACACACTCATACATATACAGCATCGAAAAGTTTTTGCACTGTGTCTTTGGCGCGATTTTCCGCTACGCTGCACTTTCATTACACGTGTGCGGGAGCGGGACAGACACCTCAAACAGAGCCAAAGACAAAGAAAGCTGCAAACTTCTTTTTTTTAGAACCCCTTGTCAAAGGCAGGCAACCAGTTGGCAATTGAAGTCGCCAGTCGCCTTATTGCAAATTGCTTGAATTGCTTTTGGCTTACGGGTGTTGGCCGTTTGCCGTTCCATTGTGCACTTTCAATCTCCAGCGGACTCTCTGCACTTGATACTTGCCGCTTTCCATCTGCTACCACCTGCTCGCGTGGGCACTTGGCCTCCTCGTGTTTACTCACTTATTTGCCACACTTGACCAAAATCAATTGGCAGCGACAGCGGGTAAGCCGGCTAGCATGCTACAACATATTATGTTGTTTAACAATCAAATAAGTCACGCGGCGCTTAACTCAGCTCAGGTGGAAGCACCACAGCACAAACGCAACAACGGCGATGGCAGCAACAAGAATCACAACATCAAAGCAAAATGACATTCATGCAGACGAAGCCTGAATGCTCTTCTCAAGTTCCTTTTATAACTAACTAATGTTATTAACTGCCTATGCCAAGTCGTATGCAAATATAAAGGGTGCAATTGTAGATACATTAAAACAATTTACTGCATGTATTCAGATTTAGGTTAAGTTTTTAATATTTATTATTACAAAATATTTGTTGGCTGGCTCGAGGTCCGTGTTTGTAAAAAACAAACAATGAAAACAATTTTATTTATTATTTGCTTCCGATTTATTATTAATTTTTTTGTTATTTTTATAGAACATATGTACACATTTTAATTAAAAAGATTTTTATTCACTTTATACGCAGTAAACATTTTATTTCGTTTTTAATGTTTGTTTGTAAAATAATAAAACAGCAGAAATAAAATACTTTGAACGGAGTTTATACATTTAAATTAAAAAAAGCTGCTGGAAAAAACCTTTTAAACATATTATTTTAAAATTAAAACTTTTTCCATTTTAATTCTAAAAAAAAAAAGATTTAAAACTGAGAAACTTTTTTACAATATTGCGCTTTATTTAAAATCCATTATCATTGCCATTACAATATTTTATTTTTATTTAACATTTGCTTACCACTCAGTTAAGCTGAGTGCTCCAGAAAGTTAACATGCCGCATGCCACATAAATGTGGAACAGGCAACACCAGCCGTCAAGTTCTGCACGAAAGGTTTTAGCTACCTTTTAGCGCGGACCTGCAGTGTCCGTCCGACGTCGACGTCTGTTGAATTCAGCCTTGCCCCGTCCCTTGTCCGTCGTCCGTCGTCTGTCGTTCGTCGTCCGTTGTCTCTGCAATGTGTGGCTTATTGTATAAGCGCGTCCGTCCGAATCTGCGCGTCCAATGTGGGCGTTTTATGTGGCCGTGTCCCTAAGTTGTTGCTGTTGCTGTTTCCCGATGTTGTGGTGTTGCTTGTCTGTTTGGCTACCTTGGCTGATTGTAGTGATTCTTGGTGCGCATATGCCCAGCACCCAACTCGTGCCTTGTGCTTTGTGCTTTGGCCTGTCGCCTGTGCCATGAGCCGTGTAAACATTGGCGCGTGCCTGACTGGCAACAACAAAAACAACAACAACAATAATACAACACCTTAATGTGTGCGCCTGCCTGGAACTGATTCTAATCGCTTGGAGTATGGTGTTAATGTTGATGTTTCAATTAATTTTTATTAGTTCAACTCGTTATGCGCATGGCTGCAGCTCCCGCTATCCCACCTTATGAAAAATGATGAGTCGCAAGTGATGTGGATAGTGGCCGGTTGCCCTTTCAATGTATTCTCAACGGACAGCTCAATCAACTAACAAGCTAAAGCCATAAGCTTAGCATTGGCCCCCCTTTTCAATATCAGCCATATGTACATGACCTATCGAGGATCCATCAATTTGCATATTGCAGCAGCTCAGCTATCGGCAGCGCACCTATAAATCCTTTGCTTGGCTCTTTTGCACGCCGTAAATAACCGGCCCGGAAGGCAGACAAGGCCGTGTGGTCCAAGCGTTGGCCCAAACACAGGACGAAAACGTCGCCGCCAATCATTTATCAAAAATATTATCAATCAGTCAATAGATGAAATGGCTTGATGAATGTCCAACAAGCACCCAGTCGGGCAGTCACCCAGTCAGGCAGTCAGGCCGGAGGGGAGAAGGTTCTTTAGATTGGGCGTCTGTGTTGACAGGCCAGGCGCCTGCACGTTGGGAACAGTGGACAGTGGGAGTGCCAGTTACTGGTCAACAGCAAATACATACATACACACACAAGTCGAGCCGCAAGAACAACGAGCCAACCGCCTGCATTTGATTGATTTCAGAAAATGAAGAAAAATCGTGTCGAAACGCCAAGACAAAGTGAACAGCGGCCAGTACGAAAACTGAAATTGCACATTGGTACTCCAATGTATGGTGTGTGTGAGTGTGTGGGTGTGTGTGTGCGTGTGCGTGCCTGTGATATGTATTGCTTTGGTGTGTGAAAAGCACTTACCTCTCTTTTATTCCCTACACTTTTTAGCCATGAATTGAACGTGAGGGCTTCTAAATTCAATTTCGGTCGGCATATGAAACCTCAAAGCGTAGATGATGTAAACATTCCATACATACAGAACAGCTGAATTAAAGCTGGAACGTAAAAGGATGCATGCCTCAAAATATGCTAAATCTGGGCCATTTGCTATGAAACAAACCCACTAAATATATATTTAACCTACGTATCCAATAATAGCAATGTTTTTTAATCTGTAAAAATGTACTATAAGGGATTTACAAAGTTTCAAATAGTAAGTAGTCAATATTGTTTAAACAGGTGCAAAGTAGATGCGTGCATATGTACAACAATTAAAATAAAACAAATCTGATATGTGCCTTTGGAAGCCTTCCAAAGTACTTAGTCTGCATATTAAACTATTTTGCACCAAATTAAAATTTGGTCTGTAATCATGCACCAATTGAAAACTTGTGATGTATGGAGTACATTAATTCTTGATCTGGGTTAGGATGATTTGGGAACTTCCCAATGTCCCTCTGAAAATCGCCTCGTGCGCGAATATCAATGTATACTTAAGAAGAGTTCGAACTGAATTGAACAATTCATTTTACAATATATGCGCTTATTTTATGATATATGCTCACATTTTAATTATTTATAGTAAATTTCTATAAACACCGAAGTAATTGAAAAAAATATGGACTCTTGATCTAGATCAGAGAAAAGAAGAAATAAAGAGTACGTACATTGTTGTTTTTGTGTATGTATGTATATAGAGATATAAGGGTATTGGAAGTCGATTACTCTAGACCATACTTCATTTTAACACGACCATGAAAGTTGTACTTTAATTAAAATAGAAAAAAAGAGTCCACAGTTAGCAAAACCATAATTAAGCTCTTGTTCTCAATAAAGTTTGGCGCTAAGACCTTTGCAGTTGCTTTTGTTATGAGCAAACATGCAATTGCTTTATTTTAGAGGTCATTCTTATCTAACTTACAGAGCATTTCTGTGTCGATCAATATAGGCCCGACGCCTAATTACTTGCGTTCTTTATAGTTGAATATTGCTTTTGCTGACGGCCTGAATCAATTGGGGCTTCGGTGTACTTGAGCCTTGGGAGAGCAATTTTCGAAGATAACATTTGGAGCATGGGCGAGGCGGCAGGTTCATCAGAAAGCGATTAACAGTGGCCAGGCAGAGCAACAATGCAAATTTGATTATTTCTACTAGGAGTCCCTCACACGCACGTCAACAAATACGACCACACACACGCACACACATACACACAAAGACACACATACAACATACATGCGGGCAACATTTGTTCTATTGTTTTGCAGTATTGTTTTTTTTGCGGACTTATTCAATTTGCTCTGCAACATGTCAAAAAGTTTTGCGCAGCAAATGAAAAATGTGCAGCAAAAGTGCAAAACGCAGCAAACATGCTACGAAAATTACAAATTTTTTTCTGTGTGTGAGGTGCGGTTGTGTGCGTGTGTGTGTCTGTATGTGTGTATATGTGAGCCGTTTTTGTTAGTTTGTCTGTGGCTTGTTGTTGTCTCTGGTGTTGTCAAAAAGTATGCCAACGCCGGGGCCAGAATGATAGAGTGACAGTGACTGCCATCCGGGGTGGTGGATTGTGACTGGCAACTGTACCGACCATCCATGGTGTAAGGGGTCAATGGAGATATGCTCCCCGCACTCGTTACCCGTCACTCCATGGATCCCGTTCTCACTCTACATTTGACAAGTGGAGTGTGCGGCCAAATGCCTTTTAGTACCTCTTTCATCTGCAAATATTTGTGTTATTAGAATTTTTAAGCCAGCTCGCAGAAACGTTTTTGCCAGCGCAAAAACTATACATACATATATAAGTAGAAGGGTGATGTTCTTCAATTTGCATTCAACCGAAATTCACCAACATTAAAAGTTTTTTAAACTGAATTTCTGTACATTTATTGAATGGATTAACTCCATTTTTAAGTCACATCTTAAAAACTATACACACATATATAAGTAAAAGGGTGATGTTCTTCAATTTGCCGTCACATCTTAAAATTTTGTATTATTATAAAAAAAACTCCTTTAAAACGCGAGTTTTCTGTGTTTGTAATTTTGGAAACACCCTTGGCTTGCCAACGCTGTTTATGTAGCATATTCTCCTGCGCAAACAGGGACAGAATTTGTGTGTGTTCGTGTCTGGTTCGGGGCCGCTGTCAACGAAAATGTTTTGAAATTGTTTCGAGGCGTTTTGTAGTTGTTGCTGTGCTTTTTTATCATTTTTGCTCGAGTTTTCGAAAATATTTAATTTCCGCATTAACGTTGCGACACAATTTTGCATATAATAAAATGCCAATGCTAAATATTGACAGGCTTTGTGAAAGTTTTGGCTGCCAGGCACTCTTTTATACTCTTTTAGAATTCATTATTCAATGCCAATGCATTTCAATTTTGTGGCCGTGCGTCGTCGTCGACAATCGACCGGAATAGATTTATGACAGCGACACTGCATTTTATTACACTTAAAGGAAATCTTTCTTGAAATTGGCACACGAAAAAAGTTTTGTAAAAAATAAACGTAAAATGGCAGAGGCCATGGAAAAATCATGAGAGAAGGGGGCGAACAGGTAGCCGGACCGATAGAGAAGTTGGCGTAAGTAAGGCAGCGCCATTTATCAGCGTGACACCTTGCCGGGTGGCCAACTTGGTCCTGGATTGGATGTGGGTGCGGATCTGGAGCTGGTCCTGAGCTTGCCTTGTGGTGTGTCCTCCAGTCGAGCCATAGCTATGTATGTATGTATGTGGGTGTGTGTGTTTGTGCAGCATTTTTATGGCATGTGAGAAATGACGCAGAAAGTGTGACACAAAACTGTAGACAAATTGCTTGAAATGATTTCATTTCTTTTATTTATGGTGCTAGCGTTTGAACTGCTCTTTAAAACCAGAAGCTGCCCTGTCATTTTTTTGTGCGTATTTTTTAAAATTATGTTTTTATGGCATAACAAATCAATAAAAATGAATTAACTTTACAAATGGCATTTGGAATCACACATACGAATCAACTTACCCAGATCTAATTAACTTTCTTGACGTATGCCACCACATATGGAAATTCCACAGATTGTCGCCGGTAAAACCGCACACACGCGTTTAGCTCATGGGTTATTGTTTGTTTTGGTTTGAAATGGAGACGCCGGAAGTATTACTGATAACATTAGCTGATCTACGCGCTGTCTTTTTTAATACGGCACGCAACCACAGATAGCAGGGAATTGACCAGACGGCTTATCACCACCAAAACAATGTTGACGGTAAATGAAGTTTGCTGGCGGTAATTCCAGCTTGAAGGCTTTAATATCATTTAATGATAATTGCTAACAATCAGTTTTGATACCTTTCTATAATATATTCTACTTCATTTGCAACAGATAGATGGAGACAACGTAGAGACCATAAGTATTTAAATTTTTCATTTTTATGAATGTGTGAGACATGTCTAAAACTAATTTTCGCCAAGATTTTCAAAATTGAGTTTGAAGCATCGGCTCTTAGACAAAAAATATGCATTAAGCCCAAGTCCGGCAATTTTTCAGAGTTGCGGGATGATATTTAAAAATTTTACCTTTGAATCCCCCTCACCTTAATTTTCACTTCACGTCAGGACACACAGGATTTGCCCACATATCTTCGAAAATGAGTTTTAAGCATAAAGCATAAAGAGCTTTGGAAATTAGTTGAAGCGTGAACATTCACCCACCAAGGAATGCATTTTATTAAATTTGTGAAACACTTCACAAATTAATTTTCACAAAGATCTTTGAAAATAAGTTTGAGGCCAATCGGAGGATAAGCAAATAAAATTAATTTTTGCGAATTTTGCCAAGTCAACCCATGTAGGTAGAGCATTATTGTGAAAGTTCAGCTTTCTAGCTCTTACGATTTTGATTGTAAAGTGATCACAAGCCAGTCACTCAGTCAGAGCAAAGAGATTTAAATGTATATACGGTCTTGAGATGCCTTCCTCTAAGCCTGTCTATCGAAACAATAAACTAATCGTAATTATATCATATGCCTGTCAACGCCTTTTATCTTTAAAACCTTTAAAATGTCTTCTGTTTCTTTTTATTGCTGATGCTCTTACGTCAAAAACTACCGTCTTATTCTCACATACTTGCATGGTAAATGCGTCAAATAAAAATATTGAGCTGGAATGTATTTACTTCCCTGAGGCTTACCTTGCGTATTGCTTACTTTGAAAAGTTATTTTAATTCCCCTTTGCACAACAAATTTTCAATATTGCTTACCCGACGTGATATAAAAATGTGTCTTTTGTAGTTTGCGTCGATTCTCTAACGTTATTTCTCGAACAATGCGCTCGGTATACTAAGCCAAAGCCAGTCAGCCGACCTCGATAAGCTGTTGAGGATTATCAGAGCAAACCGCCTGGCGTCACGCGCAATTGCTGCGTTATCAGCACAAGCTGCAATTAAAACTTAAAAAAAGATTATTAAAAAAACAGTCAATGAGTGCCGTTAACTGAATTTTAAATAATATTGAATAAAGAATTTTCCTTTTGAAGTGAGTAAATAAAGAAAGAGGAAAGCCAAATGCGAACGCTACAGAATTTGAAGTGAACACATTTGGCAGCATAAATCAAAGAAAAGCTGGCCCTAAAAATAATAACGAACCCAAACCAAATCTATATCCATATCCACATCCACGTCCATATCCATATGCCATGTCAGGCTGACAAAACTAAACTAAAACACAAATACATATGCATAACATGAGCGGAGCTAAAACAAATCCTCAACACAAATAACTGCCAACACATTTGCATATATCTCACAAATAACCGAAAGCAAAGCAAAATAGAAACCAAAAGCCCAAACACCAGAAACAACAACAACACACACACACACACACACAGGAAAAAAAGAAAAACGCGTTTACAATTGTTGAAAACAGAAAAAACCGAGAAACAAAAAAAAAAGAGTCAGGCGGCAACAAAATGCAAAACACTTCTAAAAATGAGGCATTTCCGGTCGACACACGCAACGTCACATAAAACAAGGGGTTAAAAAGAGGCGCGAAAAAGTAAAGCATAATAAACGCCGAGCATAAAAATCGGCGCTGAAATCTGCAGGAAACAAGAAGCAGAACAACAAAGCTCCGAACAAAAGCCATCGCTTCAGGATGGCGAAGGGACAGGCAAAATATTTAAAGCATATGCCACACGGCTAATACAATAATATAAAAGGCAATAAAACTCGTGGCCGGATTCGTGGGAAGCGGTAGGGAAGGTGCAGCGGCGGCAGCAGAGGCAGAGGCAGCAGCTGCTCCTATCAGTGTGAAGCCATCAAATTCGATTAGATGCCCGGCCTTTGGGGGGTTGGCAATAACGGAAAAAGAAACACTTGACTCTGTTGGCAGCTGCAAGAGATGAGGATGAAGCTCCCGGTCGAGCGTGAAGTTGTTGGGGGAGGGTACGAAAAGCTGTTGTCCTGCTGCCCGGATGGTAATTGTTTGTTTTCTGTTCATATTTTTTGCACATTTATCGTTTTTATAGTACCCGACATCCTCAAAAAATGTGAGGACTGTAAAATAAGCCGACGGAACTGCAGAAAATCAGTTTTTTTGTATCCCTATCAGCATTCAATTTGCATATGTTGGTTAATTACAACTAATTAGAGCAGATAAACGTCTTTTAATCAACATATAAATAATAAAAGACATTTAAAACGTTATCTAAAGAGAGTATGGAATAATACCCAATGACGATGGCGACAAACATCAGAAGAGGCGAACGCGCTTTTAAGGAAATTAAAAGAGAAATTAAAGATAAGCCGTTTTTTTATTGAAGAAGTGCGGCCAAACATTCGCGCCCCAATCTCTCTAACAAATGAAACTTTGCACCAATAAGTTATGACTATCAAATGGCAAACGATAAACAATCTTATGATAAATATTTAAATAGAGGTGCTCGATATGCTATATAAGTCAAAACATTTCACGAGGAGAACAGACAGTTATTCATTAACTCTTGGGCAGACAATATGGCAGCCAAGGCACTATTCCCAACTTTCTTTAATGAGGAGACAAAAGTGTGGAGTGGAGTACCCAGGCGGCCACAATTCGACTACGATTGCTCCGTGGGTGAAAGAATATACACTTCATTGAAGAATTGGCCACAAAATGTCGCCCAGGTAATTAAAAAGTGACAAACAATAAACAATTGAGCTACAGCAAATGTTCTTAAACAGATCAGCGACATAGACGGACGCGTGGTGACCTTTGAAGAAGTGCAAGCCTGGGCCACGCGCCTGGCACTGTACTTCAAGAGTGAGAAACTAACCCATGAGGATGTGATAGGCATTATTGGAAATGCTAGCGACTATGTTAGTTCCCTAACTGTGGCCTGCTTCTTCAACACGACGCCTTTCCATGCTGTGGCCTACACCTATATGAAGGAACCAGAAGTTATAAAAGCACTATATGAAATAACAAAGCCAAAGATTATGTTCTGCGAAAGCGTGCACTATGAGATCATGAAGGAAGTAACCAAGGAATGGAATCCCAAGTATGTAACGATGACAGGTCGTGTTGAGGGTGTGCCCAGCATTGAGGATCTGCTGAAACCACATCCCATGGAACGTTTCTACCAGTGAGTCAGACAATTTTATCAAAATTGTCACGCTATTCCCAAACTAACTCTCCTCCTTTTTATTAGACCCGAGGTCTTGGCCGTTGGCGGCGATCAGACAGCAGCCATTCTATGCTCATCGGGCACATCTGGAAATCCGAAATCTGTGGCCTTATCTCATAGACACATTAACAAGACAGAAGCGTAAGTGCAAAGCTAATTTGCAAATTTTTTTTGGAATTTAATTAAACTGGTTCACATCCTTTACAGAATTACCAACAGCACTGATGTGTTCTTGACAAGTGCCACATTAGATTGGATGACAGGCTTTTCGTTAATGATGTTAACCTTCTTCTATGGAACCACTCAAGTCATATTTAACGAGACCTTCAATGCTGATAGCTTCATTCGGATGATCGAAACGTACAAAGTTACCTTGATTGTGATGCCGCCATGGCAGGCCTTTGACGTGTTCACAAGTCCGTTGGCCACAAAGCAGAGTTTGTCCAGCGTGCGCATGTGTATTATTGTCGGTGGCTGGCTTTCATCGAAGATCATGCAGCAGGGCCAAGAAATTATGGAGCATTGCCATATTGTATTCTCATATGGCTCCACTGAGACGGGTTCAATCGCCTTCAACATCGATCACAGTCTTGAGAGTTCTGTAGGCAGACTGCCACCAGGTGTCAACGTTAAGATCGTAGACGGAGAAGGCAACGCACTGGGACACAACCAGGTTGGCGAAATACTTATTGACGTTGGCGTCAAATGGAAGGGCTATGTGGGTAATCCTGAGGACACTGCCTCCACCCTCAAGGATGGATGGATCAATCTGGGCGATATTGGCTACTTCAATAATGATAACAATCTGTTTTTGATCGATCGTAAGAAGGATGTGCTCAAGTACAAATCAAAGGATTATTGGCCCAACGAAATAGAACAAATTATTGCCGAACTGCCGGAGGTTCAAAGTGTTTGCGTTGTCGGTGTCAGGAACAGGGGCTACACCGATGCCGCCGGCGCCTTGGTTATCAAGAAGTCTGGCACTGACATCACCAAAGAGAAGATCATCGAGCACGTGGCCAACCGTGTTGTTGTCGAATACAAGCAACTGAACGCTGGAGTCCAGTTTGTCAATGAGTTGCCACAGAACAACAATGGAAAGGTGTTAAGAAACGTCGCAAGGAAAGTGTTTGAGTCACTTATGGAGAACCCAGAGTTTTAGATTTATTTAGATAGTATTGTTTTCTTTTCTGTAATTTATAATTTAAAACTTGTATGTATTCGATATATGATTAAAAGAAATAATTCCACTTAATAATTTTGGTTAGCAATTCAAATATGTTTTAAGATGTTTAATTACAATTTAAATTGTACTATATTTTAGCAGAGTAAATCAAATATGACTAACAATTTTATAACAAAACGGTTTTCTTATAATAAACTTAAATTTTAATCGATCACTCCCATAAGCGGATTATGACATTAGCGGGCATATTCCGGCCTTGCCCGTGGCAAGTTATGCCTTTATTGTTGTATTGTACATATCATTTTTTCACCCACTTCTTGCCCATAGGCAATTTAAACCTACCACTACTATCTTGAACGCAACGTCTAAAGTTATATTTGAAATAGATTAATGTCCATCCAATAAAGAACTAAAAGGTTAAATCAAGGTTTCCCACTATTATAGTCTTGTGGTGAGAATTTTGATGCCGAAAATAAGCTTTTCCTTATTTAACCTTTAATATACATTTTCCATCCAAATTATGTGGATTTTAAATAAGATGATTTTGAAACAAAAAAGTTGCATATTTTACGTTGGTGCTTGCAGGTCTTCATTAGTGTTCTGAAATCTTCACCCAAAAAATCTTTGAGTCGCATTTTCAGCAGAGGAAACTTGGACTCTGCGAAATGTCTTTTGATATATAATAATATTAATTTGAACGCGAAACTTCACTCACCAAATCTATGATCTCCATTTATACGAAGAAGGAATGGATTTCTTGACAAGTGTGAAACACTCATTAATTGCATTTGAAAAAATTTCTTTGAAAATGAGTTTTAAAATAGATTGCATAGTAAAATAAAGCAGGTTTCCCCAAGATAAATTTTAAAACTAAAAAGTTTTTCACATAAGAATTTAATTTTCGATCGTTCATTTCCATGGAATCTAAATATTAATATGGTCCGATCTGGAGAATTCCTACGTATGGACTATCTGCAAAGAAAAACATACCTATATATATATTCACTTTATTGGGTCGGAGTCGTCACCTTTTATGTGTTACACATAAAAAATGATATAAAAAACACGGTTTTAGTCATGCATCTTGCTGTTACATATTCTTAGATCCATAAATTGCAACATGGTCCCCTTATCTTATTTGTTTTTCGCCAACATCGCTCCCCAACTTAATTCATTATGCCAGAAATTCGTTTCCTCTTATCTGAAAGTGTAACCGTAACAAGGAGTTTCCCAGTCCTTATCTAATAATAAGTCAGCGAATCTTGGTTCAATGGTCAGTTGATTAAGTCATAGCATGCCGTCAATTACTGAAGAGTTTCCCCATTTGCCTCATTTAAATACCCAATAATTAAATTTGATAAGCGAGTTTGGAATTTACTAGATATTTTAAATTAACATAGAAGGATTTTTCTGCTCGTCATTCCATGAGATAATGTTATCGAAATTCGCACGCGCTTTGACTCATGGTAATTCCGTCAAGTTCATGGCATAGATAAAAATATGAAGTGTCACGACTAGCTACACATCAGGTGATATGGAATAAGGAAGTGGGTTTTCTATAACACGACTTATTAATGAATGAAATGTTATTTACAGAAATAAATTATTTATACTCTTCACATTTTCGCATTTTAACGACATTGCATTGCATACGTTGCTTATCTGAAAGTAATATATATAATATATTTAGCATTATAGTTTTTAGGTTCAGATTGTTCGTTGGTCATCTATAAGATATAAATTGTTTCAAAACTCTCACTCCCTTCGTTGTTTTCTCAGGCTCGCTCAAAATTTGGCATATTGACGCTGTCATGTGAATACGTTTAGATTTCATTCTCACAATTCAGATACGTATGAAAATTCATAACAACTTGAATGATAAACATTAAATATCATGTCACTGTCGAGGAAAGTTCGGCTTTTAGGAGTAAGATGATATGGATATCTGTGACCCTGACCCCTCACGCCTTGCGCACGTCACCCCAGGGTCATAGTCGTATATGGCAACCCGACCCCACCATTAACACTTTAAGTGCAAGCCTCTCGGGTCTACTTGGCAGGCTGAGTTAACCAGACCCAATCCAAGGCAAAGTAAACAGGACGAGGCCACTCAGGCGCACTCGGGTTGTTGGCCAGACAATTTTACCTACTTTATGTTTATTTATTTGCATATTTTTCAACTTAAAGACGACATTGTGGGGAGAATAGAAGCGGCACTAGGATCAGGACTATTGTGCCGCACACAAAAGCCATGCCAGCCAGGACAATGACAATAGTCGAAGCAGAAGCAGGAGTCGCAGCTGGAACCGCAGCCGTAGCCAGCATGCATTGTGCCGCTATTTTATAATTGACAATAATACATAAAAGATATGTATAGAAAAAAGCAAAAAGCATAATAATGGTAAGTAATACATTAGCCAGACATAAGCCAGCCCCCCATTCACCCCCTAAAACGCCACGGCTAAGACAATCCCTGGGGCTGTCCACTGCGGACACTGACAATGCATTTGTGTGCCCGTGAAAAAGGTCACGTCTTATCTATTTACCTAAACAATTTGCTTAAAATGTTTACAACATAAGCAACATCATCATCAGCATCGGGCGCGTGGCAGGCGTAGGTTATCGTGTGCATGTGGCCAGGTTTAGGTTCAGGTTCGGGCCGGTCTAGTGCCATCTATTTACCTTAAGTAGTCATACAGCCATTGCTTTTTTCTTATTCTTATTTTCATTTTTTTTTTTTTGTAGATGCCTCACTATGATACAAGTGTGGGAGGCGGGCAAAATGCTCGACCAACATTAGAGCGCAATAGCCAGGGGAATTGTTTTATAAGCTATGAATAACAGGACCAAAAAGAAAGTGAAACGACATCGAGACAGGAGAGCAAAAACCAGAAAAGCTTTCAAACTAATTCTAAAACTCGAACTTCAAATACTCTATATGATTTCGGTTGTAAGATGAATGATGCATGCAAGGCAATGTATTTGAAAATAAGCAAAACGTATGTACAATTCATAACAAAGATTTGAATATGAACAAGAAAAATGAAACGCCTTAGTCTGTCCCTTAGAAGGTATAATCTATCTCTTTGATAGGGCATGCCAAACCCTTAAGACATTCAAAGGAGCCCGAGCTCAGTTTCAATAAAAGTGAACTGTGACAGCAAAACGAAATATGGCAAGGCACACACCCTGGCTCTGCGGCTTGTGGCTGCCACATGCTGCCGACCCAACCGAATGCGACTGTTGCCTCTCGTATTCCATTTTAAGGCTCGCCCAACTTTGAAGTTTCTGTAAGAATGTGCGTCACTGTTAAAAGGTCGCACACTGCGTCTCTGAAACTGTTCTCTTTTTTTTTTTTGTCCAACAGTATTTCCACATTTACGAATTTCCTCGCTTTTCTTTTGCGCCATCTCCATCTTCGTGCGCTGAGCTGCGGCACGCGCTGCCTCTGCCTCGAAGGGCTTAGGCACGGTCCTGACTTGATTATTGGTTCGTCGCATCAGTCTTTCCAATCAACATCATCTATCAGCATTAAACTCAAAGTAAGGGCACAGCCCACGACCGTTGGAAATGGTCGTGAAACAAAAGAAAGGAACTTCCTTCCGTTGGGGATCCCAAAAACAAATGTAATGCCTTTAATTTATTTGTTGGCAATTTTCTAATCATAGTCTGGAACACGCGTCTTCCTTTAAGATAAACAAATGTTGTTGAAATTTTTCATCGCGTTAATTGTATAAATATAGGCAAAGTTTTTATGGTCGGCAGTCTGCAGCTTTCAACAAACAACCCTCAGTTCCGGCAAGAGCACAATGTCTGTAATTGAAGGCTGCTTGTGCGATGGCGGGTGCGACGGCTGAGGGGCATGTTACATTTTATGAGCAACGGCTATGGCACAAAAGTGACTTATCTTGTTACTAAGGCAAAGTTCCATGCCCTGCCAACAACATCACGTGAATGTCCTATTAGCCCCGGCGATGCTATAGCTATAGCTCAGACATCAAATCAAATGAACGGTTCAGGTCTCGCAGACGTCTCAAATCAAAAATGTTAACAATGTACACTTAAGCCAAAAAATGCCAAACACATTATTTTCGGGGTAGTAAAGAATTTCAGATAAACCTATTTCGTATTTTCATATACTTATTCCTACAAGAAAACAGGTTTTAAGTGATTGCAATATTTTACTAAGAAAATCGAGCTTTCACTTAATGCAATCGTAGCCAATTCTGAGCTTTAACATAAATTTTGATCTACAAAAGAAACTCAAAGTTAGTTTTATCCCAGTTTCAGGTATCATAATAGCTTTAAATCTTTTGCAATCACATTTTTAAAAAGTATTTCAAAAAAAGCTTTTGCCTTATCGCCAGAACGACTGTCTCCAATGGGGTCCAGCTCTATCTGCATTAAAATTCAAGCACTTAAACAGAAACTAAACTAGGAATGCACTAATACATATAAGCGATGGCGATAGGTGCCCCCCTCTGCCCTTGACCTTCACAATTAATCCCCCTTTCAGGGCCCCGAGTACAGACAGAACTGATGGGTTTGGAAGTTTGTAAATGGCACAATGGCCACAGAGAAGCATTGAAGCGCATAATTAGCTTGATGAATGAAAGCCAGAAGCAAAAGCAAGGGAGGTCCATGTGCAAAAAATTAAAAAAAAAAAAACAAAAAATAAAATGGAAAGTACAGTGACAAAAAAAGGAAAAAATAAAATAAATAAACTTAAGTTCCGGCAGCAACGATGGTGGCTGAAACCGAACAGAAAGTCAGCTGCCAGCGGCGCTGAATTTTCCACAATTTTCTTGTTTTGCCTAATTGAAGATTTGCACTCGAAATGATTTTAACGCTGCGATAACGCCCGCCCCCAAATAACCAATGAGGCTAAGGGACGAGTAGGCGGGTAGGCGGGAAAGTAAATACATACATACCTAAACAAACTTTGCAAGCAGAGGCAGTCGCTCACTTAAATGACTCGGTCCGAAATTAATGCATAAAATTCCATCAGTGACAGCAATAAAAAGTGTAAAATTGATTTGCATAATGAAAATTTGTTGGAGCCATTTTGGAGATCGCGGACAAGGCTCAGGCTCCGGCAGCTTTTCCGGCAGCCAATTGGCCCAAATTGCTTGTTGCTAGTTAGTTTTCGATGTCGACTGCAAATTAGTTGGTCGTCTGTGTGGCGTACTTCACTCCTACACAGGTCACACAACATTTTTTGATGGCGCTCTTGCATTTAACATTTGTAATTGAATTAGACAGACACGTACAGAAACACAAGCACACACACAAGCACACACTCACGCACACAGGGCAAAGCGGCTGAACATGAGCGCTGACATATTTCAGGGAAGTAGCTGGGCATGAAAGCAAATGGCAGCTGAGCGTCCATAGAGAGGACTCGCCTATCTAAACACGAGCAGCTGCCGTGACGTCTATTTTGCATTTTATCTTCTCACACTCACGCACATACACTCACATTCACTAACACACACACACACACACACACACACACACAGCTTACCACGCGCACAGTGCGCGAAATGACGCAAAATGGCGGCTCTTGTAATAAATTACGTATACGCAGCGTTGTGCGAAACTTTCAATTGTGTGTTGGTGTTAGCGTTGCTGTTGGTGTTGCTGTTGCATTTGGTGCATGGTGCATCCGTTTGGTTTTGGCGCTGTGCAACACTAGAACACCCCAGGCGGTCGCCACACTGGACTCGTATGTGTGTGTGTGTGTGTGTGGTAAATGAATGCGCAAGTATGTGAATGACAATGGAAATGTCAATTGGTTTGGGTTTGGGGTTTTTTGGTTTTCGTCGGGTTTTGGCTGATTTTTGCGTAGGTAGCGCGAATTTGTCGCGGCTCCTTTCGACTGATGCCATGTCAGGCATTTCATTGTTATTCTAATTCCGGGTTGTAGTTTCAATGCAAGCGCCATAGATTACGCTAAATTGCTTAGGGGCTCTGCAACGCGAAATAGCTAAAAAAAAAAAGAGCCACCAAAACTGGGCGAACTAAAATTGTCGCCTGATAGATGAACGCCAGTTTTGCAACGCATTTGTTGAACAATAGCTTATCCGGTTTAGCACTTAAAGCGCTTTTACAGCAAAGTGTCCAATGGTATTAAAGTTTGTCAAAGCTCGCAACTAAAACCGCTAAAACCTAAATAGTATACACAAATATGGCGAATGAAAATTTCCAATTATATAGTTTTGAATACAACTTTAGATATATGTAGTTTTCGTTTGTACTAAATTATGGCACAGGTTATTTTACTCATTTAATAAATATATGACCGAATGTCATTGTCATAATGATTGTATTTTATTATTCGCATGCAACAATGTCGAAAATTATGCACACTAAATCACAACTTGCAACTTTTCAGTATTGTTTTGACTTATATATTAGCCCAATACTGAAAACAGTTCGAAACTATACGAGCGCCCATCTATAATGCTCCCAGTAAACTACACGCTATAAATCACACTTGCGAGCTCACAAAAGTTATGCCCCACAGTTTGCAGCAACTGTCAAACCAACTGCTCATTACGCCAACCCGCATCTGCGCCCCTCTACTCGGACCCCGCTGCTGCTCTAAAGTGCTGCCAGTTAGCCACTACCAAAAAATACCACAGAGCAACCCATTGAAATGGCAGTCCGAACTGTCCACTGACTGAGCTCATTATACTCTATTTTTGTGTGCTATTTTTTGTTTTTGGTATGTTTTCTGTTTTTTGGCTTGAACACTCGCGCTGCAAACCATATGCTGCAAATGCAGGAGCCGGCAGTCGATTCAGCAACCACACAACATCCACACACATACATGTACAGCCAGTTGGCATTGTCGTTTCATCTGTGCAGTCAGTTGGCAGCGCGTTGTGACCACTCGGCCCATTGTTGTCATTGGCTCATTGCTAATATTGGAAGCTGCTGCTTTTTGCTGGCCCTGTTGTTGTCGGCCTTGTTGTTGTTGTTATTGTTGTTATTTGTGTTGCTGCTGTTGCTGCTGCTGCTGCTGGTTCTGGTGTTGTCGATGGCAGTGTCAGTGGCACTGACATTGCTAAGGCTAACATTCGCCTCATTCATGTGTTTTATTGCCACGAACACACAAACGCCAAATAACGGCTGAATAGTCCAGGATGCGACTGCTCCCACAAAAGCCGACCCCATATATTTTGCTGTATATGTTTGTGCCATATCTCCGTGCGCATAAACCACAACTGAACGTCGAGCTCGACGGAACTAGAGCATCAGCATCAGCAACAGCAGCAGCAACAGCAGAAGCAACAACATCAGCATTGCTCATTACCGCAACTAGGGCTGGCAACTGAGTTGAATTCTAAACGGTAGAACTTAAAAATTGATCAATAAATATTTATAAAATTTGTCGTTTGTTACAAATCAACTAACTTTTTTCGCATTCCAGAAAGAATTCTCTCTCTCACTCTCGTTAGCGAGTCAGAGATTTTGTCTATGCTATAAAACCGAGCTGCTGCCAAAATTCCAATGGTTGCCGCTTGCAACCACACTTCATGCCGCAAAGGCCACCGCAACATGCTCGAAAAATTGTCAACAAATGGACAAAACTAAGCTGCCGGTTGGCTCTTGATGCTCCGAGTCTGTTTTAATCAAATTGCCACAAAAGTTCACTAGGCTAGTTCAAGTGCAAGCCGTTATCCTGCGATTTAGTGGGTGTGTATGCGTGTGAGTGTGCATGTGTGTGTATGTGTGGGAATGTGCTTGTGTGAGTATTTTGGGTGGCCCATAAATCCATACAATATTTAACAGACAGCAAGAAGTGCAAACGTTGGCACTTTTTGGGGCCGACTGAGCAACAATAATGTTTATTATCATATATTTTATTTCATTTAAATGACCCGCTCGGCCTGTCGCAAACTCGCAAAAAGCTAATAAGCTGCAGTAATAAATTATGTGCCATGCAGCATATAAATTATGCGCAATTAACTGAAATTCTGCATAAAATGCACAAAATTTTCCAACCAGTAAAAATAATTTCATTTTAGAAAACTTTTATCAAAACAAAAACAACGACGAAGAAAATTCCAAAAATGTTTAGCCATATCCACATTTAATGATGTCACACGTTGTGCATACTTTGTATGTGTGCATACGAGTGTGTGCGTGCGTGTGTAAATGAATTTAAATTTTATTTTAAGTGCTCGAATAAACTGGTATTAATTGTTGTCGCTGGCATTCAGAATGGCATTTAAATTATCTGCTGGCCTATCAAACACCTATGTTTAGCTCATTTTATTTGCGCCTGATTAAGGTTTATGACTCTGGGGGTACAACATGTTGGCATACAGACAAAAGATGATTAGTGACACCGAAATAGAGTTATTGTCATGGTAAGACAGCAGTTAACGCAGACCTTCAGCTCGCTAGAAAGTTACCAATGTATTCGAATTTGATGGCGTTCCTTTAATGACTCGGAATCTAAATTTAAAATGAGCGCAAATTTTATGCTGAGCATCCAATTGAATTTTTATGTTTATAACATCAGAATACATTAGCTTAAATTAGTGTGAGGCAAAGCAGTAATCGGATGCAACATTTTTATTCCCATTAAAGATCACAAAATGTCAAATCTTAACTCAAATTGGTTTGGTGTTGCATAAATAACAATTTTATTTTCTATAGAGCAGCAATATTGTCATTCGAGTACGAACATACTCAACGTTGGCTAAGACAAACCAATTTATGTATACCCTGTTTGATCAATTAGCATATTTGATAACTCCATGGGGTACTGCATACTGTTGCAATATGAAATATGCATAACTATAAGTTCGTTATGTGTATATATTACAAGTTTCACTCAAGACTTGCCAGTTACTATGGGAAATATTTTACTTGTGTTCAGTTTATAAATATACAAAAATTGACAATAAGTTTATTTGAACTACATTCATATTTTTCAAACTAGAGTCAAAAGTTTAACAAAAGGACAAATGCTTCAGGTGTAAGCTAAATAATCAGAATATACTTGAACTAACTAAGTATTAAATATTAATTGTGATGTTCATGCTGCTTCCGGGTAGCATTAAAATGTTGTGAATATTTGCAGCCATATAATCGCTCATTCTAGTTGCAGATCTGTGATAATACAAATGCATATAAACAATAAAATTTAGACATGTTGCAGCCTGCGCAGCCAGACAAATGCTGAGATAGACATGTACTAGGACAGATCAACTGTCATGCTTATTTGTTTGATAAAGTAAAATAACAGAGTATGAAGCACTTGACTCAAGCTACGAATATACATTTTATTTGTTTGTTGACAAAATCTGGAATTGATCCATGCACATTCATTGTCTCATGGGTCGCATAACATGTCAAAAGTATTAATTGCAACACTACTACTACACATCACGCAGCCACGTTGAGAACTGACCAGTTGCAGGCGCCTGAAATCACAGCCCGGTAGCTGACTGGAGGAAATTTCGAGTCATTGGCTCGCACATGGCCAGAGGCCCGGACACCGGACTGTGGGCACAGTACCAGAGTCATGTGCCCATTTAAATTTATGTGCAACTTAACGCTTCAAAATTGAGTGCAACGAACGCAGCGCAGCGCGTTGGTTGTTGGGTGTTGGGCGGTACATCAAAACGCCGCCCGCAGCAGCCGTATCAAGTATACGCCATGGCAACCGGAAGCGCGACTTGGAGTGCTTGCCTGACTGCCTGCCCGGGCCTAACTGCTTCTGACTGCCTCTGCCTGACTCTCTGGCTGACTGCCTGCAGTGGCAACAGCAACAATGCACGACAAAAACGACAACAACAAGGACGTCGGTTTGCCTGCCTAGCTTCATGTTTTCTTTGCCGCTTTTAATTTCAAAAATTTATGCGCTCGCGCCACACTAAGCGTAAAATAACGATGCCGGGCAAAGTCGCAGCGTGGCAACATAGTTGCTATACCCTATCACAAAATGGCCATACAGTAGTAGCCAATAACTAGCTTGAGAGTTAATTACCAAATGAATAGATTTCTAATTTATTTCTTAGATCAATAATAATATTCTCTTTATTTTGGCTGATTTATTAATAAACAAATTGTTTTCAGTCTGTTTTAAGCGGGCTTATAGGGAATATCAAGTTCGTTGTATTTAAAAAACAGACTCTCCATTTGTTTTTTTACCGTTGTTGTTCTTGCTGTTTCTGTTCTCTCTTGCAAGTTGATCCTTTGCCGCCATTTTGCAACAAACTCCCAGCATGCACTCCATTAAACTCTGCCGTCGACTTTGTTGCATGCAGCATGGGGGGGTG
The DNA here is from genome assembly GCA_035045885.1 of Drosophila borealis. Classification (NCBI taxonomy): domain Eukaryota; kingdom Metazoa; phylum Arthropoda; class Insecta; order Diptera; family Drosophilidae; genus Drosophila; species Drosophila borealis. Next base: position 3,015,672 of record JAWNOR010000007.1, on the reverse strand, counting down.
GGGAGTGGGGGGAAGCTCGCAAATTTTATTTATTAAAAAAGGGTAACGTACAAGTCAAGTGGCTCAGCTCGAAAACAATTAAAATGAAGTTTGTTTTATTTTTCTTGTTTTTCTTGTTTATATTTTTATTTTGTGATACCAGCATGCAAAATTTAGTCGTTTGACTAGCAGCCGCAGTGGAACGCACAGTTCTGTTGCCTACTTGAGGGCGGCAAGCGAAGCAAAACTAAGTTCCAAACCGAGCATAAAATCTTAACGACTTCGGCTAGTTTCACATGCTCAGCACACACAGAAACACAAATCTTGCAAAAGAATGGCATAATTAATTGCCGTTGCGGTTGCCAAACTCCCGACACTCAACGCCCCGGTTAAATGTTGCATGCAAATGGATGGAAGATGGCGCCGGCCGGAAAACGACTACAACCCATAGATATGGAACAAAAAAGGTGCGTTCTATTTGGGTCACCCACAGTGCGTAACGTGCTGCATATTTAATGGCGGCTTTCGGAGCGGGTGTAACCAAGCATTTGCATCACTTGCGACTAGAGTTGGGCGCGTGTCGTGCTCGTCATCGTGACACGAACAAACAAGATACAACACAAAGTGCTCGTGTTAACATTTCCATTATCATGCGTGCTCGTGTTGCGAACGACCTAACATAGCATAAATACTCATCGACAAATATTAAATTATTTAAAATCAACGTTCAAATAAAAATCATATAAAAGCAAAACATGCTAAGAAGATAAAGGTAAATTATTAGTATTCTGAGTGCTGTCTCGTGTATTTAAATTGTATGTTCATCCAATATGCTTTATACTTTACTCTCTACTCTCGCGAACCCAACTAGATCCTACAAATATGTTTCAACATGGAAGCAGCTGAGAAGAGTGTACATCCTGCATAGCTGAAGCAGAATATCTTTCAGTTTAAAGTTCTATTGAATACCAAAAGTCTGATACAATTTTGAAACTTAAAAAGGATTAATTTAACCCAAGATTAGCATTGAATAACAATTTTTACATATTCCGGGGAATTTGATTACAATTTGGCTAGCTGGGACTGTTTTTGGATTGAAATGTTCGAATTGCTTTTCACAAATATTTCTGTTTGTTTTTTCTCAGCTGATATTTATTATATTAGATCTGATCAATACAGTTGATATAGTTAAAGTTAGATCATTGAGTAAAATATGAGAATGCAACTGTGGCAACTCTGCCTTGAACCTTTTGGCTTGAGCTACTGTTTTTTCAGTTGCTAAGTAAATATTTGTCTATGAACGAAATAGTGGCGCTCGGCAAGTGCCACACTCAAAGACATGTAAGGCAGTCGTTTGTCTTCTATCCTCATATACTTAAGTATGCATGTATAAGTATTCGAGTGCATTTCAGTATATCTATGTGCGTGTGTGTGTGTGCAATTTCCCAGCGTGAAACCATTTAGCACGCAATGAGGTGCTGCCGATTCGCCAACTTTGCAGCTGCCGCCTTTCAAAGTTGACAGTGTCTGTTGCTTAGCAGAGGCTTAAGCTAAACAACAGTAAAAACTTGTGCCAAATTTCTTAATGCAACAGTTTTCATTAACGTTCAAACTTTGCTGAGATACCAGCAAAGCTTCAAGTTATTTTATGGGGCAACATCTATTACATTTTGTCGGCAACATGGGGTTGACAATAAAAAGCTAAATAACATTACGGGCATCAATGGACTGTGTAATATAATAGGATTACGCAAAGCAAATGAAGTGGATGCTAACTAAGCGGCTTAGACAAAAGTTTACCATGCAATATGTAAATAACAATAAATATATTACAACTTTTATGTAGAGTGTTATTTATAAAGTATACTCGGAAAATATGTTCACATACAATTTACTTTTCGGAATTTAGTTTTATTCGTTATGAATACGTTATTTAACAATACAATAGCACGTACATTTTATATTGAGTTTACAGCTCGGAAATTGGCTATTTTATTGAAACCTAATTCTGTTACGAACATTGTCAAATTTTGTTTAAATTACCAGGATTCTGTGGAAGTTGCTGATACCAAAGTCGATATAAATAATATATATTGTCTTCGCCGATACCCTGTAGTATCAAGTACCCAAATACAGGGCTAAGACACATAAGACATACATACTACCCTTAATGTTTATACCGAAAGATGAGGTCACATCCTCTTAGCTCGTATTCCTAATAAAAATACTCTGTATAAATTTACTATACACATTTTTTCTGGCTGTTACATATGTTTCCGCAACTTTACTATACTTTTTTTTATCCATTTTGTTGGGTATAAGGTATACAAAAAATAAAATGTAAACTGTTGCCTCTTTTTCTCAGGTGAACGGTGGTTTAGCCTCAGGCAACCCGCTGTAATAAAAAAAAGGATGATAATAAAAAGTATGTATTTCCTGGGCAAATGTGATCGACTGGGAGTCACCCTGTACTTAAAGTCAAAAATGTTGATTTTCCTCTTAGTTGTGTATATTTAAAGGATAAAGAATTGTAACATTGAGTTTAATTATTTTCAATCTAATTTGTTATTAATTTTTTGAAGCTGTTATTAATGGTTTAAAATAAATAAATTTATATGTGTGATAAATTACTTTCCCACTCGCTGACTCTCACGGACACTGGCCAGATCGACTCGCTGTTGATTGTGGCTTGAACATGAACATATATACTTTACATAGTCGTAGCTGTATGTTGCCTCTCTGGTGCATATATTTACTACTACAACATTGTTATTCCCTTGTTTACCCATTTTAAATGGCTACAGGGTATAATAAAAAAATTAAAAGCAGCACACGTTGCAACTAATTTCGTGTTTGTTTAATGCACTTGCAACATTGTTGCAATACACACACACATACACATAAAGCATTCATGCACAGCTAGACAAACTTCAACTGCCATCAACATCAACGACATGAGAGCCAAGTCGACTGAAGTCGAGTTGTGCGAGAACTGCAAGCGTTTAGCATGCCATGTCAGGGTTGGCAACGGAGGAGGAGGAGGAAGGGGAGGAGGCAACAACAGGCACTACATTCAGCAAACTTTGCGGCATTTTCAGCAATTTGTGGTATTTTACTATTTAATCCTTAACTGTCTTGGGTGTCACACTAATACACAACGAGGTCTCCTTGCTCTGCCAGCTTGCCGCGCTGCCTGCCACAAGCCATCAACAGTTTGTTTCAAATCAGACGACGACTATGACGATGACATTGTGTGGCATCAGCTCTGGTAACAGCCTGAGCACTGGCACCTGGTGTGCAAGTTCTTTTTTGTTCCTGCTCCTGCTCCCGCTCCCGTTCCCGTTTCTGCTGCCTCTTCTCACACTGATCCATTGTTACCCGCCACTAGACACAGCCATTGTGCTCCCAAAGTATTGCCTAGTCTCGCTGCCTGGCATGCCTACTTATTGTTTCCAATCCCTGCATTTGAATTTGTGTATGTGTGTGCAGCTGTATACGTGTGTGTGTGTATGTGTGTGCTTGAACTGCCAAAAGTACTTCTCGGTTCTGCATTCTCACTGCGAAGTTTAATTAAAGTCGCGCTACAACTTTTGATATGTTCTTCGAGTTGTTCCTGCCGCGCTCATCCGCTTCCGTTTCTTCCACAGCTTTGCCTCTGACATTGCGGCACAGTGGATTTCGTTCTTAGCAAATATTAGGTGAAAATACTAAACAGCTTATTAAAAAGTTATGCGTCCTGTCTCGAATGAATTATATGATTATTTTTTATATATTCATTTTTTTGTTTTATATTCATAAAAGGTTCCCAATTAAAATATGTAAATTATGTTCTCGGCATTTCCCACTGTGCGTTGTAATAAGTTTTGCTGTTTGGGTTCAGAGGGACTTACATACTTGCCTGAAATCTTCCTATGACAGTTTCCCTTGCACAGTTTTGTTTAGTTTGCTGTTGAATGTTTAAGTTTTCGTATCAACTTAGACGCACATCCACATGAATGCATGCATTGTAATAGTATCTGTATGAGTATGCGTGTGCGTGTGTATGAATGTCCTGAGAAGACACTGACAGACGCTTACTTAGAGTCTAAATCTGGGCTTGAATTTGTCTACAAAATAGCGCAATTATTTTTCTAAGAAATAAAATCTTAAATTTAATTTTTCAAGCCTACCGAAAAGCCAATTGTCTGGGACACAAAAAGGCATTTACTTATGTATTCATAATTCCATTAGTATTTTACGATATCTATAAAATGGCATTGTATTCGTATCAAATACACTTTAAACTGGGTATTCACATTTTATTGCAGTTCTTGTAAACCAATTATAAATAAATGTTTCATTTTCAATTAATTTTTATGGGCATATATGTAAATATAGTTTTTAAATTTATATTAAGTTTATAATTAATATATTTCATTATATTAAAATAATTTTTTTTTTAATATATTCATGACATTTAAATTTGAATTTAATAAATGAAAATATATTTTATATATTTAACTACGTAGAGTATGTGTGAAACGTCTATTGAAATAAGGGTCTTCTAAAGTTTCTTTTCATATGTATATGTATATGTATATACATATAGACTTATTTATATGCATGTGTGTTCATTTTGTGCAGGCAAGCGCACAAATTGACAGCATTATGAAAGGTCAGGTCAGAGCCCGGCGACCAAATTTATATATATTAGCCCGGCACGTAAGTAAAAAGGACATTCCATTGTGCCATAATGTCGGGCAGTTAGCACACACACACACATACACGTGCACACAGGCAGAGACTGAGACACACGCACACGCAGATGCTAAAAGAAAGTCAGCAAGGGAGACCAGCGGTTATCCTTGCTCGTCCTCGATTGAAGCCACTGGCAATCGTGTGAGTGTCAAATGCCAGGCCATGGCCACCCGTCCTGGCAACACATGCGACCAGGCGCGTCCTCTCCTCGGCATCTCGTCCTCGAATTGCAAATGCAAATTTTATTTATGAATATGATTTCTGGCAACAAACAATAGCGCCCAGCATTCGCCATATAATAAAAACCAACATTTTTGGTTTGACAAACTTATACAAATGGGAGAACCAATCTCAACCCGCCGCCCGCCTTCTGGCGCCGGGTGTGGCTGCAGCTGTTAACCCTTGCACTGGCAAAACGACCCTGTGGCTCTGGCCCGCTCGAGTGCGTGCCAAAAATTTACCATTCACCATCTATGGCTGCCTTCTGCGCGTGTTAAAATAATAAAATATGCTGCTGGCTGTTCTCTGCTGTACTGGCAAACAATCATCCAGCATAGTCCTGACTTGCCTCTGAGGCTGTGTCCTGACCACATAGTGCAGGAAATCAAAAATTGAGGAAATGAAATTTGGTTATTAGTCAGCGCGGCACGTTGACAAAGACGAGGGGTGTCGCTCCCGGCTGGGTGTGGCAGGCACTGCCGACGCTGTCAGTCTCCAGCTCGTGCAGGACGCAAGACCTGCTGCCGTCTGTCATCCTCGCCCCACTCGTCCGTCGCCGCACACAATAATTATAAATCAACGCAGGCACTCGAATAAAGTCTAGACTATGCCTGACAATGGCAGCAACAGTGGAAAGGAGACTGTCGGACCACGTACCAGCACGAATCGCTTGGCCGAATGCCCAGCAATGACCGTCATTAATGCTTCCACACACGAGCAACCATCCCCACTGCTTACTAATTTTGTGCAAACATTTTCAAAACCCATGCCAAATGTATCAAATTCAAATTTGAATAATAACCAGGTGATCGGGGGTTGGAAGTTGGCTGGAAACAAAGCCACGTTCTCAACACACAAATTCAACAAAAAATATACGAAAAAAAAGGCAAAATACTGGTAAAAGTGTTTATATAAACATACCCAACTAGAGAATAACCTGTACAAAAAACACACACATTAGCATGAATATGGAAAATGTGATTTTGAAAAATCAACCAGTTTTGCATATTTAAATTAATCATACACACACAAATGCCTGGATACGTCTGGTACACTGTTTTTACTGGACACTAATTTACGTATGCATACCTTTTATGTCCAAATATTTGTTGACTACAACAGGGTAAAAGGTTCACAAAAGAAAACAATATTCTTTGTCCTTACATATTTATCAAACTTATTTAATGACAGCTTAACGTTAACGAAAACTGATATTTTATGCATTAGCATGATGACAAACTCCTTATCCCGATCATTCATATGATAGATACAATTAATAATATATAATGTTTTCGACCAAGTTGTGTCAATCGCAATCATCTCTTCATTGTGCATTAAAAGTATACAAGTTTCAATTATTTATTTATTATATAAACGATATAAATAGAAACAAATGTGTGTGGAATAATGAATTTAAGCTAAGAGAAGCACTTAATAATCAACAGTATTCCATTTAGTAAAATATATGTTCTTGTATAATTTATTGTTTCGAATACAAACAAATGTCGAGCAGAGAAATCCTACTCTGAAAAATATATTGAGTGATAATAGAAACACAGCTAATACTTTTAGCCGAGCCGTAAAACCACAAAAATGTTGTTCAACTATTGTTAACCAGACTGGCGGTTGAAATCAGTTGCTAAAATGTGATTCATATGGTCAGTTGTTATTTCAAAGGCAGGCACCGCGAGCCACAAAATGAAAACGTATTTACATTTCAATTGGTTTCCATCCACGCCCATTTGCAAATCTTGCTCCTGACGCACAAATGTAGGCAACATTATTTTTTACACTGGCTTTCACATTTGACATTAAATAGCTGCTGAAATAAATCAGCCTGGCATAAAAGCCCACAGTCTGGGGCTGAATTCAACGACAGCAACAACTGCAAAATCAGCAACGCCATCAGCCTGCTAGGTCCACATATAGCCGGGCAAGGGGTGCGGCTTGTCATGGAGGGCATTGCTGTGCAGGACTCATATCGCACGTGTAGCATCAGAGCGGCAGGACGGCTCTGCCTCTGCCGCTGCCTCTGCCGCTGCCTCTGCATGCAATAAACAAATAAATATGCGAATTGGTGTTGCTGCTGCCGCTGTTTATTTAAAAAGAAATGCGGGCCATGATTTTTAGCGACATGGCACGTACACAAAAAGTGTTTGGGGCATGGGTAGGCCAGACAGTTGGGCACTTAAAAGTGCCCAGGAGCAACAACAACAACAGCAGCAATAACAACCACAACGGCAACAACAATGAAAGCAGCAACAGCAGCAGCTCCTGTTGCTGTCAATTTTGGGCTTCTATATGCCAGACGAGCTGCTGAGCCGCCTGGTAGCTGTCGCTTGATGCGCATAACTCGGGCCCAGTTGCCTGTTGGTGTGTGTTATTGTTGCTGTCATTGTTGCTTATTTGCTTGGCTCAGGTTACAGGCACACTCAAATGCAGCTGCAGCCGGAGCAATAAGCAAATGTAGCCAGATTTTTTATGAGAAGATTTTGGGAAAGCTGAAACAATGCAATCAATAATCCATTGGCATTATGCACTTTGATTCCAAATGTACTGCGATAAGGAATAAATAAAAATTAAAAGAAAACTCATGTCAGGAAAATAATATATTTTAATAGTCAGCTTTGTTTTGATGCAAAGAAAGATAAGTATTTGTTTTCATAAAACAAAGTATTACGCTTCAGATGTAGATACAATTTTCATATAAATTTATATTTTAATACAATTATTACCATTTGACAAAAATATAACCATTTCTATTGTTAAAGAGCTTTTCTTGTTTGTTTCTCACAATCCTGCACTAAGCCAATCCTGAACATATTTGGGCATAGACACACTTGTTTATTCAAGTACTTATTCGCATAGAAAATATAGAAATATTTTGTTGCTACCACAACTTTTTTAAACATTTTAAATTAAACTACCCAACGAGAAAGAGATAAAGGAACTCAAATATCCATAGCCTTAATTCTCTGCGGTACAATTAAAGTGAACATCTTAGTTTAATCAAAATATAAATGAAAACAAAAATACTCTTTTGTCGACCGACAATTCCTATGGCAGCTATATGATACAGTTGTCCAACAGAGCTGACTCAGGCGCTTGTACTGCCTACAACAAAAAAGTATTTATGCAAATACCTTTAAAACTGAAAGACTATGTAGTTTGCATAGAAACAAATAAACAAGCTTTCAATATCAACTGATATGCTTAAATTTTAACAAAAGTTTCTTTCAAAATCGATTTTTGATAAAGACAAAAATGTTATCAGCATAAATTAAATCGCAATTGAATTGATATACACACAAATATCTGAGAAACTTGACCTATTTCGGGGCACATAAAACTAAACTTTTCAGCTCACAGATACTATTTCAATTCACTTAGCTTTTTGTAATTCGTCTGCCAAAGCCTGGTGATATCTTATCGGATTCAAACTGATTGTGTCCTGGCCTCAGTCTCGGTTTCAGACTGGATGCTTCGACGGCTGAGCTATGCGCTAAGACCCGGGGCTAAGCCCAATTCGTTGCCTATCGAAAAGTAGAAAATTGTTTTTATTTCACTTTTTTGTGCCCTTTTTTCTGCCAGCTCGCTATTTATGCGTCTTTGATGCTGGCTCCTCTTTTTCCCCTGCTCAGTACGAATGCTTCCTTCTCTTCTACTTTTTCTGTTTGCTCTTTTTTTTTTTTGCCTTACGTTTAAACCAACTTTTCGATTATTTCCATTCGATTTGCTCGATTTCAGCTGTGCTTTCAACAAGTGGCTCCCGCTGCTCTTGACGTTCCTAGTTGCCTTGACAATATTTAAAGAAAAATATGAACACAAACAAACAATCACCGACATCAGAGCAAAAGTGCTTTATATGTACCTACCCTGCCAGCTTGCCTACTTCTAAAGGCGTTTATTATTATCCCTATTATTAGGCCCTCTAATCGATTTTTACTTCCGTTTCGCTAACCACCCTAAGCCAGAGTTAAAGGGATTTACTTAATCTTCAAAGGGAAATTTTTAATTTATTTTTATAACATTTAACAGCTTTTAGTAACTTGACACCTCATTCTATTATTTGTGCCAATGTCGCTTTAAAGTTAATATCTTTTATGTTTTTCATATCCATTTCTAAAGTCATTAAATTGAATTCATGCCTGCTTTGATAGTTGACGGCCCATTTTAATTGACTGTTTCGTTATTCTCTTTCCAGCTGAGTATTTAAGTTTCGGCGGGTTGGGGTAAGAGCTTAAAATCTATCCCCAATGTTAATAATTTCCCATAAAACACACTCAACATTTATGAGCTCATTTAATTTACAACTTAAAAATCTCATATATGACGCTGAATTTCCGCTGCGGTTTTAATGTTTCGCCTGAGTGCCATTGCGATTCGGTTTCTGTTTCTGGTTCTGGTTCGGTTCGGATCGGGTTTATTTCGGGTCGCTTCAGTTACCGAGGGCTGACCGTAATGGGACTTCATTTGGCTGCAATAAAGCAGTTAAAATAACTACAAAATGAAAAGAACAGGAAATATTGTTGTTTGTTTGTTGTTGTGGGTTAATTAAACGGCTGCCGGGATATGCAGCAACAGCAGATAGACCAAGAGCTGCACATTATATCAGCACTTCGCAGGATCCAGCTAACAGGACGCAGGACGCGCATTAATGCCAAACATAAATAACAGTGCGTTAAACAATCGCAACACCAGCCATAACAATAATAATAATAATAATAATGATAATAATAATATAAATGATATGCGAATGCCATAACATGCAATAAAACAACATGCAAGCCGAATGACATGAAAAGTCCAAGCCAATAACACCCGAGAACAACAACAACAACAGCAACAACAACAACAACAACAACAGGAGCAGCAATAGAGGGATTCCAATATAATTGCAGTGCTGCTGTTGCGGTTAACAAATTTATAACACACCATAACAAGGCGGCTGTTCTCTATGTTTGGGCTCAACTAGTTTTGGACATGCTCGAAAATTGCCACGCCCCATAGACACACACACACGGACACACACACGCAGACGAGCAGACACCAACAAGGGGCACACGGGCTCCTAAACATGCAATCACTTGACCAAATGCTTCCGGCACACATGGCCACAGGTTGTCACAAAATTGCTGAGGTGCAGATGAAGAGAAGCTTTGCGGGCGAAACAAAGGGCTCTAGTTGGGCCGCAGTCTTGGCACCTGACCCCGTGCACGGCATGGGCAACGACCCCGCCACCGACCCTTTCCGTATCCGATGTCGACAGCAGTCAGCTGTTTGATTTATGTGTGTAGCTATTGTTGTTATTATTGTTGTTGCAGTTGCTGCTGCTTGTTGCAGCACAAATTAAAAATGTTCAAATTGTCTGGGGCCATAACTCAAATGTCGATGCATTTGTTTAATTTGAAATGTGCATGTGGCAGCACTTTTGAGTTGCGGCTGTTGTAATGTGCAATTGCCCAACATAAGCGATGCATTAAAACTTAATTAATGTAATTGTATGGGCCCTAAGCACCTAAGCACCTCAGCATCAGCAACTGCAAACTGGCAACTAGCAATTGGCAACTGGAGAGCGTTTCAAATGCGACATTGCTTAAAAGTTGAGGTTGCCTTTAGAATTGACACAAAGCAACAGACACTTGATATGCACAGGGTTGGAAATTGTGGTCCTGTTCAGCTAGTTATCTATTATATAAATGACTCTGGCCAGAGACTCTAATTACAACTGTAACTGTTTTAATCACACATGCCAGAATCAAACCAATTGAAAGTTATTCATTAAGTGCACAGCATATGCATGTAAAGCAGATATACTTGATATTCAGCTGGGAGCATTTGCTGTCAGTTTCTGGAACAGATGATTTGACATCTGAGCTGTTAGCACTATTTGATATTTAATTTTAATCATTAATTTTCGTTAAATTCAATTTTCTGTTGGTTGTTAGTAAATAACTGTTGACTTGAAGCATTTCACAGTTTGATATAGTGATCACAACATTGAATTCCCTATGCTTGTCAATAATTAACTTCTTCTAAGCTTAGCCAATTGAAAATTGGTAAGAAAGGTATAAAAGTTTTGTGCAAATGTATGCAACAGGCATAAGGAAGCATCTTCGACCCCATAGAGCACACATATTCTTAATTAGCATCAATAGCCGAGCTCATCTAGGCGTACAGTAAGATTTTGTTTCAAGTCGTCGATAACTTATCCCCATGAAATCGATCAAAATTGATATCGAGATCTGATCTATGAGCTAGAAACACCTGATTTGGCATGTATACTGTCGAAAAGTATATACAAGCCCCAAGTAAGAAAGAAACCCCCTCTGCAAACTAAGAGACCCGAATTTTCTGAGGCTGTCTTAAGAGCTCTAACACTTTCTCTGGCGCGAGTAGATCTGCGTTTATATTCGGGCTTCAAATCATACGGACATATGTAACAGCAAGATGGGCATTCCACACGCCCAATATACTCTGTATCACTTAGTGCATAGAGTAAGTGATTTTTGCAAGCTAGTTTTTTTGTACACACACTTCACAGTTATGCGAGCACTGAAAATGGGAAGTGGCAAAAGGGAAAATTACTTTGTTGCTTTTAAGCATTTATGTATGGTACCGACGCCTTACCACAAGTAAGACATTTATGAGTTAGGTAAGCGCCGATGACATGATGCCTTGTTGGCGAATGGACAATGCAACTACAGAAAACCACACCTTGGCGCAACAACCCCCAGCTAACCCACTTTGTAACTATAAACGAGACGGGCTTCTCACCGCAAGGGGCCAATAGAGTCGGCATTGGCACCACATCAAAACGCCCCGCGAGACCTCAGAGGTGATGGCCAAGCAGGGGCAGCCTGTTGCAATAGTTGCAGACATTGTTGGCGGCAACAATTAGATAAAGATCAACAGACAGCCAGACGGGCGGAGTGCGATAGAGAGGTGGAGAAAGACAGAGCGAGAGAGGGAGAGAGGAAGACACATGAAACCGCAAAGCTAAATGGCACGCCCATTTAATTGCATAAAACATAACGCCGCATGTGGACGGACGCATCCAGTGCCAGGAGACAGGAGACAGGCGACAATTGCTGGCGACATTCGGCATCAAAGGGCAGCCGAACTGCCCATCGTGCCCCCATTTCGCTCCACTGTCACTGCATAAAATTATTTCCGCTCTGCAGTCCCAGCAATTCTAATTAAGGCGAAAGACATTTGGATTGACACGAGACAAGCGATGGGCTGTGTAAGCAGAGCAGCCGAGCAGCGGAGCAGCCGAGAGCTGACCAACGCCCGCTGACGCTGACGCTGACCTCCCTGCTGCTGCTCTCCACCCTCACTCGCACTTATCACTGGGCATTTGACGGCGTCGCAAATTGCATAGAATAAATTTTCATTAAATGCGCTGCCAAGTCAGAGTCTTCAGCCGATGTAAATGTGGACACAGGACACAGCGAACTGGCCGCGCCCGCTGGGTCAATGGCCCTGCACTTGCCATCGACTTGTCCATTTTCATAATTTTTAATTATTTTTAATTTAATTGTCGCGCCTCGCGTGCTCTTTGCAGCCAACAACAAGTGACTCTGACTCAACTCTTGACAGCGGATCACTTCCCGCTGCAGTCGGAGCCGTAGACGAAGTCGGCGCCGGGGGTGGGGAGCGCAGCAATAAACGGCGTCTGCATTGAATGCGTTGAATGTCTACAGAGCGTTTAATAAGTATAAATTTGAAAACTGTGCAAACAGTAGACGCACAGCGAATGCCCTTACACAAATAGATACTTAATAAATATGGGCACAGAAAACAAGAAGTCTCCAATTTAAGCATATTCTTAAGTGCTTAATCGAGTTTATAAATACATTTTAAATGAGACTTAGTACTTACTATAGTAATAAAAAATTACAATCAGATAGGCATATATTAAGCAAAAGTTCTATGTAGAAACAGATTGATTATATTATATGTGATTTATTTGATATTATTTCTATCAAAATGCCTAAATACTAAGAAAATGTGAATTAACTATTCATAAATGTTGCCATTTATTCCATTTAAAGAATGATTTTTGAATATAAATAAATATTTTTGCTTTAAGATATCAATGAATCCACACTTGCAGTTATTTGGACAACCTTCACATACGCTTCCCAAAAATATGCATAATTCTTAGGAACTTGTGATAGCGTGAAAAATATATGTGTCTATAAACATTGTACGCTCATTTCAATAATTTAAGTTTTTCCAAGAATTGTTTTAACATTTTTTCATGGTCGTTGCTGCTGCTGTTGCTGCTGCTGCCGCTGCTTTTGCGTGTCCATTGCCTACGAAACATAAACACAAAATTTTAATTACTTCAAATGTGCGGGCGCACTTAGAGAACATTTTGCGGGGTCAGCTGGTCTCCGGGCTCCGATACAGAGTTGGACTGGCAGGTGCCCAGTAGCCGCAGCCAGCGGGACGCTGCCCGTAGTTCAAAGTTATTTACCCCCAAAAATTTTATGTAATTACGAAAGTTTTTGGCGCTCAGCTCTGAATATAAACGCTGGTCGTTGTCAACGTTATGGCAAAATTGTTATCATCATCAACAGAAGCAGCAGCAGCGGCAGCAGCAGCGGCAGCAGCAGCGACATTGCCAAACCTCAGACCCCAATTTGATGTTAGCTGCCAGGGGTGGGGCTGGGCTAACGGGCTGCTAGGGGATGCCAACTTATTGTCGCCGCTCAAGTAATTCACACAGCAGGTGCTCGCAGTTAGCTGCGGTTCCCATCGTCCAACTCCAACAAAAATAATTATCACTCTTGATTATCTTTCGTAGAAATTAGTGTGCACGCGCCCTTACTCTTCTACTGTTTGCTCTCGCTGTGCTCCTTCCTCTAAGGCTCCAGGATGCCAGCACCCACAGCCTGATCCACCCAGACCCCCCGCACAACATCGTAAAAGTAATTGTTGTGTTTTTGTCAAAAACCTTTTGGAGCGCTTTAAATGGTAGACAGCCGCCCGAGGGGGCAGGTAAAACTGCCAACGAACTATGCTAACTGTTTAATGTTGTTACCTGAGCAAATTGTCGACGCTTGTGCAAATTTCTCAACGTTTTATTGGACGCATAGTAGCGACATTTTGTTAACAGCTCCGGACTGCTGGATGGGCGTGAACCAGGGTCGGATGTTTACCTACAAATTGCTTCATATGCTTACAATATAATTTACTTTCTAATGCTGGTAATGGATAAGGGTCTGTGGCTTTTCAAAAGATCTTATTGGAATTTTGTTTGGCTTATTTCGTTACAGATCCCTGCTAATTGCTGTATATGCTCGCAATATTATTTAATTGATATTAAACTCTGGCTTTCAGTTTGATTGGGGCACTTCAATGTTTTTGTCAATCCCAACGACTTCAACGTGCATTTGAAAAGGGTGTTGAAATATCATAAATAGTTTAAGAGCCTCTCATATAAATTAAATGTTTATAGCAAATATAGAAATGTTACACAAAATGTGTTCATTCCCGATTTCGAGTTTGATTAACTACAATTTGTATACATTTTTTCGCTTTCCCTCTTAAATTATGTGGATCAATTACAAATAAACTCGTAAAATAACTAGTAGAGATTTGATTTATTTGAGGACAACTCTAATGAAAAGAAAATATACAAATCTAACCATATTTTATTTTGCGTTCGAATCCCGATGCAATGTTTCATGCCACCTCCCAACCAAGCGTCCCAGGGGTTTCGACGTGTTTCGTCACAAATACGAATATAACCTAAGACTATAGGCTAAGACTAGTCTACATACTAAATGCTTAAGAATATATGACTTTAAAAGAGGAAGAGAAGACTCCGACTTAAGCGATGAAGGTGTATAATTACGTGTTAGTCTAGTAGGGACAGATAAGTTTAATTGGCTAGTCAAGCCAAAAGAGTCGATTTCAGCCGTAATTAGCTTTTGAATAGATATTGCATCTGGCCTAATTCTACGATTAATTAAAGGAAGTTTGGGAAGAGATCAGAAGTCTACTAAAATATGAGGATCCCAGAAGACCACAAGAACATTATCGAAAGCTATCCCAAATTTAGCAGATGCCATCCAGATATACCAATTGTATGTGTATCTATATATAAAGGAAACAACTCTTCTGATGGCTGTCTCATTGGGCTCGCCGGCTCTTCAATGGCCAAAAGCGAGAAAAACATAAACCATACACAAGGGACACGTATTAGCCCTCTCTTGATAGTTGGTTGCAATTTCCTAGCCAGTTGCATCCGTAAAAGTGCAAATTGTCGAGTGGCATTTTAGAAATTCCATAAATGGCTGAGACCAAAAACTTTTAGATGACATTTGTGCCCCAACTTGTGGATACATATTGTGCCGCTGCCGCTGCCGCTGCCCCTGTCTTTGTCTTCGGCTCTGCCTTTGCCATTGCCACATTTTGTGTTAACAACGCGCATTGCGCATTTCCGCTGCTGCTGCTGCTGTTACTGTTACTGCTACTGTTGGATAAAACTTTTACTTTTGTTTATTTGTCGCTCATTTCAGTTGATGTTGATGTTTTTTCATCATTTGCAGCTTGGGCTCGGTCTTGGCCTCGGCTTTTGTGCTATCTGCAGTTGTTGTTCGGGCTGGGCTTGTGTCTGCCTCTTAAATGAAAGCTAATTAAGTTTTATTTTTCAACAGTTT
Organism: Drosophila borealis; assembly: GCA_035045885.1. Lineage (NCBI taxonomy): Eukaryota > Metazoa > Arthropoda > Insecta > Diptera > Drosophilidae > Drosophila > Drosophila borealis. The sequence goes on along the minus strand of JAWNOR010000007.1, from coordinate 3,000,061 downwards.
GTGTTTTCTGAATACGCTGTGAATACTCTTTGCCTGCACTGCGTATATCTTTTTGCCCGCACTTAAAGCGACTGCGTCCGTTCATACCTCCCTCCCGCCCTCCCGCCATCCCGCTGTTTGGGGCCTCCTTTGGTCATTACAAGTTGATTAACTCATAAACATTTACTGACAACTGACAACTGACGGCTGACAAGTGGCAACTTTGTTAGCGCCGTCCGACAGCCAACTGATTTTTATATTTTAACTTAACTTCTCTTGATTTCTTTATTACTTATTTAATGCGCTCTTTTTTCTTGACTTTTTCGCAAAGTAAAAAATGTTGAAATAAATTTGCGTTTTCCGGAATTTGTAGGCACTGCCACGCCCCCTTGTTGTAGGGCGAAAGTGCACGGCGTACTTTCTTTTTCTTTTGCATTAGTTTCGCATTTTGTTTGCCTGGTTGTTTTTCGTACTTATTTCGAAATTAAATTTCAAAGAGTTGTTCGTTTTCAGCTTTTCCTGTCGGACATTTTTTACGCCGCTTTAAATTCACGAGCATTTTTTTCGCACTGTCATTTGCGCTTTTCATTAATTTGGCGCAATTTTTTTTTCGCTGCCATCGTGCGAACTTTTCGCTCCATGTATTTGTTTTTCCTTCTTGTTTTTTATTATTTCCAACTAGGTACATTCTGGTCAAAGTAATGTTGATTGTTTGCTCGGCTGACTTTGATTACGAAATTGTTCAAAATAAATACAATTACGTTGAGAGTTCAGATTGCTTAAGCTGGCACTAAGTAGACTTTTAATTGACTTTTTTAATGCCCCCTTTAAAATATGCCAACGGGTATATAGCCGTAACTGACGCGAAAATTCAATAGTCGGACTAAGCGAAAATACTGTGTACTATTTTGACTAATAGAAGGGGTTGCAAAGTTATTTACGTATACCTCGTATTCAAATGTTGTACAGGATATCCCTTAGTCGTGCATTCGCATTTATATCATTCCAATCTTTTTTCAAGCTGACTTCAGATCAGCTTGAAAAAATGCTAAATTTGTAATAGGGCGCGCGTTCATTTCCCCTAAAAAGAAGGCAAACATTTTTTGTTGGGTTGCCAAAGTTAATTAGAATGTAACCTGTTGATTTTGAGGATGGATTTAAGGTTTCAAAAATAAAAGGTCAGATTAGATTGGTCAATGCTCAACCTTGATCCCTTATTTAGCATGCTACTGCGATTAATCAGTCGACCAAAACAGACAAGCCACGATTTGACCATATTCAAAACATTAATCAGCTAATTTTAGCTTAGATCACTTCGATTTTAATGAAAATAAATTTAATAGTTATATTAAAGAGCTTTCAAATAATTGAAAATGAACAAAATAATTGAGATGGGTGGTCTTATCCATTTTAATAAGGTAATTCAAACCTAGCTTGTTCTGCCTAAATTAAGGTTTTAAATTGCATGCAGGGCCCAAAGGATTTGCCAAGTTCATACTTATTTATGCATACACACATATCTAAACAAGCATGTAACCATAGACATCTCAAATAATATAGGTGGATTAATTAAAAGGAGAAAGTACGAATATCATCGGCACGCCGAAGATTGAATACCCTTGTAGACATTTGCTTTCCGATTTTGCAGATATGTGCGAATAGTAAGGCTCTTAAGTGCTTATTTTGATGAAAATATCTGATAAAACAGAATATTTATCGATAAAATAACTAATTCAACCTATTCTTGTAATAGTGCTATATATTGATAAAATATGGCTCATACATATATAAGCTGGCAATGCAAGCTTTCAAAAGATTAGCCTTCAAATAAAGAGACCAGTTTGCAAAAAAACAGACAGATGGACATGGTTATATTATTTCGCCTGTTGATGCTGATCTAAAATGTACATACTTTATGGGGTCAAAGATATCCCCTTCTATGCCTGACACATTTTATGCAAAAATTATGATACCCTCTACAAGGGTATAACCAGCCATCCAAGTTATTCGAGTCATTCTAATCAAAGTAGACCTGAGGCCATCTTTTCTGTGCTATTCATTACATTTAAATGTTTGGAATATTCAATGTGCTTTATCTATCTGTAATTTATGCAATTACCAATGCATAAATACGCATTGAAATATGCTGCGTAATTACATGTAAATGTTGAATATTGTCAATATCGCAATTTTTTCTCCTCTCATTCCACTGCTGTCTGTCATCCGCTGTCATTTGTGTACATTCATTCATTCATTCATTTGCTATTAGTTTTACTTCAACATTATTTTATTTTTCTTTTTTTTTTTTGTGGCATATTTCTTGCCTGTCCCCCCGCTCCGGAAAAGCATTCGCTCTCCGCACCGTTGTCAATTTGATATGCCCCACTGCAATTTCCGTAAATTGCGCGTAAATCGTTTCAAATTTTCACTTGTCTACGTTTGATTTTGCCTGCATTACACACACACACACACACACACGAGCAGACACACGCACACACATAGAGGCCCACATAATTCAGCAAACATTTTTCCATTACATTTTTGGGCAGGGGGGGAATAGAGGGTGGAGGGTAGAAGTAAAGGCAAAAATAAATCAATAAAAAATTATGCTATATAATGTATAGAAATCGGGGCAAAGTCGAAGGCAAAGGCAAAAGTAAACGAATCCGAAGCCACAGCGAAATGAAAAACAAACTGCCCGCCACTTTTGTCCTCCAGGATTCTAGACTGATGATGACGTGCAGGGAGCAAGGGAACGAAAAGGAGCGAGGACGAAGACAGGGACGAGGACGAAGACGTTGCCAGCGAAATTTTAAACGGCATCTAAAGCCTGCAAATATGAAACTTATGGCAATAATATTGATGTCGTCTTTGACTCAGTCACATAGCCCTCCCGCTCCCACAACTCCCGCAGAACAGCTGCAGTATAAAAGGATGCCCGCAGCATGAAAGCGATAGACGAAAAGGCTGTGGATTGCGAGCTGAATGAAGGTATGGTCCGGGCAGGGGGAGATGGCATGGAGTGGGGGGCCGCAACGAATTGCGATAAAGATAAATAAGCAGCGATATACTTGATGATGTCCTTGTTGCTCTTGTCGCGCTCACGGCTGCCTTCGAGTTGTTGTCCTTGTTGTTGCTATTGTTGTTGCCGTTGTCCTTGCCGCTGTTTCTTTGCTGGTTTCGCTGGCGTTTGGGGTTTCCCCCTATTGTATTATTTAAATTTGATTTTATTTCACGAAAATTGAGTTTCGTTTGCGGGCTGTGTTCTGCTCCGTGTATTGTCCTTTCTGTTGCTCCTTATCTCTCGAGAGGCGCGGCATTTCTTGTTATCGTTTATTTTTAATGCAGCCGAAAGTTCGTAAACAAATTATAATATTGAACTTGTCATAGATACGCGTCCTGTGTGCGGCTGTGTCGCAGTCTCTAACTCTCTCGCCCACTCTCCCCCTCTCTCTCACTCTCTCCCTCTCTCTTTCTCTCTGTCTCTTGGCTGGCCCATTGGATGTGGTCTGCTTTTGAGGTAGGTCCTAAGAATGCTAAGCGGATGATGTGGGTCAAATCAGCTTGACATGATTTTGCGGCAAGGAGCTTGAATTTGTTCCAGGTGATGCTCCTTGATGGCATGCTGCCAATTAGGCCTATAAGTTGGATTCTATTTCAATTGACGTTCACATAATCACAATCGTATAGGCCGATTGCGTCCATGTGCTGCGCATAACAAGAGCAGTTGGTAATTATAACTGGAAGTTCTTGCATTATTAAATCGTAGCCCCTATTATAATGCCCAGCCACAATTTATTTGATGGTCAGCAGTCAGTTTCACTTTAAGAAGAAGTCATTTTCATCCTGGCACTGATTGCACTTTCTTGCTCAACCGGCCAATGGACATCCAAATTTATTTGAAATGTGCATTTTGCAATTTAGGATTAAAAGTCTGCCATTTTATTTTCACTTTTTTGCACAAATGCTGCCACTCAAGAAATTGTGAATTATAAAGCTGTATATGAATGTTGCCAGGTCAGCAAATTAATTGCAATCTCAGCTCAAAAATATTTGATACAATTTCTGCATCGATTTTCTTACATGTTGTGCATTCAAAAAAAGAAGAAACAAAAATACCGAATTTTTCCCAATTGCATTTTCCGTTGAGCTGGCATATTTTGTGTGCCCGGCTTAGATAGAATTCTCTGGCTCAGTCAAATAAGATTTGTAGTACGTTGTAATTTAAGGACTTAAATATGAATTTCTATATAGTGGCCTGTCTGCTGCCACTCTGGACTCAAAGGCGCAGTGCCAACAAACAACAAAACAAAACAATTAAAAGGGAACGAGTTTCGCTTTCAAAACAGACTCTGACGGCGACACCAACAATAGCCCAGAATGTCATTACTCTGTCGCCGACATCATTTGCCTCAGCTTCAGTCTCAGCCTCAGTCTCTGCCTCAGTCTCAGCCTCAGTCTCAGCCTCAGCCTGCAGCCAGCCGTCTCGTCCTCATTTGGGTGCTCAGATGACTTGGCATGCACTTTGACAATGGCAACGCCCTCGGCTCTTTTTTGAATTTTTGGTTAGCGTTTCCATATCCAAATTGGCTTACCACGCATAAACAGACTCAAGACTGAAAGCTGGATACTGGATACTAGAGACTGTTGCCCCCTCTGCCCCCCTCACACACTGACTACACTTGAGAGCTCAAGTTGCTGTGATTATCGTGCAATTTCGCTGGCTGGCAATGACAATAGATGACGCCCGCTCCTGTTTACCGGCTGCCGCCTGGTGACTGCTCCTGTGTTGCTCGTGTCGTGGCATTTGACGTTACGTGTCGAGGCGTCGCCTTGCTGAGATTATCACTGCCTTACGCTTCAATGCATCTTTGCTACGTTCTATATATTCTTTTTTAATTCTTAGCCTGCCCGCCCGTCTGCCCGTCTGCCTGACTGACTGACTGACTCGGCTGCAGGTAGACAACCCCCGTCAGAGAGCACGACTTCGTCATTGGGTTCGTCCTTTGTGTGCGCTGCTTAACCTTGTCCTGTGCGTTTATGCGTCTGTGCATTTCATTTGAATGCCTCACAGTTGCATTTCCCATTTCCCTTCTTGGGCTACGTGTGTCTCGCTCACTTTGCTTAATTAACGCGTTCACACAGGCACGCACAAAGGTCGCCTAGTCGGGACTTTGACTCTTTGCCAATCATTGCCCCCCACGACAGAGATGACAATGCCAATAGAGACCGCACCGCACCGCACCGCACCGCTTCGCATCTGTCGCATCACGTCTCGGCCTTTTGGTTCTCAGACATCGAAGGCATCCCATTTTAGGCCACGTTGTATGTGCCCTGTTTATTTAAACATTGCCTCAGCCGCTTGCGGGTTTTCCACAATGATTTTTCATTCAATCCTCCGTCGTCTGTTTACCTTTTGCTCTCGTTCATAATTTCGTTTGCATGTTAATTACCATGATTATTGTGTTGCAGTCGTACGTTTTCGGGTGCCCCCCATCAATGCTAATACACCTGGGAAAAACAACCTAATACCCATACACAGAGGCTGTGTGACACATTATTTTGTAGTGTGTGACAGGCTAGTGATTGGGCAAATATTATGCAGAGAGCAGTTCGTTATGAAAGCATTTGTAATAAGTAGTAAACAAAATTTATAGAACTCTATATATTCAAAGAAAATAGCTGGCAAGCCGTGTCTCTCCAGTTCGCTGAAACGACGTGAAGGAGCACCAAAATGAGCTTCTTAAAAGTTCCAACCACAACAGTGGGAAAAGAGGTGGAAAATTGTTTTATTAATTTATTTTGTTCGATAGGATGGGTGCGATCTTTAAAGGCATCTAGAATACAAGCGCTTTTTAAGTGAATATAAAAAATCTTTATATATTGGATTTTTATTTATAATTTCATTCAACGAGCTTAGTTAAAATTTATATATTTAAATATTGGTTAAAAGCAAATTACAGTTACAAATTACAATTAGGAAGGACTTTCCAAACAAATTTGTTGCATGTCTTCAGCAATGTTTCAGAAATATCTAATATCAATCCGATCGTTTGTTTAATAAGCATTAACTTTCACTCAATCATTTTCACCTTCGAGGTAGGAATTGGGTTGCATGGGCCAAGTTTTAAGTTTTGACCGCTCGGCTTTAAGCTCAGTTTCAAATACAATTTCATACATATGTACAGAAGAACTTAATGAATGGAAATTTCACCCGCAACTGTGGATCGGCCTTATTTAAATCCACCGCACTTAGATGGAAAATACGGACCACAGGTTTTATATACGAATGTTTTATTTCGGCCTCAAGATTCTCACAGCAAGACTAACATGGGTGAAAAGCTTTGATACCAACTTTCGGTTCTTTATTCCTTATTATAGTATGGGTAGATTTAAATAGAGCTGCGTAAAAAACGTATGTCTAAAATTGTAAGCACAAAACTTGCCACAAGGCAAGGTACAAGGGAATACCCGATATTACTTATATAAACATATTATAAAACCTACAATTGTTTCGATTGCAAAATTTCTCCTTTCAACTATGCCTGGCTAATTATTTTCAATAAATGTTTATCTAGCCATCTGCAACATAGTTGAAGTGTCTGATTGCCGGATCACTTAACCAAAGCAACATGTACTGTCTTCATCTATTTCCAATTAAAAGTTAATCAAAACCTGCAGATATCACTGACCTCCCCAGCCCTTGCGACTCCCCTCCCGACTGAGAACCCTACTTTTATGAGTAACAGGAATAATAACAACAATCAACTTTTCGTTTGCCAATAATTTCAAAAACATCAACAACAAAAAAGAAAGAAAACAGCTTTTGCAACAATTATGCTACAATTTTGTGCAAAACCACCTCCAAGCTCGCCCGTTCCCACTCCTCGCATTTCGCTTTATGCGTTTCCTATTTCCACCGCCAATTTGGCCAAAAAAAAAAAAAAAAAAAAAACAAAGGCAAACAAACAAACAAACTCGCACAAAAAATAGAAAAACAGCGAAAACAACAAACTTAACAAGTAGTTTTTAATAAGCTGCCAAACGGCTGCCTCTCAGCTGCGCCAACCTGCCACAGTGAAGTACCCCGCCCCCGCCCCCGCCACCGCCACCACCAGCGACCGCCTCACCAACTAAGAGATTCCAATCCGTTGGCGTTGACTTTGGTCTGGCCATCGCTTGCTTTTGTTGATTTTTCCGCTTGCCAGCGAGAGTTTCGCTGAGCGAGATGTGCGGGACGCGCTGTTGATTTTTTAGCCAATTTTTGTTGCTTCGATTTTCCACCTTATTGCGAAAATATCTAATTGATGCGCTGAAATGCAATAAGCGGATTTTGATTTGTTGTTTCAGCTTATCGTATATTTTCGCTTCCTATTTTGATTTTACTTCAGCTGGCCAAAGTGAACGATTCGACTTTAAAATCTGTGGTCTTTTATCTGAATTTTAATTCTCTTGTATTTTACAAAGTTTTCAACCCTTTTTATTCCCATTGTATTCCCATGGAAATTGATAAAATAAATTTTATAAAATTCTTAAAATTACATTTTAATGTAAAGTACATTTTTGCATATTATAATAGAATTTATAAATATGCATTGGACACAGCTGTTTTTGAATAAACATTAGCTTAAATTAAGCTTTTAAAGTTCGCACAACAATGTAAAAATTGAAATATATTTAATGGCAATTCTTTTCACCCCGTTTGCAAAGTATCTCCTAACCAAAAACTCTCTACAAAGCCTTCTCTTTTTTTTCAATTTTGTTTTAATAAATTTAATAGACATTTTGACAATTTATAGCAGTTAGTTTATAGGTCTCCAGCGGCAATTATTTACTCATAAATATTGTTATGTTTTTTTGTGTTACTTTTAAATGGAAAATACAATTGAATTCCAGAAAAACGCTGAGAATTCATAATCAACTGCTTTTTAGTTTTTGAGTCATAGCAAATTAAATGTAACGAAATAAAACAAATATTTATTTTCCTCTTTAAAATGCAAAAAGTTTCTGGCTATAAATATATCAATATCGTCATAAATAATTTAATAAATTCTTTGCCAATTTTTTCAACATTTATTAAAACATGTTCTCTTTGTTTTGCTGCTGCGCTGTAAATAATTTAATTGTGCACTCTGCTCGTATTCTTTTATTTATTGTAATTAATACGGGCTCGCATTTACCCGCCGGAGCAAACAGCAAACAAGGATAACAACAACAGCAGCTGCTAACTGGGCTTGTTTTCCTTTCTGGCTTTCAAAAGTGATGGCAACAGAAAAAAGGCATTTGCTGTAACCAGAAGATTTGCAGTTCCCAAAACGAGAAAGAAAACCAAATGAAAACAGAATAAAGCGCAAAGTGAAACGGGCCACACTGCTGAAAATTATCCCTGGGTCAAAATGCAATAAACACACACGCAGCCCGAACGTGGCCTGGAAAAAAAACCGGCAACTAACGGCTGCCCAACAGAATGAATCCTAAACGGAAATGTCGATAGAAGCATTGCGACTACAGAGCCAGGCATCAGCTAACGGGAGACGACACAGTCGCACAGTTTTCCAGTTTACAGTTTACAGCTTAAACATATGACCAAAGGTTCACTGACCACACGACCAGCGATGGCAGCGTGTTCGCGTGTCACGACCTTCAACTACGTGATTAACACATACAAGCTTATGTAGCGCCTATTCATGATAATTGCGATATATATTTTTAATTAAATTGCGATATAATTGAAAATTAACAGGAAAGAAAAGTTATCCGAAAATTGCATACCCTTAGAGACAGATAGCGATATAAAATATTTCATAATCATTTCTTACAAATAACCTTGGGCCTATAAGATATTTATATGCTATATTTTCCAAAAAGTAGTTAATTACACTATGTGGATTTTAATCTCCAAATAACGCAGAGCAATTTTAAAAATTTGTCGTAGGGAAAGTTTTTTTTTTTTTTTTGGTCATATTTGTTATATCTTTCCTAAAAAGCATACTCCAATAGACAGCTAATAAATATAGAAAAATAAAATTTGGAAACATTCTTCTTCTCCTTCCTTCCTTCTCTTTGCTTAGCCATACACTTCTTTGGATCTCTTTAATGGGTAAAGAGATATACTGGATTATACTAATAAAAATAAATTTTAAAAAATAGGAAAAAATTAAATATAATTCTTCAAAAGTTTTGACTTTTGAAAATAAAATTTCAAAATATTTAGGTTCGTATGGAAACTGTGATATCATTGAAATGTATTAACAATGTGGTACAGAATTTTGATATCGTTGATATCAGGCCAACAAAACAACGTATTGGTCACTATACGGTACTCTATATGAATCCGTCTATTGATATAAATACTTTTGAGAAAAAATCTAAGTTCTATTTTAAACAGTTCTAGTCTAATGCCTGGCTAATATGCAATAACAGCCCACCTTAAAGTGGTTACATAAAAACTTTTCGTTCGTCACTTTTGATAACTGTAATGCCAGAGTCTTAGAGCTTAAGTAGAGCTTGCAATCAAAGCAGTTTTCTTCAATAAAATACAGATCTTTTTATTCACAATGGCCACGCGCACATCTCTAGAAACAACAAGTTACCGCGACAAGTTACGCGTCCGAGCCCAAAAAAACCGCCATATTGACCAACTGAGTGTAGAATGCAGTGAGCAAGCATTTGCTGTTGGCGAGGGGCGAGGGGGGACGAAGAATGACCCGGGATTTTTGTGGGGGGGGGGGGGGGGGGGGCTGCCCACTCGTTTTTGTTTTTAGCCAAAGAGCGCGCGAACTGTGTTGACAAACGCGAAGCATGTGTGTGCGTATGTGCGGATAAATCTATGTGTGTGCATGTGTGCGTGTGTGTGTGAGTGTGTGTGCTGGCAATTCAAAATGGCATGCACTTCACTAAAAACTGCGCATTTCCGGTCAAAATGACGACGACGACGCGACTGCTGACAACGCCAGCCGCATGTTTGCGTGCCCCTCGCTCCCGCTATCTGTCATACTCTCTCCCTCTATCTCTCTCTCTCTGTCTCTCTTAGAGATACGCCATATGCCTGGGGGTTTTCTAGTTGGCCTGTATGTGTGTGCGTGTGTGTGTCAGTTGGTAAACTTTTTTACAGCTTTAATAGTTCCACTTGGCAGTTTTGCGTCCCAAAAGTTTTGCGCCAGCGCTGCGCCAAAGTGCGTCATAAATGTGTGTAATAAAATATTTACATTTCTTTCATAGAACATCGGCTTAGAAGGGCGCGCCTCATATATAAGGCTGGCCCAAACGCAGCCTCAACAAAAGTTAAAAATAAAAAAAAGAAACTAAAAATAAAACTGACGCATTAAATTGAATCTTGAATTTCTAGCTGAACATGTTGTTGTTATACTTATTATTGCTTTGTTGCACAGCCGACAAACTGCCAGCCCCATGCCCCATCGAGCGGACACAAAGGCAACAACTGACAGCTTCCGTGCCCTGCATTTCTATTTACTGCCAGCAACTCTCATGTGCTCTATAAATATATATATATTTATACATATATATATGTATGTGTGCAATCTTTTTTTGTCAGCCCTTGTGCAATTGTTTACTTTGTTTACCAGATTTACAGATTTCTGTTTGGTAACAAGAAATTGTCGTGCTATTTTAAAGACCAGTTCCCGGTTTCCCCCATTCGGGTTTGACGTGCGTCCGCCTGGTTTCTCTGCTTTTGGCCAACTCCGACCCTTCAAGTGCATGTCAGCAGCAGTGCCCCCCCCCCTCGTCTAGCCCCATCCGCACCCGCAAAAGAACCAAAAATAAAAAAATAAAGTACAGAAAAAAAAAAGGAATGCGAGTAACCCTGAAAAGTTGCTCGTCAACCGAGCTTAGTTGTGGACTTAGTGGGCGAGGGTAAGAGAAAGGGTTGACGAAGGGAGAGGCGAGGGTGGGCTTTCTAATGCGTAGTTGTCGCATACAGACTCTTTGGGGTCGCCGCTTGATCCAAGTCCACCTGAATTGGGTCGGCCGGGCCGGGCCGGGCCGGGCCTGGATCCCTGTGTCTGGCTTACTCGCCCTTTGAGTGGAACTATAATTGGCTGTTGCCGATGTTAATGCCTGCTCGAAAATACGGTTAGAGGCAAAATGATGACAGCTTATGGAGTTGAGGCACCCCAAGGCTAAAGTAGAAAAATGTTGTTATTTGGTTATGTTCTTGAATGTTGCCGACAGTTCAAAATAAATGCAGAAATAAAAGAGTGTGGCAAGTGCGGCAAAGGCATCTACCACGATGCTTTTATTCAAATGCAATCAAACATTTTTGGTTTTGGGAAATTTAAGAAAATACATATTTCTCTCTACTTTGTGCACTGCATAACAAAAGGATTCCATAATTAAAGATAAGGCGAACTGACAGTAAAAGACTGCAAATATTTAGAATAAAATTGAAGCACGTTTGCCACAGATAAAAGCTATTAATTAAGTTCCAAGAAGAGAGAACTTTCTAAAAGCGCACAAAATTAGTTTGTGGAATTCTACTAAAGTGTAAAGATTGTTTTCTTTAATTTGAAGAAAAACCTGAACAATGAACACACACTAAATAGAAAATTCTAGAATGTAAGCCTTTACGCGGGAAAACAGTTTGTTTTTAGATTGTTTGAATTTTTAGTTATATATTTTGTGTTAAATGTGTAAAAGAATTTAATCCGTTTGAGATTATTTTAATTTTCCATGTTTTCTGACTATTCCATTCAAGCAGAAGCTTAAATATCGTGTTGCCTATTTACATAGCTTACAAGCTAGCAAACTTGTAGTTTCAGCTACAAAAGAAATAGTTGAAAATAAAACTAAATATATTCCAACATTTTCGCACTTTTAGGTTTTAGGAAATCTTAAAGGAGACAAGCTTCGGCTTTGGCCAATTGAATTAGACCAACTCTTTCATTTGCTGTCGTTGCAAAGTTTGCACCAGTTTCTCACCTCATTTTGCTGCTGTTCTTACTTGGCTGCATCCTCTTAGCAAGTTTCAGCAGCTTCTTGGCCTCGGCAAGTTTGAAAATCCTTTGGAGTACGGTTAACCCGGGCTAAGACCGTTTGCCTTCCTGTTGCCAACTGGAATTACTTTCAACTTATACTTTGCAATATTTACTCGTTTTAAGCAACACCTACATGTGGTTTTTGTTATCCCCACTTCGCACTTTTGGGCCTATCTCTCGCTTAATTTGGCCATCAAAGTGTCCAATGCATTGGCCAAGTTGGCCCATTCTCGCTGCTTCCCTTTGTCTTGGCCTTTCTGGCCCTTTCGCCCGTTGAGGAAAGATAGGCGAAACCCTTCTTGTTTTTTCTGTCCTTTGAAACTTGCATCCAATATTCCTTGATGGCTTTGTCCTAAACTTTCTGGCGAAAAGTCTGCCTTCAAATGCACTGAGCAGCAAAAAAGGTAGCTTTATGAATAAAAAACAGCAACTTCTCGTTGATGCCACGTTTTAGTTTGTTGCCGTGTGTAATTTGAAGAATTGCAAGATACTCTTCCCTGTTTTTGTATGCTTGATTCAGCCTTATTTTAGCTGCTTGCTTATTTGCTTATTTCCGCTAGTTTTCGCAGTTGAGCCATTAGCCATATTGGGTCGCCTGCTTATCGTGGCGACCCGCCCCCGCTCAGCTATCCGTCTTGTGCTTGATGCTTCATCAAATGGCCCGCTGCCTGGCAATATCCGTTACTCACGGCTTACATATTTCATAGCCCGAAGAGCCATCAATGCAGCTCTTGTAGCCCCTTTTACTAGCCAAGCTGGCTACAAGCCATCGGCCATTGCATTACATCAAACCGTTCGTGGGCATAAACTTCCATACTAAAACACATGCACATTCATGCTACTCTGGATCGCTGCCCTTCTGCTTCCGTCACCCGTCACCCTGCCTCCCTCCCTCCCTACCTCCCTCCGGCCTGCCTGAGCCATGTTGCCTACTCTACACACATATGCGGCGCGGCACTTTGGCAAGTTTTAGCTTCATTGCGTTGACGATTTTTGATAGCTCCATTGACTTTATTGCCAGACTGCCGGCTGCACACTTTCAGTTTTGTAGAGCAATGAATTATTTTCAAATTTTCTCAAGTCAGGCAACAGCTACGAGGGCAGTTTTAAAAGAAAGAAATGGGAGTATGTTTCAGTTAAAGCATCACACAAATAATTCGAGCTATAAGCGTAATAAAAAACATTATATTGATTTTAACTGATGGTGCAAACTTTTTAATCCGATTCAAATTAAAAGATATGGACTTAAAATGAAAATTATAGGTTAAAGATTTTACTTTTTTATTTCAAAATATGAACTTATATACATAAAATGAATCTGCAATATTTATGCACACATAGAAAACAATTAACAACAAAAAACGTGCATAACTGAATGAATATATAAAAAAAATATAAAATCATATTTATAAGAAATAAAATTATATTCAATTCAATTTAAATTAATAATATTAATAGGAGACTAATTTGTGCGTTCAAATTGTGTGTCAGGAGGAATAAAAGTATAACATTAATGAAATTTAAAATTTTTAATAATTTAATTTTGGAATAAATACTTATACACATATCGTCATGATCAAGACCTAAGAGACAAAAATATATAAAATAACTATATTTAAAAAAATCAAAAATAATAATTAAAAAATAATAAAATAAAAGAAAATAAAAAAGTAATAATAAGAAATAAATAAGCGTTTTTAATATTACTTAAAAACCAACTAAATGATGGGAATATTTTAAAGTTATTGATAAAACTCTTTATCTTTTACATAAACTATCTAATAGAAATATTAATATGATAATATAATATAATAATATAATAATATATAATAAACGTGTAAGAATACAAAAAATAGAATTTACATTTTTTAATATAAATTATATTAATATAAATCAGCTTACCAAATGTCTTTTTTTAATATAAATTGTATATTGTGAAAAGTATTAATTTTATATTCTAAGCTTAGCCTTAGATCTAGTATAAGAAAGTTCTAGTGTATCATTGTTTATTAGCTTTTTAGGCCAAGCTTAGCTGTATCTCGACTTGCCAGATCTTACTTTAAGCTTTGTCCTCTTTTCTTCGTGCAATATCATTCGTATCATCCGAGGAACTGTCACCTTTTGAACCCACCTCGTGGCTTTTACTGCTCTCGCTCGCAGATGTATCTTTCGAGCTAGTCAATCGCTCTTTGTCATTGTCAATCGTAAAATTCCAGTAGCAACACACAAGAAAAAGAAAAAAAGGACTAGCTACAAATAATAAGCACAAACAAAGATTTCGATATCAAGTAAATAAGATGACAACAACAAGAAAAACTCTCGAGCCGTTTGTACTTCAGAACGTCAGCGTCATTGTCATTGCCAGAGTTTTAGGGCTTGCATTGAAGGGGCGCGAAGCGGGGGCTGCGGGTAATGGTTACGGGGTGTTAGCCAAGTTAGCCCAAGTGAGTGAAAAATGTAACAAGTGCTGTGTGTGTGCGCGTGTCTGTGTATGTGTGTGATCTTATATTCATATTTATTGAATTTACGCTTGACAGCCCTGAGAGCAGCTCAAAGGGGAAGGTACATATAGAAGCTGATGTTATTGTTGTTGTTGTCGTTGTCAGGTCTTCTTCAGTTTTCACTTAAGGGTGGCACATAGCACCACACACACACACACACACACTCACACGGGCGTCTGTGTGTGAGCGTGCATGGGACTTAGTGGATATTTATGCGGCTTGCAATGCGCGACGCTCAGCGCTGAACACTCGACGCTCGTCGTTCGCCTCTCGCCTTTTTTTCATAAATATTAAAACAGCTAAAAACATCAGCGTACTAAAGTCAAAAGTCGCGCAAAGGCTTCACAGCTGTCTTCGAGGCAGGGAGGGAGAGGCTGCATTGCATTGCACCGAGTTGCATGCGACTCGCAGTGAAACGCGGCTTCATCGATCAGTTATTCTCTAGCGCCCAGATTGGTTTACTAAATACCCTGTAATAATATAAATTAGACTTAAATAAGGCACTGCTTATTAATATTTAGTTTAAAGTGCATTATAACTTCACTCTTGGGTCACAACAGGTTGTAAGTTCGATTTCTGTTTGACTGACAGCAGGTTTGATGTTGCATAGTAGGTTGTTGTCTTGGGTAAGTTGGCTTATGCACAGCATATAAGAGCATAAACGCATATAAGTACGATTCGAAATTGAATAAGCTCGAATTAGTAGACACGTTTATGCTTAGCAGAGTTGAATATAAACGTATCTTATAATAGTATAAGCTGTTCTTATATAGTTGAGACTGTCTTCTACTATGTCTTCTAAAACTTTTATGCTTCTAATACGGCTTATAAACAGTATAAGACTCGTACTTGAACCGAAAAATATATGGAGCGTGTGTATAAGTCTGCCGACGTATACGTTTAGTATAACAGTTTTGGCCGCTACTTATACAGCTTATACGTAACAAGTTGATACGATTTTTTCTTGGGCTCATACTTATAATGGTTGGGTTAAAGAATATAATTATACTAATACTTGTCGGGTTCGTTCCTTTCTACTTGCGCCTTCTTGTTTATTCAAAACCCTTATAATTAGGCGTATTAGTATACTTTGATATAAATTTAATATTATCGTCTTTTTGACTTATTTATAGTTTCTGCTTTTTCGTATGTACTGACAAATTTATTTTAAATTTCAAATATTTGTAGGTAATTTTATGTTGTAGCATAAATATCAATAAAGAATGTTAAACATGAGCCGACCTTTAATTCAATGCCAAACAATATACCACGTATAAGAAAACACGTTGTATGAGTTGTCCCAGCAAAGACAAACACCTCATATGCAACCGCAACACATGTTGCGCATCATACTGCGATCGAACTCACAACCTGTATGCAAACGTTGTCGAATCAAACTGTTTGATTTAAAAGCCAAATTGTTTATTTTAGAAATAAACAAATTTTACTGCGTTTAACTAAATAAAACTTTGTAATTACAAGCAATTGCTTGGCCACAAGAAATATAGAAAGTGAAGTAAGCAGAGAGAGATAGAGAAAGAGAGAGAAAGCTGCAAAGAGATGGGCAGCTAACTGTTTACTTATGTAAGCATTATAATTTTGTTTATCTAAAAAACATCTAAAATAACTCATGTATTAATAACAGCGAGAGGGCTAAGTAAACTACAACTATCATTAATTTTTGTAATAGCATTAGATTAAATATGTTTGTAGGCTTTTGTATGCCAAAAATAACAATGGAATTACGACTAAGCTATAAAAATTTAACCCTATTTTTTGGCACACAAATATTTCCACATGTCATCTATCCAATACAAAACCAACTGATGACAAGGCTAATTAAAGATTTAAATGTATATATATAAATATATATCTTTGGTGAAGCAAGAAGCAGAGGACATGTGGCCCCTAGACTAGCTTCAAGTGTTTGTTTGCGAAATGTGTTTTAACATCTAAATTAAAAATAACCGCAGAATTTACTATATAATAAACCTAAATTCGTTCACCTAATGCATTTAATAGGCTAATTAATTGATGAAAAATAATGTGCAGTCGAGTACTTTACAGCTCTTTAGCTTTGCCATTAAATTATTAAAATAAAATTATAATTATAAAATTTTAACAGTTTTTATACTCTATGCCATTTTTTTCCATTTAAGCTAACAATTTGTGTTTGTTTTGGCTTGATTTTTAATTTCCCTTTTTTTTTGGGAATTGCCATCAACACATTATTCCCATTCTAGCGGGAAAGTCTCAACCCAATCACAAGCTGATTACCTTCGTTTGCACATATGAAAAACCAACCATAATTTTCTATAGCGCACAATTTTTTTCCAGCAAATTAATCACCCGCAGCGTCCACACACACACGCACACACACACACATACACACTAGACTATAAGTTTACTGGTTCTGTTGGCAACCACACGGAATCAAACTCCGAATCAGAATAATAGAATAACGCCAAAGGCAAACATAAACAGGGGCTGGTCATACCAGAGCCGGGGGCAATAGCTACGCTCGACACGCAGCACGGTTTTGCTGGACTCCGATAGCTGTTGCATTTTTTTTTTTTTTGTTGCACTTGAATTTTCAACCTGCCCGCAGAGCGTTTGCTGCGCCCCTCGAGCCCAGTTTCTAAATAAACCGAAAAACTACGAGAAAACTGAATCGGACACGAGAATGAGTTAGAGAGTGTGTGAGTGTGTGTGTGTGCGAGAGGGACAGCTGTTCGATTTGCTTCCGATTTGAACGCCGTGAACACCCGCAACTTTTTTAACCCGCAGCGCGTCAATAAAAGTTACTTTACGAGGGGAGTTTGGCAATTAGAACTTGATGTATGTATTTGACACAGCAACATTTTACACATTGCTACGAGAATGTTTAACATTTTGTGTGATTCTCTTTTGTGCGATATCCTTAATCGTTTAACTGTCATCGCAGCTGCGTAACTCGACGGCAAGCTAGCGTGCAGCACACAGCAAGTATAGATCCTAAACTCTAGCATAAAACTAATCATCAAGAAATAGCTTGAGTACGGAAACTTTATTTTTACTGAGCTGAAGCTATCACCCCTCTGTTAAGGGGCAGGGCAGTTAATTCTTTTACGTCCCGCCCCGCGCCAACTGAAAGACTTTAATACAAACAACTTTTGGATTTGAATTAAAAAGAGTCTTTGAAAATATGTCAATTCCAAATTATCCCAATTCATTTTAAGCTAAATATGCTGAGTACTTTAAGTCTATGTTTATCTTACGTAAAGCTTCTTCTCATTAATCTTTCTCGTTAACCAACCGTAAGATAATCCTGTTGTCTTCCTACATAAGTTGATTGTCGGTCGCCGATACTTCATTTAGCTTAGGTCCTCTTCAATTCCCTGCTCTCCGTAGACCTACTAGAAATCAAGGCTGAAAACCCAAAAAACGTTTTTCTTCTTTGGGCTTAGGCTCGGTTCGTAAATCTGATTTTATAGATCTTTGAGCCAAGGATTTGCCTGAAGATTTGGATTGTCATATTTTTGCTATTCTTAATAGAAAAATGTAATTTATTAAGAACTAAATTATTTACAAAATCTCATAAAATTATATATTTGAACAGCTTTTTTTTCAATTTGACCACCCAGAATGATGAAAATTAGGTGGAAAACTGCGTTATACTTATATTTTATGTGCTATTATATTAAGATCAGACATAATCTTAGCGACAATTTATAATATTTTGTCAACCAATTCGTTATGGCTTTATTGAATTTATTTATTTGGAAGCTGCATTATTAAATAAATACTCTTTCTTTTTACATCTTAGACCTTGGATTCTTGTGTTATTATGTTTACTTTGAAGGTCTTTCATAAATTTCGGAAATTCCACCTTCGCTGATGGAAATTAGGTGGAAAGCTGCGCGAGAATTGAAAAAAAAAACACTTGTCACAGGCTTGGTTAGTTATATAAAAAAATTTTAAACACCAATGTTCCTTCATGCTTTACATTGATTTAAATTATTTGAAAGCTGAACTTTAATTTAATAAAGTAAAAATTGACAACTGAATTATTGAAAATATTTCACTATTAAATACTATTTAGTTTTTCTTTGTATCTTATATTTATTTATTATATAATATATTATATTTTTATATTATATAATTTAAAATTTTATTTTATTTTGAAACTTTAATTTTTTTTCATATAAAATTAAAATTCTTTTTTGCTATTTTTTGTTTGTTTTAGGACATGGTTTGGTTTTGGTTTTCATTTTTGTGATTTTCCATCGAACGTCTTTCATCCATTTCTGAAATTCCACCTCAGCTAATGGAATTATGCGGAAAACTAAGCTAGCATTTTGCATAGACAAAGCCGTTCAATAGCAGCTAGTTAATTATCTCTACGCCAATTTACTTGCACAAACATGTCTCAAAGCGTCAAGTTTCGAATCGCCCTCGTTTCAGTCTTGATGCCATTCGCCCCGAGCTAGCCGAGCCCGGGCTTATACGCTCACCTCTAACCCTTAGATCTAGCCTAGTGTGTGTGCATTAAAACGTGCAGCGTTCTACTCGTCAACAGCTCATCTAAATTTCATTCAAGCCGCAGGTCCCAAAATGTTTGCAACAGACAACTCCGGCCGTGGCAAGAGGCAAGCGGCAAGTTGAACCCAATCGAATCATCGGGCCACACGAGCTAATTGAAATGTCTGTCAACGCGGATTGATCGCAAAAACTAAATGCAACTCAATCAGCGAAAGTTTCCATCAACTTTGGCAGCCATTTGGTGAGGTAGCTGCCGCCCCTCCACAGACCCGCGATGGCCCCTCGTCCCCTCGGCGCCGTCGCTAGTGTTGCCAAGTTTGCGGCAAATAATTAAAAACCAACAGACAATTAAACATGAATTATGTATTAATAATTTCTTGGCCAAAAACAATGCTAGAACGGCGAAGAAGAAGAAGCAGCAGCTGATGGCAAGTGGCTTTTGACTAAACTGTGATTGAGGACGGGTTGTGTGAGGGGAGGGGGAGCCTGTGGTTCCGGGGGCTGGGCAAAATTTATGCACTGCACAGCAACAAAAGCAGCGGCAACATTTTCAAACAAACAAAACATTGAAACGCTTCCCACGCGTCCAACAATGGTGAGAGAATTTTTGAATACTTTTCCATTGCTAACACAACAATCAAATGGGCGCTTCTTTTTTTCTTTTTTTTTTTCTTCTTTTTTTTTTGGCTGTTGCGGCCAAAGTCTTTTGCCACATGCAACAGCGTACAGTGGACAAACTGTTTCCTAGGCAGGCTGAAAACTATTCGCAACACCTGAGCTTCCATTTGAGTTCGTTTCTGAAAGCTTTAAGTGCGCATTAAAGCTTCAGCTTTAAGACGAAAGCTCTTTTTTAGCTACTCTGGTCTCTTTTTCCATTATTTTTAGCTGAATTTGACTTGTTGAAGCTGTTAACAAAAGTTATTAAATTTAAGTTTTATTTCTTCTGATTTTGGTTTAATAATTGCATGTCATTTACTTTCTTAATTTAATTTAAATTAAATCCTTCGTAATTTAATTTATTATTTTTTCATTATCTTTTTAATTAACATCCTATCAGAAATATA